>CAKNXH010001376.1:41258-106737 GCA_932178445.1 Andricus quercusramuli
ACAAAGTAGTTCAACTTTCAACCAAATAATTAAATTTTCAATGAAGATCAATTTTTATCCAGAAAAGACGAGTTTACTACAAAATGCATACATTTTCATCAAAATTGTTGAATTTTCATCTAGAAGGATCAGGTTTCAACCAATAATGGAATAGGTAATTTTCCAATAAAAAAAATACTTTTAAACAAACAAAAATTTCATTATTATTTCATCATTTCAAATTTTAATTTTCAAACAAATTGTTGAATTTTCTATGAAAATAATAGAATTTTCAACCCAAAAAGATGAATTTTCCAATAAAAAATTGAATTTTTAAGCTAAACTAGACTTCGACAAAGCAGTTGTATTTTCAACCCAAAATATGAATTTTTAACAAACAAGTTAATTTTCAACGAAATAGTTGGTTATTTACGTAAAAACGATTGATTCTCAACAAAAAATGAAATAGTTTAATTTGCAGTTGAAAAAATTTATTTTCAGCAAAAATAAAAGAATTTTTAACAAAGCAGTTATATTTTCAACCAAAGATATGGATCTTTAAATTAAAAAATTATCTTTAACAAAATTGTTCAACTTTCAACCAAATAATTGCATTTTTAATCAAGAAGAATAATTAATTGTGTACCAAAAAAGACGAATTTAAAACAAAATACATACATTTTCAATCAAATTTTCAACTAAAAACGATTAATTTTGAACTAATAATGGAATAGTTAAATTTTCAGTTTAAAAATGTCAACCTATGTATTTGATGTTTAACAAAGTAATATCAGCATTATCAATGGAAAGAGATGGATTCCGAACCAGAAATATAATAGCAGACTTTTCAATTAAGAAGAATGATCTTTCAACGAAAAATAGTTTCATTTGCTTATTGGGTTCTATTAATTCAGTTCGCATTTGAGCGAAAACTCGAGAAAAAGGAGAAGTTTCTTGAAAATAGGAGAAAAAGAGGAATTCTTTCAAAAATGGTAGTAGTGGAAAGAGTGTGACGTTACTTGTAAAGTAAAACTACTAATTTTAATTTTTTCAAGCATTTCAAAAAATTGTTATTCACATTTATATTTTCCATGTTAACATATCAAGTGTGACGTAGTTTTTGAAGGGCCTCTAAACCACCGAATGCAATTCGGACATGTCGATTTAAATTTAATCAAAATATTTTATTGTTTTTTTTCAGAAGCGAAGAACTGGTAGAACCGCAATCGTCTATTCTAGCAAAGTTGTGCGTTTACTGCATCTTTTCTACTCTCGAATATAACAATACGAATCCTCAGCACGGAAATAGTAGAAAACGAACCCGACGAGATTTAGACGCGGAAGAATTGGACGCACTCGGTGTTCCCGCGAATAAGATTTTAAGACTGAACGATGCCGGAGATTCGAATCCAATGTTTGGATCCAGTTCTCCGCAATCTCAAGGTCCAACTAACGGACAAAAACTCATCGTTTTGAGGGATCCACTCCTTGGAGCTTTGAAGACACTCTTCAATAATTTTACTTATCTGGCTGGAAGAAACGGCGAAGTCTCGCAACAAACGCATTTTATTCTACAGTTTCTGCGATTTATGGTGCAATGTGGAAAAGATCGGACGCGAGTCGTTCTAGAAGGATTGAACCCGGAATTGGTAAGTTTCAAATTCTTAATTAATGCTTGAATAGGAAGTTTTTTTCCAAACGAAGGGCGCTAGCATACATTCCAAGTAGTTCCAAAATTTTAAACCAGGGCGCGGAATCTCATTAATTTTGATATTATTCATTTTCCGTTCGTAGTGCGGACGAAACCTTTTCTATACTTGGTCCTCTATGCTATCATGGCATTTTTTATGTTGACGTTTCAATAATATTTTTCTCTTGAGCAGCTGATCAATCTTAAAACAATAATTATGTAAATGTTGATAGTAATTATGTATTGTAGATATAATTACATTGTATATCTGACCCATTAAAAATAATTACGAGTTTTTAATTCGTCGATAATAAAGTATAATTAATTAAATTTAATACTTTATAATAACAATGCTTGAACTTAAATAATTTGATGTCCTTCCAGATTGTAGATAAATTGTTATTTTATATTGAAGGCCATAAATTGTCTCAATTGTAAAATTTCAAATTGAAAGTCTGAACATTCAGATTTAAGATTGATGTGTTCATATTTAATTAATTTCATACTTAGATCGTTTGGAAGAAAACAATTCTGAATTGAAAGTGTTAATAATTAAATAACTTTGGATTTAAATATTCAAAAAATTGGTTTCGTTTTTCCATCCAAATACGAACTACTATTATACTATTATATTTTTTCGTTGAAAATTCGTCTTTCTTGGTTAAAAATGTTATTATGATGATGAATATTTAATTATTTTTATGAAAATGCAAAAATTTGGTTGAAAAGTCATCCTTTTTGGTTTAAAATTAAATGATTTGTTGAAAACGCGTCTTTTTAGGTTGCAGATTCTACTACTTGGTTGAAAAATAACTTTTTTGTTGAAAATTCAACAATTACTTGTAATTTTTTTTTCATTTTTGACTGAAAAATGTTCCTTAGTTGAAAGTTCAACTCTTTTGTGGAAAATGTATCTCTTTGGGTAGCAATTTGATCTGTTTTGTTTAAAAAAAGCAACTGTTTGATTGCGAATATAATTATTTTGATGAAAATTCAACAATTTTATTTAAAAGATATCCTTTTTGTTGAAAATTCAACTGTTTTATTGAAAATACTCCTTTCTGGGTTGAAAATCCAACTATTTTCGTCCAAAATTCAACTACTGATTGAAAATTGATGTTTTTATTTGGAAAATTCAACTCTTTTGTTGAAAATCCATCTCCTTGTGCAGAAATTTGATTTTTTTATTTAAAAAGACAACGGTTTGGTTGAAAATTTAATTATTTTCATAAAAATTTAACTTTTTCATTAAAAAGTTTTTCCTTTTTGGCTGAAAAATAAACTATTTTGCTGAAAATTCGTCTTTTTGAGTTGAAAATTCAATTATTTTGTAGTAATTTCAACAATTTAGTTTCTTTCTTGATTGTAAAAAACTTTTTTGATTGAAAATTCAATTCTTGCGATAGTAACGTTATCTTTTTTGATTAAAAATGTAACTGTTTACTTGAAAATTAATCTGTTTTGGTTAAGGATTTAAGTATTTGGTTGAAAATCTGTATTTTTGGTTGAGTTCAACTGGTTTTTTTTTATTTAAAATTAAAAAGAAATTGGTAGAAATTTCAGCTATTACATTTTTTGTTGAAACTTAATTTTTTTTGTTGAAGATAATCATTTTAGTTGAATATTCATCTTGTTTGCAAATAATTTTATTGTTATTAGTTCAAAATGCAACTGGGTAAACATTAATCTTTTTGGTTGAGGATTAAACTATTTTGTTGAAAAAAAATTTTTTTTCTTGTTAAAAATGTAATTTTACAACTGAAATTTAATTATTCCAGTTTTGGTAGAAAATTTATTTTTTGCAGTTGAAAATACGACTTCTTGGTTTGAAAATTCATCTCTTTTGAACGAAATTCAATCTTTTTGTTATAATTGCAACTGCTTGATTATAATTAATCGGGTTCAGTTGAGAATTTTACTGTTTTTTGAAGATTGAACTATTTAGGTAAAAATTCATTCCCGTATTTTAGTGGAAAATCTCTTTATTTTCCCTGTTTTTAGTGTATTTTTACCTGTGAAGCCTGTTATTGATTTTTGTTTTACTTTTTCGTGTATTGTTCATATGTGAAGTTATTTTAAATAAAAAGAAGTAGTTTAAAACTATGGAAAATGTAACCGAATGAATTTTTCTACATGTTATTAAATGTCTAATCGGTTAAACATACAAATTATTCGAATTGTTTGAACGTTTAACCGGTCAAACGTGGAGCATTAATTGAAAGAGAATGACATTTTATTCTGATTTTCTAGGTGCCTTGTCTTCTTAAAGCACTGCCAGAATGTTTCACAACCGACCTGCTCTTGAGGTTGTACGACATTCAAACAGCAATGGGACGAAAAGGAACTGCACGTGATCTGTGCATGCTGCGGAATATCAATTTGAAGCCCGCTAAATGAACGCAGGAACCTCTTGTTTCTGACTAGTACAAGTAATACGTTATTAGTTGTACAATGTACATAATCCTTTTTTTTTTAATGAATTTTATCCAAGTCAATTTAATCTTTAGATTGTCGCAAATCTGGGTGGTGTTTTAATTTCTTCCTACTAATAAACTGACATAAAGATTTAGTTTTTGTTAACACAGGCCGTCTAAAGATTAAATTAGACCTTTTGTCTATTACTTGAACCCTGATTTAATTTATGAATTTATGATGAGTACTATTGAAAAATAAATATTTTTCAGTATTTGACAATTGATGCTTTCATTGCTTTTCATTAGAGATGCCAATGTCTCTTTTGAAGTAGAACACACAATTTCAAGTAACTTTTTAAGTAATTTTATTTTTTTTTATTTTACAATATTTTTTGGGGGTTTAGTTGTATCCCTCATAAAGCGTAGCTGCGGCAACCTTGAGTGCGGCTTCCTTGCCAACCAGCTTTTCAGCAATAGCCAGTCCGAAAGCGAAGGTGGTTGCTGGACCTCTACTTGTTATGAGATTTCCTGAAAATTTTGTTAAAGATTAGCAAATTTCATACAATGTTTTTTTTTTTTAAGTTCACAGAAAAAAAGTGGTTACGATAATAGATAAAAGAAATATCGTACCATCGGTTACGACTTGCTGTCCTTCGACGTATTTGTAATCGCTCGTCAATTTATCCTTATGGAGGGGGACAGAAGTGACTTGCTTGCCTAGGGCAATTCCGTGGGTTTTCAAGACAACAGGGGCAGCGCAAATTGCAGCGATTACTCCGTTTTTGGATTCCTGGTCCTTAAGCAAGCTTCCAACTTCTGCTGACTGAAAGAACAAGTTTTTTCAGAAATAACTTGAAAATGAACACGCGCGCTATTATTATTTTCTTTTGTCTCACGTCATTTTTAAATTAAAATATAAAATTAATATCAATACAATATTTGTATATTTGATGGTATCTGTTATCTGAAGTACTAGAAAACCAAGGACAATATTTTGGATGATTGATGAAAATTGGTATCTTAACTTTAGAATTAATACATTATTGTTGTTCAGATATGGTAAATATTCTGGGAAATCCAATGATTTATTATTTTTGTTGCAAATAGCAAGTTTAGAGGATAAACTTCAACATAACGTAAAAAATAATTGTTTAAGAATGTAAATCGTAAAACTTAACTGTTGAAAATTCGATTTTCAATTTTTCTCTAATTCTCATTTTTTTCAATTTTCAATACTTGAAAATTAAAGGGAATTGGATTTCTGACAGTTGCAAATTCAATTTACAATGTTGTTCAATTTTCAACTGTTGAAAATTCATTATTTTTTTAACGAAAAGCACTAACATTACTCAGCATTGTTCAAAGATTCTAAATCTTGTTCGAATTATAATTATTCATATGTGAAAATGAAGTGTAGAAATGCAAAAGGAGTCAAGCGCCAAATTTTCGAAATCGGGTTTATTAGCTCAAAAAATCAGATAAATTCTATTACACATGCCTGGCAAAGGATTTTTTTGAGCATCATTTTTTAAAATTTGTGTTCTTGTGTTCACAGTCCGAGAAGCTTTTCTAACCACAAAGTAAAAAATCAAATTTCATTTTTCTCAACACTGGCTAATTATTTTCAATTACTATTGGGTCCCTTCCGTTCAGCACTGAATAACCTAAAACCCAATTCCTCATTTTTTGGAAATATGCAAAATTATTACTGCTATCGTTATTATTTTAAAGTTGAAATGTCAGTTTTACAACATTTCGAAGTCATAATTGGATTTTCAAATTTCGCGAAAGTGCATGATTTTTTTTAAACAAACTTTTTGGAAATCAATTCGTCCATTCAATAGCTAGAATTCAAATTTTTAGTTTTTTCTTAAACTGCAAATTGACTCCACAATTAATGTTGAAAGATGTAAAAAGTCGATACGGACCCAAAATTTAACCTCGAAACGTGACCTGTTTCATTAAATTTCTCGAAACCGGATAGCTTTTTGTGAGCAAACTTTTTTTAGTTCGATAGAGCATGAAAGTATCTCGAAAGTACTTCCTTATTTTTTTCTTAAATGGTCCCGCTGAATTTACAACATGTTTTTAGTCTCTCCTGAAAAAAGTGAAAAATGGCGCTTGACTCCTTTTGCTTTTCTACCCTTCAAATGCCAATTTTCGATGAAAAATGCCAAGGTAACCTAAAATTTCAAAAGAAAAACACTTAACAAAATCCGAAATTGTTCAAAATTATCAATTTTATTATTGTAAACAAAACCACTAGCTCAACCTATAATTGTACCCCAAAAAAATGTAATCTAATGAATTTTTTCTAAAAATACCAATTTTTATAATTTAAATCGCCAACATAACCTAAAGTTGTTGTAAAGTTGTGAATCTTCTTAGAAATGAATTTTTTGTTATTAAAAATACCACTTTCCAACGAAAAACACTAACATAATCCAAAAGTGTTCAAATATTCTTAATCTTGTTCAAAATATTATTTTTGTTGAAAAATTCAATTTTTTGATGTAAAACGCTACTGTAATCTCAAATTGCTAAAAAAAAATTATCAATCTGCTTTGAAATCTAAAGATTTTGAAATTAAAATGTCAATTTTCGACCAAAAACACAATACGATTTTTTGAAGCTTGTAAATTTTATTATTTTAAACAATAATCGTTGGATTTAAATATAATGATATTTTTTCAAATACCAATTTCAGGTAAAACAGGCCAACATATGTAACCTAAAGTTGTTGAAAATTGTAAATATTCTATGAATACTAATAATTTTTTATTAAAAATACCCACGATTTCCGACAAAAAACATAAACATAGAAAATTGTTCACAATTGTAAATCTTCTTCAAAATCTAATTATTTTTGCTTAAAATAGTCCCACTTGCTGTAAAAAATGTTAATACAACCTACAAGTTTTCAAAAACCTCAAATTTTTCAAAAATTATACACCTTGAAAATATAATGATTTTTGTTTAAATGTTTCAATTTCCGGCAAACAACGCTAAAAGCCGAAACACGTGAATTATTTAAAAAAATTTAATTTTTGAAATCTAATAATTTTCTATTTAAAAATACCCGATTGCGGTGTACAAAGCTAACACAACCTGAAATTGTTGAGAAATGAGAATCTTGATGACGATTTCTGTTTAAAAATGATAATTTCCGGTGAAAGAAACTAACAAAACTTTAATTTTTTAGAAATCTCGAGTCATCCTCGAAACTTCGTAATTTAATATTATTATTGTTTTTTTTTACAATTATAATTTCCAGTGAAAAGCGCTGATATAAAACATGTATACGATTTCCAGTAATTTATTAGATAATTTGAAAGTTTTAATTTAACTGCGGAATGTATTTAAAATTCATAAATGTTTCTCAGTTCGCATAAGGTATGATTTTTCGTATTAAAAGGGATTAT
Organism: Andricus quercusramuli; assembly: GCA_932178445.1. NCBI lineage: Eukaryota > Metazoa > Arthropoda > Insecta > Hymenoptera > Cynipidae > Andricus > Andricus quercusramuli. Next base: position 48,764 of record CAKNXH010001376.1, read on the forward strand.
TTGCAGATTTAATTTTTCAATTTTCAATTTCAAGATATCAAGTATTAGTCAACATTTTTTTAGGTAGAAATTTTCTTCTGTAGCAAGGTTGTATTTCTGGAATTTTATATTATTTTTCTGGAAAATGTTTACACTTACGGCTGCCAAATTTTTCCATCCAGGACCTCCGGGTAAAACGACGGCGTCGTAACTTGTACCTGTAACTGCATCTGCGAGATTTGCATCTGTACCTAGTTTTACGCCGTGGGCACACTTTATGAAAGAATCGTTGCTAATGCTGGCGATCGTAACGAGAACCTGCAAATTAACATTTTTTGTGGTTACATAATTTCGGATAAAAAGGAAATATAATTGTCAGGATTATTACAAATACAATTATTATGGCTGATCTTTTTTATTCTCGGTTCAGTATTGCAAATTAGAAATAATCGTGACCGTAAGGGCCATTCTTGAAAGAATTCTTTTAAGAAACTTACCATTTTCATCGCTTTTCCCCTTAATTGCGAACTGAATTAATAGAACATAATAAGAAAATCCAATTAATTTTGGTTTTAATTATATTGCTTCCTCATAGAGGGAGGTTTGTAATTACCTAAATTTTCAAATATACTTTTTTTGAAAAGTAAAAGAGCTACGATCATGGAATTTGGATGAAGAGTGGCTCCGATTTATATCCAGGTTTGCTAGGATTTCGAGCTAGATCGACCATTTAGAAGTTTTTTTTTTGCGTTTAGAGATTTCAAAAGAAAATGTTTATCTTGTTTATATAAGAACAACTTTTTTGATATTCAAAATACAACAATACGATATCTAGCGCATTTGTTAGCGTATCTGAGACGCATCGATTGACCTATTGTTGAAACTTACATGACCTACCATTGCCGATTTATGATGTTTCAAAAATGGGTTTATTCTGTTTATATGAAAAAAACTTTTTTGATATTCAAAACATGACAATATTACATATAGAGTAATTGTTCGCGTCCTTGAGACGCATCGATTGACCTACTGGTGAACCTTTTCTGACCGACTAGTACCGATTTATGAATTTAAAAAAATGGCTTATTCTGTTTATATGGGAAATTTTGTTTGATGTTCAAAATACAACAATATTACATCTAGAGTATGTGTTCGCGTCCTTGAGACACATCGATTGACCTATTGGTGAATCTTTCATGACCGACCAGTACCGATTTATGAAGTTTCAAAAAAATGTGTGTATTCTGTTTTATGAGAAAAACTTTGTTCATCTAAGGAGTACTACAGTACTGTATTTCACATTTTTGTTTGCGTCTTCGTGACACGTCGAATGACTTGTTTACGAAACTTCTATAACTTCTTATGATCTAGCAATACCAATTTATAAATTGAAAAAATTTGTTGTTTATCTTGTTGATATGAGGAAAACTTTTTTACTATTGGAAATACAACTGTAATTTATATCATATATTTGTTCACGTCTTCGAGACGCATCGATTGCTAAAATTAAAAACTTTTCATGATCTACCATAACCTACCAATATTGTTTTTAAATTTTTCAACAAAATTAGTTTGCTTGTTTATAAAATGATTTTTTGTTATTGGGAATATAACATTACTCCATTTGATGTAATTGTTCGCGTCTTCGAGACGCGTGGATTGATCTTTTGACGAAGTTTCGAAGACCATTATATTATTATTATATTGTTATATATTATATTTTTGGTTCGGAATTCATCTCGTTTGGTTAAAAACTCTAGTATTTGATTGAGAATTTTATTATTTTGTTGAAAGTCCTTTTTTTTAATTGAGATTTTTTTTTGTTTTGAACTAAACATATGCCTATTCCATTTTTGGTTGAAAATTGATATTTTCTAGTTGAACTACTTTTAAAATTTTCATTTTTTTGTTGTTTTTAGAAAAATTTGTCTTTTTGGTATTTGTATATTTTTTGTTTGAAAATTTGACAATTTGTTTGATAATGCATCTTTGTAGGTTAAAAATTCAATTTTTTTGATAAAGTCGTGTTTTTGGGTCGAAACTTCAACTATTTTGTTAAAAATACATTTTTGCGGTTAAATATTCATTTCTCTGCTTGAAAATGTAACTATTTCATTCTTAGAAAATTATCCTCTTTTTTGTAAAAAATGCAACTGTGGAAAAATCAACTACTTAGTTCGAAGTTAAACTACTTAAAAAAAATTTTTTGGTCGGAGATTCATCATTTTAGTTGAAAGTTCATATTTTCGGGACAAAAATTCAACTATTTTTTAGAAAGTTCGTCTTTTTTACTTTAAAATTCAACAAGTTGGTAGAAAATTGAACTATTAGCATGAAAATAAACTTTTTGGAGGAAGATTTTAATTTTTTGATGAAATTTCAAATATTTGGTTAAAAACTAATCTATTTTATTAAAATTTAACTATTTGGTAGAAGATAAACTTTTTTGTTAGAAAATCATGTTCCCGGTCGAAAATGTAACTGTTTTGTAGATAATTCGTCCTTTTAGCTTTAAAATTTAACAGCTTTGTTGAAAGTTCAGGTTTTTTGGTAGAACATTAATCGTTTTGTTCGGAAATTCATGTTTTTGGTTACAAAAAGTATTTTCTTAAAAATTCATCTTCGGTTGAAAATTCAACTATGTACTTTTTTGATAGTAGAACTGTATACTTTATTGAAAATTATTTTTTTTTTAATTCACCTCTTTGGTTGAAAATTTATCTTTTTCGTTTAAAATTATTTTTTTTTGTTAAAAATTAATTTTTTATATGAAAATTTCACTATTCCAGTTTTGGTTGGAAATTTATCCTTTATAAATTGAAAATTTAACTATTTGGTAGAATATTAATGTATTTTGTTCAAAATTCGTTTTTTTTTTGCTTACGAGATTAAACCTGTTTGTTGAAAATCAATCTTCTTGGTTACAAATTTATCCGATTTGGTTGAAAATGCAACTGTTGAAAAATCTACTACTTGGTCTAAGGTTAAACTACTTTTTAAAAAATGGATCTTTAGTTCTTGAAGAATCATATTTTCATGTCGAAAATTTAACTATTCTGTAGAAATTTCGTCTTTTTTGGTTTTTAAAAATCAACAATTTGGTAAAGAATTAAACTATTAGGTTGAAAATGAAACTATTTTTATGAAAATGTAACTACTTGGTATGAAATTAACTTTTTTTGTTAAAAAATCATCTTTCCGGTTGAAAATTCAACTTTTTTGTGGATAATTCGTCCTTTTGGTTTTAAATTTTAGCAATTTGTACGAAAATGCATGTATTTCGTCGAAAATTCGTCTTTTTGGATGAAATATCTTGGAAGAAAATTAATCTTTTTGGTTGAAAATTTAATTCTTTTTCCTGAAAATTCGTTTTTTGTTGTTTTTAAATATTAATTTTTTTATCTGAAAATTTCAATACTCTAGTTTTTATTCAAAATTCATCATTTAAAATTGAAAATTCAACTCGCAATCTAAAGTACACTTGCAAACGTTATGAATTAACGAGAGAGATTATTTTCTAATTCTTTGGAAATTTTACTAATATGTAAAATTATTTAATATGAGGTAATGTATACCATTAATAATAATAATATTAATATTAATTAATTATTAAAATTAATACCATTAATAATCAGGAAAAAAGTTGATTTTAATTTATAAAAATAAATCGAAACAGACACACTTACCCCGGCACGACGTAAAATGTCTGATGTTATTACGGTTTCCATTTCTTCGGAACCTTCAGCCACAACCAAAATCGCAGTTTTCGACATTTTTGAACAGTAACTTCCAAAAAACTTCGAAAGACTAAATTTACAATGCGTAGTGAAGCTCTTTTAACCTACCCCGAATAAAAAAAGGGGGGCCGATTAAAATCATCTTATCCATAATAATATCTTCTTTTATCACGAGTAGAAAAGCCTTGTTATCAGACTAAATACCGTTTGATAAAAGACTTGATAAATTCATTCGATTTTTTTATTTATCCCTCTTTACTCTTAATTTGTTAAACGATTAATATAAAAATTCGATATTTTAATTATATTTAGACACCAAAGATTCGAAAACTTGGGAATATTTCTTTTAATCATACTTGGCCAGCTGGAATTATTTTTAAATCACTATTTCTGAATTAGATTCTTTTACAGTTTTTTTAAAATAAATTTAAAGTCCAAAGACCAGCAAGAGGATAAGATACGGAATGAATTACAAAGTCCGTTGTTACAAATTTGCAAATTCAGTTTTTTTATATATCTGTTTTTCACCTACTTCAGGATATTTTGACAATATGATTGATCATGTCTAATGACTGTCTATACATTTAATATCTGAAATTGAGGAATTTTATCTTAGTTTTATACAATCAATTAAATTTGTATTCTTGAAGTTTTTCAATTTGGAATAGAGTTTCTAAGTTCTGGTTTTTCGAATTTCAGTAATATAAAATTGAGTAATAATGGTTTGATATGAATTTTTTTAATTGAAAATTTAACTATTCTATTTTTGGTTGAAAATTGATCGTTTTTTTGTTCAAATTTTGTTAAAAATACTTTCTTTTTTGTAGAAAATTAATATTTTTTCTGGAAGATTTAACAGGTTTTTTTGCAATTTTTTCTCTCCATTGACTGAGAAATCTTTCTTACTTCAAAATTCAACTTCTGCTGAAAAGTCGTCTTTTTTGGTTAAATTAAATTGTTTTTGATTGAAAATTAACATCTTTTTTGGTTGAAATATCAGTTACTATATTTTTTGTTTAGAATTAATCTTTTTATGAATAAAAATTTAATTACTTAGTTGAAAGTTAAACTCTTTTGTTAAAAATTAATTTTTTGGTTGAAGATTCATAATTTTAATTGAAAATTCATCTCAGATTGAAAAATGAGCTATTTTGATGAAAATTCTTTTTTTCTTTTGCTCATCTGTTTAGTTGAAGATTGATTTTTTTAAATAAAAATTTAACTACTCCATTTTTGGTTGACATTTTTTTTAGTTGAAAATTTCTTCTTTTTTTGTGAAAATTAACGTTTTCGGTTGAAAATTCGATTATTCTAGTTGAAGATTCATCATTTTAGTTAAAAATTCTTCTTTTTGGTTTAATACTCTACTATTCTAGTTAAAGACTTATCATTTCAGTTGAAAATGCATCACTGTTTGAAGACGTAACAATTTTTTTGAAAATTTAACTATTTTCTTGAAAATTATTATTTTTTTGTATGAAATTTTTTTTACACTGAAAATGTAACTATTTCAATTGGATATTCCATCATTTTAGTTGAAAATTCATCTCTTTGGATGATCATCAATATATTTACTAAAACTTTAACTATTCAGTTTTAGATTGAAAAATTATATTTTTTAGTTGAAAATTCGTCTCTTTTGATAAAAATTAATCTTTTTGGTTAAAAATTCAACTACTCTAGTTGAAGATTCATAATTTTAGATGATAATTCTTCTTCATTATTTAATATTCTACTAACCTAGTTAAAGATTTATCATTTTGGTTGAAAATGCATCACTTTGTTTGAAAACGTAACAATTTTTTGGAAAATGTAACTATTTTCTCGAAAATTACCTGTTTTTATTTTGGTTTAGAATTATTATTTTTTAACTGAAAATGTAACTATTTCAATTGAATATTCTACTATTTTAGTTGAAATTCATCTCTTTGGTTGAACAATAATTTTTTTAACTAAAAATTTAACTGTTCAGTTTTTGGTTGAAAAATTACCTTTTTTTAGTTGAAAATTAGTTTTTTTTTGGTAAAAATTAATATTTTTGGTTGAAAATCCAATTATTCTAGTTAAAGTTTCATAATTTTTAGTTGGAAATTCATCTTTTTGGTTTAAAATTCAACTATTCCCTTTAAAGATTCATCATTTTAGTAGAAATTAATTTCTTGGTTAAAAATATATCTTTTTGGTTGAAAATTCAACTATCCCAGATAAAGATTCACCATTTTAGTTAAAAATTCATTTTTTTGTTAGTTTAAAATTCAACTATTCCAGTTGACGATTCATCTTTCTAGTTGAAAATTCGTCAGGCTGAAAGTTAATTTTTAAACTGAAAATTTAACTATTCAATTTTTGGTTGAAAATTGATCTATTTATGTTAAAAATTCAATTATTTGCTTGAAATTTTGTCTTTTTTAGTTGGAAATTCAACTATTTCATTGAAAATGCACGTATTTTGTCAAAAAAATCGTCTTGTCGGAAAATTCAAGTTCAGTTAAATATTCATCATTTTAGTTGCAATTTCACAGTTTTTCTAGAAAATAAACTACTTGGTTGAAACTTAAAATCTTTTCTTAAAAATTCATCTATTCCCGTGGCAGCTTCACCATTTTAGTTATAAATTCATCACTTTGATTGCATTTTTTGTGTGGAAAATATAATTTTTTAAACTGAAAATTTAACTATTCCATTTTTGCTTGAAAGCATATCTATTTTAGTTCAAAATTCAACTATTTGGTTGAAAATTGATCTTTTTTAGTTAAAAATTTAACTATTTGATTGACAATTCATGTACTTTGTTGAAAAGGCGTCTTTTTATATGAGAAGATAAAATAAAAATTCGTTCGAATTAATACTTAATCGCATGGTCTTTAGAGACAAATTCATGAAATTATTAATTGCGGTTTTTAGTATTATTTAATTAATCGTTGATGCTAATATATTTAAGAATATATACCTGGATAAAACTTGATAAACCTAGAAAAAAACCTACAATTGTCAGGTCATTTTTTTCCAGTATTTGAGTAGACCAATATTTGAAAAATGCTATTAATTTATAATAAATACTACTAAAAAATTGAATATTTGAAAGTACTTTACAATTAAATCGTTCCTTTGCCTTTATTTACATCAAACAAAAATACCTTACAAAGTAGGACCAGAATAGAACTCTCATAATATTAAAACGAATTTAAAGCAATTTTATCACTGAAAAGTATTGATAAGATTAAATTAGAAAACGAGTTTATCGTTTTCTACAGATCGTCGATCTCCAAGAACAAGTGTTGTTTTTTTTTTAATTATTTGTATCCGTCGTAAAGCATAGCTTCAGCAACTTTAAGTGCTGTTTCCTTGTCCAAGAGCTTTTCAGCGATAGCCAATCCGAAAGCGTAAGCTGTTGCTGGACCTCTGCTAGTTATTATATTTCCTGAAATGATCAAGTTTTTTATCAATTAGTAAATTTAATGATAATTATATAAATATTCAGGGTTGCTGCAAGACCTAGAAGACCTGGTAATGTAATGGAATTTTGAAAAAATGACGCCACTGACCGGGCAATAGCCGGAACTTTTTTTAAAACCGCGAATTTTCCAGATGTTTTTACTTTTGCAATAAATATTGTCCCGCTTTTTAAAAAGACATTCTTATAGAAAATCCACTATGCGTATTTTAGGTTCTGGCTCACAAAAACACGAATTAATTAAACTAAATTTGAATCAGTGAGAAATGGGTTACTGAATCAAATCAGTAAAAAGTGAACTGATTCACGATGCAATCGCACTAACTTAGATAGGTAGAAATGGGTCACTGATTGGAATCAATCGGGATTTTCCATGAAAATTAGTTAAATCTCATTGATTCAAATTTAGAGAGTATACAGGGTGATTCACACTTCATCATACACCTTGTATATACAGATTCCTTGTAAAAAACCAAACAGCAACTCACCATGGCAAAATGTTGTACGCTCAATAGTTTTTAAACTATTGATAATTGCAGCGAGCCAATAGGAGGTTGTTATTCTCGCGCGTTTATGAGCATCTTGCGCGAACGAACTGTTGATGCCTTACTTCAAGTTAGTATGAGAATGCCTGTTCAGACTGTATTATTTCCCCTCCATTTATTTTTGCAGAAGGTTTTGACTCTTTGGTGCAACTTCACACTTGAACGAGATTCGAAAATTATCAAGTATCTTTCACTGGCAACAAAATTGCAAAACATTTATCGAGGAGTGCATTACCTAAATTAAATGCCTAATTTGCTTTGAATTGTGTAGAAGCCTCCTGAACTCTTTGCATTCTGCAAAATCAGTCAAGTTAAATCGACTGCTACGCTAGCAGTGAATGAAGCTGAACTTGTTATTTAAATTCGACAGAATTCTCCCGAATTCCGTAGAATTTCCTTAAAAATTTTTCATTAGCATTTGAAAAGTTTTTAATACTTTTCAAGCTATGAGAATACAAATTGAATTATTTGGTATTTGAAAACTTTTAACTTCTCTAAATTTCCTAATTATTTACCAATTAGTCAAGTTATGTGAAGGACTTAGCTTCCAGCGAGTGATAATGTAATCGATTCTTGAATTCCACAGAATTCTTCAGAATGCCCTGTAACATTTTTGAATATTCAAAATCTTTTTGAATGTCATCGAATGTTTTTAAATGTAAATTTCTAAATCCAATTCCGGCTAGTATTTTGAATAATGAAGAAACGAAAGAAGGCCCTGCTAATGTAGAAACTTCCTAAATTTCTAAGCAAATGGCTACCGAATTCGAAGTCATGAAACTTAATTTTATTTCTGGAAATAAAGAAACAGCTTCGCTCGACTTTTATAAACGTCTAGTTTTTCGACTGAAGAATTCAAACAAGGGATTTTATTTTTTAAGGCAGATAACAGTTTCTCGTAAAAACGCGACCGAAACAGCATGGAGCCTCAGTTAAAAAACTATCCCAAAATCTATGGAACCTTCTTTTCTCGACATACTTAGCAATTTCTTCAGAAGCTCATGAGAGTCCTCCGTCAAAACCAGACGCTTAGTTGGATTCTTCAGGTGAAAAATTACCTAACAAGCTTGAGAAAGCGATGTCATAAAACTTGAAATATTTTTAATGTTGCTTACCTATTATCATAGCAAATTTTAAAATAAATAAAAATAAAAAGAACCTATCATTCTTCAAGCTTAGTAGACTTTATTTCTTGAAAATTTATTAACAAGTCTGAAATAAAAAAAAAACACTTATTCTACCCGAACAAGTCGTTCTTTTCCATTCCTTGTAGAATTTCAGTTACTTGTATTTTGACAAAATTGACAATGACTATAAGATTACAGATTGGAATGAACTTACTTTCGTGATAATTTATTTAGAAGCCTGAATAAGTAGTCTATTTGCTCCAAATTTTATGATGATTTTAATTCACATAACATTCAGACTCTTTTAACAAACAGAAAACACTTAGGTTAGAACGAGTAAATAAAAATTTTATTGAAATTTAAGTCCGCAGAATTTGAAACAAGATATTCGATTTATGCATTGCATTTTTTTATGAAACTGTAGCTAAAAATGAATTTTGAAGTTGAGATTTGCTATCTGCAATAATTTAATTCAGATTTTGTTTAAATTTAGTATTTAAATCGGGGGATTCCCTAAACAAGTGGCAGTGATATGTTTAACGAACTTCGCGTTGTTTCGAACCTTCTGTATCTGGTCTGACTGTAACGACTTTTTTTACTAACTTGAAGTAAGACATCAACAGTTCGTTCGCGCAAGATGCTCATGAACGCGCGAGAATAACAACCTCCTATTGGTTCGCTGCAATTATCAATAGTTTAAAAACTATTGAGCGTACAACATTTTGCCATTGTGATTTGTTGTTTGGTTTTTTACAAGGAATCTGTATATACAAGGTGTATGATGAAGTGTGAATCACCCTGTATTCTGAAATAACATTGCATAGTTACTTCCTTGCGCAGAATTTTCAGTGTAGTTTATTAAACCAGAGACCTTACACTCATTCCTCTATTCCCCTCTTTACCCATTTTTTTGAAGAATTCCTCTTTTTCTCCCTGGTTTCAAGAAAATTCCACTTTCTCCCCTTTTTTTTTGCTTAAATGAGAACTGAATGAGTAGAATCCAATAGGATAATCCAACCATTTTGGTTGAAAGTTAATTCTTTTTAACTGAAAAATCGATTACATTTATAGATCAGAATTACTGCTTTTTGTCGAAAATTCAACTATTATGTCGAAAATTCGTCCTTTTGGACTGGAAATTCATCTCTTGGTAGAAAAGTCGTCTTTTCCGGTTGAAAATTCATCTTTTATGGTTTAAAGTTTATTAATTTTAATTAAAAAGTCTACTGTCATATTTCTGGTTAAAATGATGCTATTTGGTTGAATATTGAATTATTTTGTTGAAAATTCAACTTTTTTTTTAATCTTCTCTTTTGGTTGAAAGTTAATTCTTTTTATTTGAAAAGTATACTGTTATATTTTGGGTTCTACTATTTGGTGGAAAATTTAATGATTTTGTTGGAAATTCAACTGCATTGTTATGAAGTCATTTTTTTAAGCCGAAAATTGATATGTTTTGTTAAACATTCGTCTTTCGGATAAAAAAATCCGTCCTTTTGAATTGAAAATTCATCTTTTGGTAGAAAAATGATCTTTTTTTGGTTCAAAATTCATCTTTTATGGTTGAAAGTTATTTCTCTTTAATTAAAAAGTCTGCTATTATATTTTTGGTCCAGAATTTATCTCTTTTGGTTGAAATTTCTACTATTTGGTTGAGAATTCAACTATTTTTTTAGAGAGTTATCTTTTTTTCTCCAAAATTCAAATGTTTTGTTGAATATTCGTCTTTTTGGATAGAAAAATCATCCTTTTGGATTCAAAATTCATCTTTCGGTAGAAAAGTAGTCTTTTTTGGTTGATAAGTCATCTTTTTTGATTGAAAACGCATCATTTCATTCAAGATTCATCTTTGTAGGTTGAAAATTTAACTATTTGGTCCAAAATTAAACTTTTTTGTTGAAAACTCGTCTCTTTTGCTTGAAAGTTCAACTATTTGGTTCTAAATGCATCTATTTGGCTGAAAATGAACTTTTTTGATGAAAAATTAATATTTTTTTGGGGGTTTAAGAATCAACTTTTTTTTTAAAACATTCGACTTTTTAGTTAGAAAACTCGAACTGTTTTGTCGAAAATTGTTTTTTTAGGTTGAAAGTTCGACTATTTTGCTCAAACTGCAATATATTTCGACTGAAAATCTTAGGAATATGGTACATTAATGTTATTTGAAATAATTTATTTCCCTATTTTCTTGAAACATCACCCTAATTGTCCTGTTTTGAGAGCATTTTAGGCTGTGAAGTCTGAAATCACTTTTATAATCATTTACATAGTATGTTTTACATTAGAGTTCTAAACTGTTTCGTTCTTTTGAAACTTTATAGAATGAAGCGATTAGTATTAAATTATAGTTATTATAAACGCTTAAAAGTCCAGCGGGAAAAATGTAACTTTTGACCACGAAAACCCGGAAATAGGTATGTGCAAAAGAAAGGCATAACAAATGAAAAACAAGTGAATTCTGAAAATACAATCAGCCGTTATTGTACCCAACCGCTCAATTACTTTGTGGCGTCTTTTAAATTTGTGAATTGATACGGATTGATTTTTTTACTAATAAAAATAATATGATTATAATTCCAGAATTGAAAACAAAAAATGTATACCATTAATGAGAATTATTTGGAACTTGATAATTATTGAAGAGCCCTTTACAATAAATTGTTGGTAAATTAGTCTGTGATCAGTAGAGTACGTTGACATTGAATAGAACTAACTGGATTAAAAAAAAACTAGATCTGGATTTTTTTAAAAGTAGACCTGGAACACATGGAAAAGTCAAGACATTTTGAAAAAGTTCTGGAAAACCTGGAAGCCATGGAATTTCGAAAAAATTACTAATGTTTTTAGTCACTCCTATTTAAAAGTCTCAATAATTACTTTACGGCGACTTTTAAATTTTTGAATTGATACGGATTGGTTTTTTTACCAATCAAAATAATATGATTATAATTTCAGAATTCAAAAAAATGATAATTGTTTAAAATTCTACAATTTTTGAAAATTCCTTAACATTTGCATTGAATAATAATTGTACCTAATTGAGTACCTAATTGCAAAAGAGATTATTGGCAAATTAGTGTACCATCAATAGAATACGTTAAAACTAAATAGAATTTCTTCAAAAGTCGACCTGGAAAACCTGGAAAAGTCATGGAATTTTGAAACCAGACTACTATAGCAACCCTGATACTGATTTTGTTTTATGCTTTGCAGAAGATCAATGTTTATGATAACTTATCATGGATATATCGTACCATCGATTACGACCATTTGTCCTTCGATGTATTTGTAATCACTGGTTAGTTGCTCTTTAGTGGATGGATAAGAAGTGATTTGCTTCCCTTTAGCAATTCCGTGAGCTTTCAAAACAGCTGGAGCCGCACAAATCGCAGCGATTAGTCCGTTTTTGGATTCCTGGTTCTTAAGCAAGTTTCCAACTTCTGCTGACTGAAAAAATGTTGTTATAGACCAATTCTGTTCCAAATTTAGATAATTTATCATGGTTTTCAGTTTCTGACGTCAGCGAATTATATTACTGTTCAAAGTTTATACTCACAGCTGCCAAATTTTTCCATCCAGCACCACCGGGTAAAATAACAGCGTCGTAATTTGTATCTTTTACATCAGCGAGTTTTGCATCTGTGCAAATTTTTACGTCACGGCTGCACTTTATACAGGAATCGTTTGTAATGCTGGCAATCGTGACGAGAACCTACAAACAGAAAAACATTAAATGACAAAACACCTTTCGTTGTTCAAAATATTATCAATAAGCTTCCTTAAAAGTTTGTAAATTCTTCAATTTATACCGACTTTCCTCAAATTAAAAAATGGTTCAGTTTTAAAAATTGACTTCTGAAAAATTAAAAGACGAATATAATATGTAATACGATTTTGAATGATTTCCATTTTCCAATCTAAAATTAATAAATTATTACTGCTGTCATTGCCTTTAGATAAAGGCATAAAGGTTGATATACATAAAAGTACTGGGGAAAAAAGCGTGGAAAATAATGAATAAAAACCACGCTAGAGGTATAGATTTGCAACTGCGATTCTCTAACATTTTTACAAATTTATTTCACATGGTGTTACATAAAAAATGTTCATTTTAATAATAAATACAGAGTACCTACACCTACGATAACGCAAAAGTAAGTGTAATGGTGGCAGTTCTAGTGCTCTATCAAAACTATATTTTTATTGTAGCATAAGGCTCTTATTTTTTAATATTTTTGTTAGTTTTGAAGTTCTCAGAAAACTAAATAAATTCGTATTGCTCATCTTTAAAAAAAAATAGAGGTAACTGGACTTTCAGAGTATAATAATACTATTATATTAATTAATATTACATTTAATTATGACGTTGAAAATTCAACAATTTTGTTGAAAAATCATATTTTTTGCTGAAACATAAACAATTGTAATAACCGTTAGAGAACTTAACTTTATTAGCAATTTGTCAGGCAGAAAATTTAAAATTAGAATTATCCAACATTCTTTATAACCTTTTAAAAGTACATGACCCAACTCCTTATAATATCCACATTTTACAAGCATTAATTTATATATTTTCAAATACTTTTCTCTTTATTTTGATGATTCCAAAATTTTGAAGAGTAGCAAAGTTTTGTTTCAAATTAAGATTCCAAATTTATCAGCTTAAGAACTTGAAGCTTATGTAATAAAATTTAAAACATGAATTTTAAGTGCCTAAATTTCCAAACGAAAATATTAAAAATTACATAATTATAAAGCTAAAGCCAACCAAATTGAATACTTTATTTTGAGACCCTCAAAAATTATAACTGCAAATTTAAAACGCTGCTCTAATTTGAAATGCTCTAATTTATAAAGTTTAACTGAAATCATTCTTTAAACATTTTGAAATTAAAATTGTTCTCAATAAGGGTTTTGATTGGAAATTTTTTAATTCTCAACAATTTATGTAAATTTTAAAAAAGAGAGTCTATAATGCTTAAATTAATCTTGAATGGGGATTTTGAGTATTAGAAGGCTTTAAATTATAAAATTTTTGATTATTTAAATGAAAACCAAATAATTTTTAGTTTTGTTAACAAGAAATTATTCAAATTTAAACCCTTTCTAGTTTGCATTTATTTGACTATGAACGATTTTAATTTGAAATTGTGCATTTTGATTTGAAACGATTTGAAACGACAAAATGTTGAACGTTCAAATTCTAAATTACTTTCAGTCACCATGCATTTATTTTAGGGTGATCAGGTGGCTTGATCGGCAAATCAGGACACTATCCCACTTATCACCCTCTTCAAACTCTATTTTTTCCCACACCTAATACAATTTAACTTAAGACGCATAATTTAAAAAACAGAGTTGCTATAAAATACCAATTTCTAAATTCTCTGACTGCCCCTATTAAATTTCTCATTTTCCGTGGCCGCTATAAATTTTTCTTTCAGGTTAAATTTTTAAACAAAGAAATTAATATTCAACGAAAAAGATCAATTTCCAACTAATAACATTAATGTTATACCAGAAAAGATGATTTTTTAACAGAATACATGAATTTCAAACAAGATACATACATTTTTAATTAAAGAAATTAATTTTCAACTAAATTGAGAAATCTTTAGCCAAAAAAAAAATAAATATTCAATCAAGAAGATTGATTTTCTACTAAAAATATGCATTTCTAACAGAATACATGCATTTTCAAATAAAAAAGATAATTTTTCAACCCAAAATGGAAGAATTATATTTACAGTTGAAAAAATCTTTTTTTAACTATAAAAACGGAATTTTCAACCAAACAGTTAAATTTTCAACTGCGTAGTTGAATTTTCAACGAAAAATGTAACTTGCTGATATTCTAACTAAACATTTTTAACATTTTTAACCAAAAACAATTGAATTCAAAAGAGATCATTTCAACGATAACAGATGAATTTTGAAACCAAAAAGACGAACTTTCAGAAAAAAAGGTTTTTCATAAACTAAGACAAAAATTGCATCCAAAATATAGAATTTTCAAGCCAGAAAGACGAATTTTCTACAAAACGGTTCAATTTTCAACAAAAAAGTTCATATTCGATCAAATAGTTGAATTTTCAACCCAAAAGGACGAATTCTCAACAAAACAGTTGATTTTTCAACCAAAAAGGATACTTTTTAAGAAAATTGTTTAATTTTCAATTAAAAAATATACATTTTCAACCAAATAGTTGAATTTTGAACTAAGAAACCTAAATGTCCACTAAGAATGGAATACTTAAATTTTCAGTTAAAAATGAATTTTGAAAAAAAAATAGTTGTAAGTAAAAAGAAAATTACTTTTCAGCCAAGAAGAATAACTTTTACCCAAATACTTGAATTTTCTACTAAAATGATTTAATCTTTAACTAAAAAGACCAATCTTCTACAAAGCAGTTTAATTTTCAATTTAAAAAATGACTTTTCTCAAAACTGTTGAATTTTTTACCAAGTAGATTAATTTTGAACCATATAATTAAATTTTCAACAGAGAAACTTATTTTTCTGCGAAAAAAGACGAATTTCCAAACAAGTTCTTGAATATTCAACTAAAAAAGATAGATTTTTAACCAAATACTTGAATTTTCAAGTATAAAAGATAAATTTGTAACAAAAAATTAAATAATTATATTTTCAACTAAAAAATGAATTTTTACAAAGAAATGAATTTTTACAAAAAAATGAATTGTCAACAAAATAATTAGATATTCAACTAAGCACACGAATTTTCAAGAAAAATAATAAATCACCAAACAAAAAATAGATTTCTAACAAAGTAATTCAACTTTCAATCAAGTATCTAGTGGAATTTTCAACAACGAAAAAGGCAATTTCCAACTAAAAAATCAAAAAGATCGACTTTTTCGTTTTCAACAAAATTCTTAAATTTTGAACGAGATAATAAAATACCGAAAAAATGCGGCTAGTCGTACCAAAATTTCGGTACACGTAGCCACGACCTTTTTTTAAATACTTTTCAGAACTTCCAATTTTTTTAGGCAATTTGAATTGTAAACAAAATTTAGGTCCGTGCAATATAAATCGCGAATTTTCTTTTTCCGGCATAAAAAATAAGGGCATAGCAGTAAAAATTTATATTATTTTATTGATAAAAATGCATTTATTTTGTTGAACATTTGTTTTTTTTATATAAAATTTATCCTCAGAGTAGTAAATTCTATTATTTGGTTAAAAATTCACTTTTTTGATTGCAGTCATCATTTCAGATAAAAATGCATTGCTTTTCTCGAAAAATTATTATATTTTTAGTTAAAAATTCAATGATTTTGGTAGAAAATTCATATTCTTGGGTTGAAAATTCAACTATCTTGCGGAAAATTTGTCTTTTTGATAAAAATTAATTTCTTTGGCTATTTTATTGAAAATTCCTGTTTTTTAGTTGAAATTAATTTTTCACATCGAAAATGTAACTATTCTATTTATTCTTTACAATTTATATATTTTAGCTGAAAATTCATTTATTTTGTTAAAAATTGGTCTTTTTTGGTATAATGTTCATCTTTATAGCGTTTAAAATTCAACTATTTGGTCTAAAAATGCATTGCTTTGGTCGAAAACTTATATCTTTTTTTAGTAATAATAACTGAATAAATTAATAATAATAACTGAACATAACCAAACTTACCCCGGCGCGACGTAAAACATCTGCTGTTATGATAGCTTCCATTTCTTCGGCTCCTTCGGCCAAAAGCAAAATCGCTGTTTTCGACATTTTCGAACAATAATTCGCAAAAAGAATCGAGTTACTATGTTTAAAATACGTGAACAAAAGCCTTGAAAAAATGGGACTAGACACCATCTGATAATGAAGGCAATTAGCAAACAGATAAACAATTCTTTCAGTCGTTCACTCGTTCTTCCAAAAAGACGACTGTATCTACGTTACCAAGGGCCCCGGTTTCATGATTAGATTTTTTCTAAATTTCTCTAGAAACAAGTAATATTTCTGATGAATAAATTAACTAAAAAAATTATTACTTTATTTGTCAATAATTTTCTTTGTAAATTAGTTTCGAAACAAAACTTGGGCTCGAGTCGAACTCGCTTCGCCCCTGTTTGCATTTCCTGCTTCTCTGTTCTTTATTTCGAAATTTGGGTTTTTTCCTTCAAAATAGAATCGATTTTTTCCGTTAGTAAAGTTGCTCTTGAAAATAATGTAATTTAAAAATAGATAGATAAAAGTTGTAAAGGGAAGTTTTTTACACTTTTTTTCGTTGTTTTCCGCCAGAAATCGGAACGCGTCGATTTTTTGAAGATCCAACATATCTGAAACATATTTTATATTAATTATTTTTTATATTAATAAATATTGATCATTATAGAGAAAAAAATAAATTCAAAAATATAATAAAGAATTCATAATTATTTTTTTATTTTGATCATAATATTGTGAAAATATTAAATAAAACAAAATATTTCAAATTCTGGAAAAATCATAAATAATATTATGTATATCAAAGAAAAAGTTCTATTTTCATTATATCCGTAACCTCTAACAAAATGTGGTATAAATTAATAATATAATTTTTCCCGATAATGATAAATCCTGATAAAAAAAAAAGAACACTGTAAAATACAACACTTTTTTTCGAATTTTATATCCTGTTATTATACAGGTTTTTTATATAATATATTATATTTTTATGTTATTCCATTCTTATATTTTTCATTATTTTATTATTATATTCATTTTATATTTTCTAGAATGAATAATTTAAAAAAAAAATCTGGCAAAGAAAATCTCTCATACAGAAAATTGGGTTCCCCTAATCACTATTGTTGATACGTCCCTCAAAATGAAGCGTCCCGAGTGTTCGTATTTGGATTGGTGGGTGAATCAGTGAAGAGAATGCACACGTCATACATATGTTTATACACGCACACACATGGGCAAAGATTAAAATCCACACAGCGTCCAGCGTCTGACAGCGTGCCTCGGCTGTCTGATTCAGGGTTGGGTAGGTAGAATGCTCGAAATTAGGTAGTTTTCTTCGGGCCGAATCCAGGGGGAGGCTGATGCCCCCCCCCCCCGAAGGTTTAGATTTGAATGGTGATTTGAGTTACCAAAACGTGTTACCACCAAAAAGTTTTACCAGATATAAGGTGGGTTTTACCAAAACGTGTTTGATTTTGGTAATAGGGATAAGAGTTGGTAAAAGTGGGGGGGGGGGGGAGTTCAATAAAAACTTACTAAGTTTGAAAATACTTTTTATATTTCAGACTTCACACTCTTTCCCCTATTCCCCTCTTTTCCCAAAACTCTTTTACCAAAACGTGTTACCAAAACGTGTTACCAAAACGTGTTACCAAAACGTGTTTGGTTTTGGTAACAGGCGTAAGAGTTGATAACACAACAGGGGGGGGGGGCAGTTCAATAAAAACTTACTAAGTTTGAAAATACTTTTTATATTTCAGACTTCACACTCTTTCCCCTATTCCCCTCTTTTCCCATTTTTCAAAGAATTCTTATTATAGTTGCCCTGTTTTCAAAAACCTTAAACTTTTTCTTGTCTTTTCGCTCGAATTCGAAATGAATTAATGGAACCCACAAAGAAAAT
The DNA here is from genome assembly GCA_932178445.1 of Andricus quercusramuli. Taxonomy (NCBI): domain Eukaryota; kingdom Metazoa; phylum Arthropoda; class Insecta; order Hymenoptera; family Cynipidae; genus Andricus; species Andricus quercusramuli. Next base: position 67,199 of record CAKNXH010001376.1, read on the forward strand.
TCAACTATTTTTGGTTGATACTGTTATATTTTTAGTTCAGAATTCGTCTCGTTTGGTTAGAAATTCGACTATTTTTTTTGAAAATTTAATTATTTTGTTGAAAATGCAGCTATTTTGTTAAAAAGTTATCTTTTTTAAAACAAAATTTCAACTACTTATAGTTAAAAGTCGACATAATTTGTAAGAAAATTAATTTTTCTGTTTGAAGAATCATCTCTTTGATTGAAAATTTATATATTCCATCTTTAGAAAATTAATCCTCTTGGTTGAAAAATCATCTTTGGGATAAAAATGCAACCGGTTGGTTGTAAATTTTGTTTTGATATCGTCTTTTTTGGTTGAAATAAACTGTTTCTGATTTCAAATGAAAATCTTTTTTGTTGCAATATCAACTATATTGCATGTTTCGTTGATTTTTTTCTGTTCGAAGATTCATCATTTCATTTGAAAATTTATATTTTTGGTCGCAAATTCAATTTTTGGTAGAAAATTCGTCTTGTGGTTTGAAAACTCAACAATTTGGTAGAAAATTCAACCGTTTTGAAAATTTTATATGTTTTGTTGAAAATACATCTTTTTTAGTAGAACATGCCTTTTCTTGGTGAAAATTCATCTTTTTAGTTGAAAATTTAACTACGTATTTTGTTAAAAATGCATTTGGTAAAAATCAGATGTATATAACTTGTTGAAAACTAATTTTTTCAAGATTCACCTCTTTGGTGGAAAATGTAACTTTTTTTGTTGAAAATTCGTTTTTTTGTAAAAAATAATTTTTCTATCTGTAAATTTATTCTCATAAGTTGAAAAATCAAATATTCACATGTTTAATGTATTTTGTTCAAAATTCGAATTTTTGGTTTAAAAGTTAATCTTGTTTGTTGAAAATCCATCTTTTGGTGAAGGATGCAACTATTTGGTTAAGACTTCGTCTTTTTTTGGTTGAATTCAACTGGTTGAAAATTCTTTGCTTTTTTTTTTTGTTATGAAAATTAATGTTTTAAACTAAAAATTTATCGATTCCATTTTTGGTTAAAAAATATATTTTTCAGATGGAAATTCAACTATTTGGTTTTAAATTCATTTTTCTTCATTTAAAATTTATCTATGTGATTTATGATTCAACTGGGTGAAAATCCATCTTTTATGGTAGAAAAGTCAACGTTCTTGTTTAAAAAATAATTTTTTCTGTTGAAAATTCAACGTTCCGGGTTCAAAATTCAACTTTCTTCTTGGTTGAACTTTAATCTTTTTTGCTTGAAAATTTAACTTTTTGGGCGAAAAAGAACAGTTTTGTTATAAAATTCGTTCTTTGGTATTGAAAATTTATCTTTTATGTTAGAAAAATCATTTGACTTGGTTGAAAATAAACTTTTTTGTTGAAAATTCAACTGGCAACAAAAAATTCGTCTTTGTGGGTTGAATTTTTTTTTGCAAGTCAATCTTATCCTATAGGTTCAAAATACTTTGCAGAATTCAATTTTTAATACAGAAGAAAAATTTCGAATAACTATTTACTTCGTTAAGTTTATTTGTTCTTGAAGTTATATTAATAATATTTTCCCTATTTCCCTACGATTCTTGAGAAAATTCAAACATTTTTGAAGATTTCATATACGTGAATTTTTAACCAAAAAAGATGAATTCTCAATGAAAAATATTCAACCAGACATGAATTTTTAACTGAAATGATGAACCCGCAAACAAAACAAAAAATGTTTTACGAAGAAGTTTAACTTTGAATCAAGTCGTTGAATTTTCAATCAAAAAGATAGATTCTCATCGAAAATTAAACATTTGATATTTCAATAAATAAATATTTTTATTTTTAATGACAAACAGTTGAATTCATCAAGGAAGGACAAATTTTCAATAAAAAATTCAATTATAAATCAAATAGTAGGTAAATTTTCAACCACCAAATGTTTTAAAAATGTCAAACATATTTTCTGCATTATCAATTTAGTAAATAAAAGTGTCCAATGTTATTTTATGAGCTTCATTCATTTCTGTATGTTTCTAAACATTATTGGTAAAAGAGAAAATTTTAATTGTGTTTTATAATATTTTGAAATAATTCTGTTCTTAAAATTTTTCTACCACACTATAATTTGATAATAATAATATGTAATAAAATAATTTGAAACTTGAAAGGATTTCAAAAAAATTGTAAGACTCAGGGAAAATTTAAATAATTAAAAAAATTTTATTTAAAGAAAATATTTTTAAACATTTACAATTAAAATTTTATTTTCCATCAATAATGTTTAGAAACATTAAAAAATGAATCTTATCGTCTCACTTATTTGGACATTTTTATTTACTACATTGAATTTTTTGCAGATTTTCTGCATCATCATCATGATGCAGAAAATCTGTTTGTTAATTTTTAAAAATTTGGTGGTAAAAATTCAACTATTTGATTCATAATTAACTCTTATGTTGAAAATTCATATTTTTGGCTTAAAAATTTAACGTTTTGTTGAAGATTAATATTTTCGGCTTAAAAATTGAACCTTTTGGTTGAAAATTCGTCCTTTCTCGATGAATTTAAGTGGGTTTGCTTTAAAATATTCTTAATATCTTTTAAACTGACTCGAATTACTCCTAAAATTGTCTTAAAATCTTCCGGATAACCTTTTTGACAATTTTAGAAATCTTTTGCAATGTTTTAATGTATTTAAAAATAGTATCTCCAAACTAATTTACAAAAATGAAGAATCTCTTTAAATAATCCCAGAAATCTTATGACATTTTTTTTTCTCTCAAAAACTTTTTTTCCTTACTAAATATTTTTTAAAGTTATTGGAATATTTTGTACAATTTTTAAAAAATGTCTGCAAAATGAAAAAAGTTGCCTTAAAATCTCCGAGATACATTTTAAAAAATTTGGACAATTATTTGGAATACTTTGAAACCCTTTTAAATATTCCCTCAACAAAAAATTTTTGATATAAAACATAATTAAAAATTTTCCCATAAATCTGAAGAATATTTTGTTATTCTCTTGAAATATTTCTAAGTTTTAAGCTTCTAACTTTTTGGTTCGAAATATTCAAAAATCTAAATTTTGTTTTAATTTGCTAAACATTTTTTAAGTTTAATAATATTTTTGTATCTTTTCAAAACTTCTAAATATCTTTTAAACTTATTAGGGGTCATTCACAAAATACGTAATACGCTTAGGGGCGTATTTGTGAATGGCCCCTTAGATTTTTTTCTAAAATTTTGTAATCTTGCAAAATTGAACTATCTGGCTTTAAAATCTTTTACATTCTTTTCCGAAATTTAAGGATTATTAAATTTTTATTATTTATTATTATAATTTATTTTCAAACTATTTTCTCCAATTAATTTTAAAAAATAAGAAAAATCAGGGACGACTGAAAAATCCCAAAAAATGAAATTCCCAGATAATAAAATTTTCGGCATACATTTGCCGAATCATAAAATATCCGAACTAGAAAATGCCCAAATTTAAATAATTAAAAAAATGGTTTTAAACATACATATTATTTATTTATTAAAAATACAATAATAAAATATTTTTATCAAATAATTTTGTTTTAATGTTTGAAGCATTTAAAATTTATTGTTTGAATTTTAAATAACAACAATTTTATAAAAATTGTATATAAAATATATTTAAAAAAACGTTCGTCTCAAACGAAAAAGAAATTTCACCTTGATTTTTCTCCGAATTTAATAACCTTTTTCCAAACAGACTTTGCAGCATTCACTTCAGCACTAATTTACCTTGAAATCACTTTTTAATTTTTTCTTTAAATTAAAAATTCGACTTTTGAGAACGTTTCATGTAATTTTATTATTATTCTTTATATTCTTTTATTATTGTAAATTCAATCAATAACTTAAAAAATCTTCAAACATTAACAAAATTTCAGTGGTAAAAATATTAGGTTAATAATTGTATTTTTAATAAATACATAATATTTAGTTAAGAAAATTTTTTTTAATTCTTCAAATTCGAGAATTCTCCAGTTTGCGATTTTTATATTTCGGCAATTTTATAATTTTGGGAATTTTATTTTTTCGGGAATTTAACAGTGCCGGAATTTAATTTTGGGGATTTTTCAGTCGTCCCAAAAATGAATTTAAATTTTCCCTGAAATCTCAAGAAAAATATGTTATCATCTCAGAACCAATAAACAAAAAAACCTAAAAAATAAATAGTTCTTCAGAAAAAAATTTTCTGAAATCGAAAAACTACACGCGTGCGTGCACATTTTCTAGTTTTCTAAAAAAAAAACACGTGGCTACTCAGCCCTGGTCGCCTCTCCAATTCGTTTGGTGTCAATAGGAACGTCCGGAATCGGAACACACCCCCACGAGAAAAGCGAAACAAATCGCAGTCATCGCAGTCAATCGCAGTACAAGATGGCTTCCCTCGGGTGTTGTGGTTGACGATATTTACAAGATATTTTGTACATTCTATACCGTAATTAGGTCGTCATCGACCTAACTAGTTTCTTTGTTCGAAAACGAGTGCCCTGCAAAGGCAACGGAAATAAACGCAGCGATTGGAAACCATCGCTGCTAACAAAATGCGAACATCTCAAGACTGAGGCACACTTCTGACTTCTGAGTGAGTACAAACCAATATTTTCCATCTTTCCGTGCACGCTTTTGCAATCGCAGTCGAGGCAATCGGGATACTAAAAAAATGTAGTCTCAAAATGTCCAAAAATCGAGTTCTCAGGGTTCGGGTTTTAATTGGCAATTCTTATTTGAGTTGACGTCCCCCTTTCAGTGAAGCGTTATTTATTGTCATGGTGCACGAGGCACCTTATTGGTTAAATGGTTATTGCATCCTTGTCTCGTGTTCGTGAATTATTTACGACCGTTTCTGACTTTCCAAAAGCAAAAAGAACCGATTTTTGGAGATCCCGATTGTGTCGATTTGTGAATTCTCGAGGCTTTTGCTTGAAAGGCGAGTATATATATCGTGCAGGACACTTATTTTAGAACTTTCGCCGTGACTTAAGACCACTTAAATCGTTCAATTTGATCCTTTGATTTTCCTAGGCAATAATAGACGATTTTTCTTGTTCGTTATGTAACTTTCCTTGTAGAAAAAAAATAGATAGCAACGAATATGAGTGGCAATGATTATAAAAGAGAGAATATGTTGCCTTGAAAAGTGGATTTTAATATTATTAACCCTATATGCATTTTCAATCAGGTGAATGTAAATGGCAAACTGTTCGACTTTAACAAAAGTGTTTTATATTTTGTAGTTATTTATTTTTGTTTTGTTTGAGAAAGCTTTCATAGTCGTTTGTTGTTTTCAAATGCCTGGCTAAAGTGGCATTTTTATGTTGGTTTTTATTTGTTTATGTTTTTAAAGTTACGATAACGTGAGCTGACCTTTTGCAAATAAAGATTTGCGAAATGACAATTTCCAGGTGCCAGGATAAAAAATATTTATGTTTTATGTACCTATCGTAAATATGATAATCATAAGGCTTTTTTTATATTTTAAGAATTCATTTGCAAATTCTAATTTGTCATATTTTATTTCATCAATATATATAGCATATCATGATTAAGTTTCTTGTTTTCAAATACAGGACTAGAGAAAAAATATTAAATTATCTCAAGTATAAATCAGAAAGTTAACAGATTTGATATTTTTATTAAAGCTGTGTCTGGGTGATGTTTGGATATCATATTCCAATTTTGTTTGAAAACCACGACAGATAATTTGTATGTTTGCCTAATTTAAGATTTTTTTCTCCTTATTTAAGTTTCGTCAGAAACAAACTTTCAAAATCTGGAACATGAATTTTTTAGTGACTCAAATATACACTGTTGTCTCAATTGTTTATTTTTGTATTATTTTGAAAAAGCAATTTCAGAAAATTTTAAAAGAGCTTGCAAGAGTTTCATAATGATAAATTAATTTAAAAACGGTAATAGAACAACCTAGACACATTGTCAGAATGAGATTATAAAGTTTGCCTTTTGTCAATATAAAAAGCTTAGAAGTAATCAATCTTTAAATATGTATATAAAAATTAAAATGCGCCTCAATTTATAAAGTTTCCAAATCCTATAAAATAGGGCTTGTATGTCAAAATCTTTTGACAAGGTCAGTTTATCTTATCGTAACTTCTATTAACATTCCGAAGAAGTTAGAATTATTTTGTATCTTCTCAGTTTTTTGTAGGATCATATATTTAATTCTATTTTTAGTTGGAAACGCTTAAAATTACTTTGAATCGATACGGTTTTTTTATTTAATGCTCATTGTTTATTATATGCAATATTAAGAAGCTATCCATTTTCTAATTATCAGGACTTTAAATTTTGCATCATCACAATAACCAGCTGATGATTAATTTTTGAAAATTTGAATGCCTTAATGGTAATTATTTCGGTACAAAGTTATTTTTTGCCACTAAAAACAAATAAATGTAACTGTATTCCTTTTGTTGATAAAAATTAAGTCAAACAGAAAATGTGTAGATAAATTTATGATATGAGAGGAGTTAATTACTGTAATTATGAAATGAATGATAATATTGCCTTTTTTTAATTTACATAATGAATACTTAACGTCATATACTAAGTACAATATTTAGAAGTTCCCTGTAAACTTATTATTGACAAGCGTTTGTTTTATTTTTAGACTTGTGCTCAATCATTTAAACCTTAAGAAATAAATAAATTTTTTACTTTTCTCGATTCACGTTTTTTAAATTTTACAATTAAAACAAATAATAAAAACTTGTTTCTGTATGCAATTAATAGAATTAAAAGTTGCAAATTATAAAGCAGAAAATAAAAACTTTCGTCTAATTTTAAACCAGAGTGAAACCTCATTATCCAACAATCATCAGAGAGTAATACAAATAATAATACTTTCAAGCCGATTAGGACAGTCATTAGTCACCGTAATAGCAATTAAACATAATTAGCAGACTTATTAATTGCAGTCATTTCGCGACCATAATACCATTAAAGCCTGGCATTTTGAAACAATTCTCTTCAATCTGAACTACATATTTTTACTCTGAAAATGGAACTCTTTATTCAAAATATAGTAATGATGCAACATGCAAAAAATTGCATGCAAACTTGTCTGCATCTGTAATCTTCTGAAATTATCGGATTCTGCTTCATAGTTATATTTAACAGACTCGGGGTGTCTAGCTTTTAAAATTGAAAATTACCGAAAAAAGTTTTACTTCCCTGGCTGGTTTTCTTGTTGTGTAATCAATATTTTTATAAAGAAACCAAATGAAATGCAAATCTCTTAAATTAACATAATGGAGAGAACGTTAGGTTTATTGAAGTTGAATACAAATCAATGGAATATATAATCTGAGAAAAGTGCAAGTTGATAATTCAATAGATTCTGCTAGACACCTGGAATTGCTAGTTTCTGTTAATAACCATGATAACGAATTCATTAATTATCAGTAATTCGATAGGAGCATGTAAACAAAATTTAATTCAATCTCGAAGACAATTATCATAAAAACTGACAGACTACATGTACGGTTCAGGGGGTGGATGATAGAAATTTACCTAAAAGGCAAGAGAAGCCAGTCGAAACACTGGAGAAAGACGGCGGAGCTTTGGAGGAGGGGGAGATGTCCGCCGGCACCCAGGGAGAGATTCGGGTTGGTCCATCGCACCAGGTTTGCCATATTCCTTGAAAAAACTCTTGCCACTTAGCTATATCGCAGCACAACGTACCTAACTCAAGGCTTGTTTTTTGTATTTATTTTTTCAATTTTTTTCTAAATTTCATATAAAAACGAATCAGGTCTAGGTCTAGAATGCAGGATTTAAATACTCCTACTGTTAGTCGATAGGCAGGGCTATTTCTAACAGTAGATCTCTCTTACCGACATTTGCCGACATCGAAACTCTTCTCCAAGGTTCGCGTCCGTGCTGAAAAAGGTTTGTTTCCTTACTAAAATTGTTTAAGTCCTTGCTAAAATGGTTTATGCCTGTGCTGAGTTTTAAAATTTGTTGTTCAGTCCATTGCTACTGTTTTGCTGCTTTAAAATATGAAAAATGATTTTTGCAACGGTGAGTAAACAATTTCGAAAATTCAGAACGGACGCGCAAACCCTTGGCGTCGGTAAATGTTGGTAACAAATATCTACGATTAGAAACATTACTATTATTAAAGCCTTCCCATCTCTGGAATTCTCGATTAAAATAATCACTTATAATTATTTTCGTTTTTATTAAAAATAAAATGTAATTTCTTTATATTCAAAATATTGTTATCGACAACCTTTGAGGATTCCATAGATGGGAAGCAACATTTTATTTTTAAACAATCAGATTTTTGATGACGGGGTGGCCACTTTACCGGAAAACCGAAAAACATCGGGAAATTACAATTTATTTTTTGATCTATTTTTCAACTTTGAATTCAGTTTGGAATACTTTCAATTTAAAATTATAAAAATTGGCTAAAGACAGGGTTTTTTTCTGAGATTTGAGTGGCCACCATGAATCAATTTCGAGTAGCGACCATTTGCAAACAATGATGATTTGAATTTAGTGTTTGAATTTTTCAGTTTTTAAAAAGAGAAAAAAGGTTTCAGTGTTTGAAAAATTTATCCCATTATTCATTGCAATGGTTTAAACACGAAAAATTAATATATCTACTTGTAAATAAGTTGGTCAGATACATTTTCAAATTTATTTTAAGTTTGTAATTTGTAATAAAGAAACTTTACCCTTTTTCTCCAAGTTTACACTTGTATAAGCAAAGAGATGAAATATTGTAGAGTAATCTCAACATTCGATTTCAGGTAAATAAAAACCCTTTTTATTAGAACATCCCTTGTTCTGAGTTGCAGAATTACAAAATATATTTGTTAATGTATAAAGCATCGTATTCACAGGAATATTTTTTATTATTGAAACAAATTTTTATTTAATAAAAGTAAAAAACTCAAGCAAGTTAACCCTCATTTTTTTAGTGATTTAAAAATATTTCACAAAGATCTGACAATAAAGTCTGTGAATACGATCAAAGTCTAGTACATGGTGGTTTTCAGTCACGGTGAAATAATCGACATGTGGTATAGAGGGAAATAAAAACTATTATAGTTTACTTTCAGGATGGTATTTAATGTAAATATATTAGAAATTTAAAATATTATGCATCAAAATTAGCTTTCTTGAAATTTCAACCTTTCACAAGATACCGATTGTTCTCCAATGGCAAATGTCATTTTGAATGGACAATTGAATTTGAAGTTGAATGCTTATATTACATATTCATATAGAATTTAAGGAAATATCATTAGTTATAAATTTTGCCATTATGATGTCTTCATTTTTTCGATGGAATTGTTTTTAGCGGCATAAACTTCAAATATTCCTAATTTTGTTTCTATTTTCAGATATACATACAAACTAATTAATTTACTTTCCTTACAAAACGACTTCAGGCTTTCTTTTTTTTTTTTGTTTTTGGAAAATCGGCAAAACTTTTGAATGCTAAACTTAATACTTCTACTTCAATCTGTCCATTTAAATTTGACGACAACCATTTTAAGTTTTCTTTGCAGAATTTAAAAATTAGTTCTATTTTAATTGCCAGATAAGACAGAGAAAGATTGTAGAAGGTACGAGAGTAGAGGGCGTATAATTAGAATATTAAAGAAACGTAGAATGTTTGGGATCCTTTATTAAACAAGCCGGAGTGTAGGTGCGTACTAACTAACTTGCTTTCGCAATGGTGCTAACCGCACAAAATCCCGAATTTTGGATACAGGAATTGGTTTCTTGTCAGGCCCGATTGCCTGAGTATCGGCCGGGTATTCCTCCTGGCGACCTGCTTCCTGATCCAGAGTTTTCAAAGGAACGAGAAGAGCTAAGATGGATCCCAGCAATGTCATTGGATATAGATCTTATCATGTACCTGAGGGCGGCTCGTTCAATAGCCGCATTCGCTGGTATGTGTGATGGAGGATCCCCAGATGATGGTTGTGTGGCAGCTTCGCGAGACGATACAACCATCAGTGCCTTGGATATTCTCCACGATTCTGGCTATGATTCAGGAAGAGCGTTACAAGCCCTTGTTAAATGCCCCGCACCCAAAGGAATCGACAAAAAATGGTCTGAAGAAGAAACGGTATGTTAAACTCTTTCAAATCCCGTTTAATTTCCAAAATCTGCAGTTTTCGTTAATCTCCATCTCTTTACAGAAACGATTCGTCAAAGGCCTTCGACAATTTGGAAAAAACTTTTCTCGTATTAAGAAAGATCTCTTACCACACAAAGATACGGTAATATTTTTTGATTTTATAGTTTACTCCAGAACACTCCTACTTGTATTATGATCCAAACAGAAATTAGAAATTGCTCTATGTAAGATAGAATATGATTGTATAGGCAGAATTTTCAGACCAAAGAAAATACAGATTTGGAGGGGAATTATAACAAGTTTTTTTTGGAATTACAGCCCGAACTCGTCGAGTTCTATTATCTGTGGAAGAAGACACCTGGTGCCAACAATAACCGACCGCATCGAAGACGAAGAAACCAGGGGTCTCTGCGTCGAATTCGAAACACGCGAAACTCTAGAGCCGGTACTCCAAAGGAGGAGGTTCCTATCCCACCGAAAGACGTGCCTCCAAGTACGACGAACGTCAAGGAGACAGCTTCCGAGCCGGAGAGTGCTCCTGCCGGCACTCCGGCCAATAATGGCAATCCCGGTGGTGAAGTTAGTTCAGTGACTGAGGATGACAATTCGGAAGAGGACAGTGATTCCCGGGACACAAACACGAATGGTGTAACTCAATCCTGTCGACACTGTTCATCCACAAGTTCAAAAGATTACCAAGTAACTGGTAAAGATAGGCTGCTCCTCTGTGCAGAATGCAGAGCACATTTGAAAAAGACAGGAGAATTACCTCCTGCACCTCCCTACATGTTCCGCCCAGTGCCAGCTGAATCGCCAGATAGTCCTGGTAGAATGCGAACGAGAAATAAGGCGAAGGAAATCCCAAGACCAGCCAGACCCAGACGAACTGGCGGTACTGATACCCCCGATCAAGAAAAGCAGACTCTGCAACAACCGCCGTCTGCTGAAAAACCCAAGAAGAAGGCTTCCAAACCAGAAACGCCCAAGAAGGGTCAGAAGCGGCAAGCAAACGATGAAGTAGAAGAGGAGAAGGATCCTCAGAAGCGGAAGCGTGGCGAGCGACCTGAAAGTCCCGCGGAATCGCTCACCACTGATAGCAATTCTCTTATGGATGAACCCGAGAGGGAAGCAGAAGGAGATGCTACTGAACAGCCTCCTGTCCCAATTCCCACCCCAGTCGAGGAACCAGTGAGTCCTGCCACAACCACCACACCGGAGGAAACCTGCGAAATAACGCCCTCTTCCACGCCTGTACCGGCACCAATTCAAAGCTTGCCTATATCAGTTCCTGTTATTCATACCATTGAGAAAAAGCCACTGGTAGAGGAACTTCCGGAGATGAAGGAGCAAATAGAAGAAGTGCCATTACAGATGACCCAACCCATAAAAATTGAACCTCTTATGAAACTAGAACCTCTTCCGAAAATAGAACCCGCTGTCACGCCGCCTAGTGAGGAACCCAAGGAACCAGAACAAGTCATTCTCACTGCACCTCAGCCTCTCAACATCGCCGAGATCAGTCAGAACCTTCCACGCAATCTTTCCCAACCAATCGGTCCTCCTATTTGTCAGTCTTCCGTCCCCCAGAATCTACCAAACTCCCAAATCCCACCTCCATCCCAACCCTTGCCTCTGAACATGCAATACACCAGCAACTTGCCAGTCAGTCAAAGCGTGCCTCAGAACTTATCGCAGAGTATTCAAATTCCATCGAGTTTACCCCAGAACATGACAAGCGCACAAAGTATGGGACCAGCACAAAATCTCTCAATGCACAGCGAAAGTATAGCCAACGCACAAAGTATAACTCAGATCCCCGGGCCACCTCTGAATCTAAACATCCCCCAGAATATGACCACAACCATGACGCAAATGCAAATGATGCCCGGTTCGCCACAGCCTTTGGGTTTGACTGTCATTCCTGAAAATAGGATGACGGATGATCGAATGTCAGCCGATAGACTCGCTGCTGAGAGACTAGCTGCTGAAAGACTCGCTGCTGAGAGGATGTCTGCCGATCGAGTCACAGTTGATCGAATGTCAAGTGATCGACTCACGGCAGACAGATTAGCAGGAGATCGAATGCGCGACTCCAGGATTCCAGATCGGATACCCGAGCGGCCTGAAAACGAACCCGAGAGACCCGAGCCTCCCAATCTCTTCCAACCCATCCAACCTCCACACCTTCCGCCTGAAAAACCATCATCTGTTTACAATCTCGCGGGCACTCCACCCATGGAACCACAGAACCTCGTAAAACAGGAGATAATTCCTCCAGAACCGGATCCCTTGCAAAGCCTCAAGGAAGTCAAAGTCCCAGGATTCCAAACCTCCTTCCCAGGACCGAGCATAGACAACATCAAAAAGGATCCCGACAGCACAAGCAAGCCTTCCACCCCCAGCAAACACATCCACAATCCTCAGGTGCCCCAAATGCAGTCCGTCGCAGCCTCACCAACCGCAAACTTGCCACCACCTCCGACGTCTCTCTCGCAACCCGTGATGCATCCATCACAACAACCGAGTCCACACATGGCTCATCCCTTCCATCCCCATCATCCTTTGATGCACCATTCCCTCTTTGCCGCAATGCATCCTTACCATCCTCACGCCTATCCTGGATATCCTCCAGTCGGAGGTTATCCTTCCTTCCCTCCTTATCCCTACGGTCCAGTTCCTCACGCAATTCCACCACCTTCTCCTCAAAGAAGCCAGGAGAATGCCAACATGATGGCTGCCCATCACTCCACAAGTTCGAGTGTTGCATCGAGAGAAGAGGAGAACCTCATCGCCCATCATCAACACTCGAGTATGCACCAGGCGAATCTCCACCACGACAAGCTGCTAGCAATATCTTCCCATAGTTCACACACTCATTCCTCGCCTCATACATCTCACAACAGTCAACGAAAGCCTTCCCTCGTATCAGCTTCGTGTCTGATTTCCTCTTCTAGTTCTCAACATCACCACCATCGTCCGCCTCAGCAGCATCAGCAGCCTCCGCCAGAACCGAAAATGGAACAAGAGATTGTCGAGCCTGAACCAGAAGAGGCTCCTAGTCCTAACAGAGGTCCAAGTCCGGAGCCGAGAATTGACGACTCTGAATGCCACAGGTCGCAGTCGGCGATCTTCCTGCGCCACTGGTACCGAGGTGATGACAATTCGTGCACGAGAACGGATCTTATGTTCAAACCTGTACCTGATTCTAAGCTGGCGAGGAAACGAGAAGAGAGGTCGAGGAAGCAAGCAGAAAGGGAGAGAGAGGAAAGAGATAGGGCCGCTGCTCAGCAGAGGAAAATGTCCACGCCAGAGAAGCAACCGGAAATTTGCAAACCTCCGAGTCGCGGACCTATGGAGCCTGTGGTTTCACCTTTTGACAGATACGCTGCTGCGAGGCCTGGTTCTTATGCTGATACCCCTGCATTGAGACAGTTGTCTGAGTATGCGAGACCTCATGCTGCATTTTCGCCAGCGAGGCATGTTGCGCCTCAAGATCCGATGATGCATTATATGTATGGCCCTGGTGCAAGAGAGAGAATAGAGCAATTGGAGCATTTGGAGAGGGAGAAGAGGGAGAGGGAATTGAGGGAGCTGAGAGAAAGGGAGTTGAATGATAGATTGAAGGAGGAATTGCTGAAAGGGCAACCGAGACAGATGCCTGGTCCTGATCCTCATTGGCTTGAGATGCACAGGAGATATGCGGCGGCCGGATTAGCGCCTGGACACTCGGCACCGCCCCAGGCGCTTCATCAGTTTGGATTGTATGGAGCACCTCCTGGACCTGGACAACTCGAAAGAGAGAGATTGGAACGACTAGGTAAATTAATATATCTTGGGAATAGACGAGGATTGTGTGTGTGTGTTTTTTTTGTGGAAGGATAGTGTTTAAGGAGGTGTTTCTTTTAACCCTTCGTTTGGCAGTGGGCCTATTTACGTGAAGTTTAAACTTTTTTCACTCGTTTTCGTAACTGGAAGGCTTTGAGGAAGTATTTATCAACTTTTTCCTAAAGCTAAAAGGTTTTAAGGCTACATAGAACGTATGTATTACATTCGGAACAAGTAATTTAGGCATTTTGAAACATTACCTTAAATTTAGTGAAAACTCCTATCCAATCAGTTTAAATGTCACTATTGTCAAATGAAATTGTGCAATTTTTTATGAGTTCGATTTGAAATTCTTTTCAGTTTAAGGAGATCAATTTGTAACATTTTAAGCATACAATCATGCAGTTTATAACGCGTAATTCTATAGTACTTCAGATTTACCATTTTTTAGTTTTATTCTCTAATCGTTAATTTTAAATAAAAAATGTTTGTGCTGCAATTTTGAAGGTTTTAACAAATCAAAAGTAAAAACTAAAAGTTTTTAAAAATTCGACTATTTGTTTTGGTATTGCGTTTCAAGTATATTAACTGTACATATTATTGAAAGATTTAAAAATTAGAATTATAATATATAAAATGAAATAATTATTTAATGAGTTAAGAATAAACAATTCTAAGTCTGTTTAAAATTAAATTATTTTCAAATTGAATCTTTAAAAATTGCAATCATTCAAAATTGTATTGTTTCATATCAAAAGCCTTAATAGTTGAACAATTGTAAATTGTAATGTTTCAAATTTTTCAAAATTTAACTATTTCAAATTTGAAGCCCCAATAGTTGAATGATTCGTTTAATAATTGTGAATTGTTCACATTTGTGAGTACTATTGTTTTTTATTTTGAACGTAACAATTTCAATTTTCACATTTTTAATTTGTAACTGAAATTGTTGAATTTTCAAAAGTACGAATCATGCTTTGCTAATTAATAATTTTGTACTATTTAGATTTGAATAATTTAATTTTGAAGGTTTAGAGTATAAACCCCCTTTTTTACTTGAAATGATGTAACTTTTAAGTTTACAAATTCAATTGTTACATTTTATAAATTTTCCATTTGTAACTGAAAATGTTGAATTTTGAAAAGTATGAATCATACTTTGATAATTGATAATTTTGAACTATTTAAATTTAAATAATTTAATTTCAAAGGTTTCCAGTAAAAAAAAAAGGTTTTTTTTCACAATTCTAATGTAAACCGTCAGTTTTGAACGTTTTTTGGAATAGTTGAATTTTGAACATTGAAAATAACAGTTTGGATTTATTTTTTGACCGGAAATCTTATAAATTCTTATCTTATAAACTATGCCGAATCACTTTTAATAACACTTGATATTAGGTACACGAAATTATCATTTTTATTATCTTGAAAATTTCTACGATTGCAGTTTAAAATTGTCTTATTTCAAGAGTTTTGAGTTGAAACATGTGCAATTTTGAATACCTAATTTTGAAACGGGTTTTTCAAATTCAAGAAATAGTTTTTTATGATTTTAAGAATAAAAATAGTATTACTGATGATTTAATTTCAAATAAAAAAACATTATTTTTAATGAAAAAAATTTTAAACTTACAAAAAAATGTATTTTAAAAATGTTTTTTGCAATTAAATTTTTTTCTCACTATTGCTTCTTACCAATTTTTGGAAAATAGTTGAATTTCAATAATTAATTACTTACTTTTTTCGGAGAAAATATTCTTTACAGTTCTACTGTTTCTAATTTTGAAAGTAAATTTTTCTATGGCTGAAATAGTTTAAGTAATTTTTGTAATGAAACTTAAAAAAAATATTTTAAGATTATTTACTTATTTCCAAAATTGGAAACAGTAAAGTTGTATGGAATTTTCTATTCGAAAAAGTCAGCCATGATGTATTGAAATTTAATCTTTTTTAAAAAATTGTTGAGAAGCGTCAGTCAGAAAAAATTCCGTTACAAAAACTATTATTGAAATCATTTTTCGTATGTTTTGAACTTTTTTCATAAAACATAATACTTTTCTTTTATAATACATGACTGGTAATATCATTTCAATTCTTAAAATAACAGAAAACTTGTTTTCCCGTAGACCTGATTTTTGGCACGACAACTATCTTAAAGCTTGATTTAAAAAAAATGTTATTCGTAATTTTCAATTTTTGGGTTTATAATTTCAAATTGAAGAATATTAAAGGCATACGATTTGATATTTTACCATTTTGAGATAATTGGAACAATTTTCAAGACTATAAAAGAGTCCTTCATGGGAAGAAGTAATAAATTTATTTTAAACGGAGGTTAAAAATTCAAAAGACATGGGCATCGAAACACGTATATTCTCTTCAGTAAGTTCACGGAATCGCAGTTCATATGCAAATAATAAGGATTTTGTTTATTTTAAAAAAGAAAAGAAAAACACATTTTTAGAGCTCCATCAAAGTTGAATTTGGAAATATTGCTGAAATATAATTATCCTAACCGCAGCTTATGATTTGAGATGATAACTTTCGTTACAACCGAGATGCCTTCCCTACACTCTTATAGGCTACTTCTTCAATAAAATTTACTACCTACTTTGGTTGTCGGTAATGGGTCTGAAAATAAAATCTCTACTGCCATCTTTGTATAACCCTAAATCCTATTATACAGCAGGTAACAGAAACTTGACAAATGAAAGGGACAAAGCTAATTCTTGTAGACCCCATTAAAACTTGATAACCACTATCTTTGTTTATTGCATTTGTAATAAACTGCAATACGAAAGATGCGGTTCGCGATTATATATACGTATATTGATTTATCATTTCTTAGAAGAAAAATAAGTTGAATTTTTACATGTTATTCGCGTTTCAATAGCCAAAATCTCCTTTGATGAATCATCAGAAACCGTTTAATTAATATTTGAAGGCTTGTCCAACGTTCTATGGCGCTTTGAATATTAGAGTCGACTGAAAATCCTGATAATAATCAAATCATTTGAGCGGAGCAAAAAAAAATTGCGAGTTTTCATCCGAACGAAGAAAAAAAATTTTATTCCTAACGTTTTAACTATGGGCTAAAACAGTAAAAAATTATAACTAAAAATTTGTGTATATGTTTTTGCTCATTGTCCAACGATTCTAACTTGCACTACATTTTTCATTTCTTTTTTATAGTTCACTAAAAAAAAGTTTACTAACAAGCAATTATAATATTTTGTCCTTGGAGGAATGTTTTTTTTTTACTTTTTTGGATGTTCAACCATAACATTTTGATTTCGTTGAAATGATTTGCTTTCTTTTTTTTTTATTTACTCTACCTTTTAATCTCTCAAAGCCAATATATAATTTAACAAATTATAAAAATGTATTCTGATAGTTGAAATTTTTAATTTTATTGATAAAAGGTTTCTTGCCAAATAGAGGGTTAATGCATTGGATGAATTTTGTGCGCATTTATTTATTTATGTCTTATTAGAGAAAGTGGTTCACAAAAATTATGCTTTCTTTTAATATGAACTCTTGTTTCCCTATATCGATTTTCTATTTTAATGAAAGAACAGTCCCTTATTATTAGCGATTTGTTAAATTTTATATCTGTAACACAAAAAGTTAAAAAGTTTTTTTTTTATAATATTAAGTTCAAGTAAAAAATTTGTATAGTATGGTAGTGGCTCAATATTAAAAAAAAAAATTTATGGACCACTTCAGTATATATAGAATACCCATTTAAAATTGAAGTCCTTTCTTTTTTAAGTCAGACCCTGATTATTGTTTTCCGTAACTTTCTTTTTTTAATATGATTTTTTTTTTGCAAAATGTAATGATTGTTGTGGTGTGTGAATGTTACACGAATCTATTATTTTCAACATCTCCTTAATTTTCTACACATTTTTTTTTGTCTCTGTGGAACCTTAACTTGTTAGAATTGGTGTGAATGAATGCAGTTATTTTATTGCAGTTGGTATTAAAGTCCTATTTACATTTTCAAAAGATACGTTTCAGTCACAAATTACATTAAAAAAGTCTTTTACTGCATGTAATGCTTACTCAATACTTTCACAGCCAGATAAAAATCTTCACACGATATCAATCAAACTACTGGGTAGCGTGAATAAAAATTAGTGTTTGGCCGTTTTTGTATGTCCTATCAACGTTCAACTCTACATTTTCTCTTTTTATTTCATTTTTGTTAATTAGTAGACAATTTTATTTCTGGTATTTTTATAAGTTCTAATACTGAAAGCTAATTGATTGTGCTTTTTTAAATTAATTAGAATGCGTGACTGCCTCCACCGATTAGCAAAAACTGCAAGTAATTATTATTTGTGGATAATTATTAATTGTATTATTTAATAACCATCCACAAATGATCTTTTATCGCATCCAGAAAAAATGAGAATGAAGAACAAAATTCTACTAGAGGAAATTTAGCGAATATAGTTGAAAAAAGATCTGCAAATTTTCTTGTAGAATTTTTCCACTAGTTTTTAGAAAGTCCTCACTTTTCTATAGAGTCTAGAGTCTGTTCTGTTAGAAAACGACCACAGATCGAGCAGAACGATCTCTTTGGTTATGGGAAAAAAGTGTAAAAACAATGGAGCATGCTTGGCAAGTTTCTCACTGTTTAGGACGATTAAAACAGAAACTGCTGTAGTTGGTATATTAGCATAAATAAATGTTCTTCCTTTTGTTGCAATTAGATCAATGCTTTGATGTATTAATCTTCTTGTCACCACAGGAAGCATGTTGTTGTTGGCTTCACATTAATTAGTTAACAATTCTTTTATTAATTTAAAAGTATACAAAAACAGGCAATCCTTTTTAGGATTATCAATCCTGTTTTGAAGATCGTAATTCTGATTGAGATTATGAGTGACCGTGAAGCTTCAGGAAATCTGATTTTGAGTGTCATACAAAAATGTACCAGACAATCTGCGTTTCTTCAGTTGCAGCTGAGTAACAATAAAAAAAACCCTAAAAAAATAAAGATTAATATCAGCACCACTAAAATGACGGACAATCCTTAGTATTTGTCGGTACTTTGACGATTCCAAAGTATTTTAGTTCATTAGAAATATTAATGGTGCGGAATGAAAGTTTGAATGAAAAATTGGCGCAGTTAAGAGAGGCACTTTCAGCTGAAAAAGCTTAAGCCGACAGCTTAGGTTGTTAAAGATGATACTAAGTTTGAAGATGTTTCCGTTTTTATTCACTCTGCCCACTCTTGATTGAATACCTCTATTCGAAAGTACAAATAGGGAAGTTGAAGATGATTAAATCGTAAAGGTTTCGAAATTTTGTTTATGTCAGATTTATTCTAAAGAAAGGTGTCGACTCTAACATTTGGATGACTTCCAAGTTCGAATGCTTTGAAATTTGAAGAATATGAAATCTCTCAGCTTTCAAGTTGACAGAATTCAAACCTTTTTTTATTTAAACTTCTTGCAGAGCCGACACTTAGTGAATGAAAAGATAGACCACAGAGATATGAGATCAGAAATGTGTTGAAGAAATTCGAGTCTAGTTTGAGAATATGAGGGGGGAGGTAATGTTTGATATCTAGGTGTAATTTTCTTAGAAGAGCCTATGTTGGAATTTATATTGACACATCTTTGTAATTCATAAAGAATATAATTTCAATACTGTAATACAATTTATTTAGATTAAAAAGTCTTGACAGGTTATGGGCCCAGCACTCTTCCACTTCGAGAAGGTGAAATTTGAATACTTTCAGCAGTGGAAGATTGCTGGGCTCATAACCTGTCATGGCTGTGTGATTTCTGAGAATGATCAGGTTGCGTTTTAATGATAAAAATGATCTGTCAATATAAATTCCTAGAGCCTATTTTGATAAAGGGGCTGTCAGGTTTAGGGATACCAACTGCAGCCGGTGGAGGGCCAGCAGGGGGAGGTGCTGGTCATCCATGCCAGCGGGACGAGTGGCTGGCTCTGTCTGCTGACCCAATGGTCCGGTTGCAGATGGCTGGTATGTCGGCTGAGTGCACTACTCACTTTCATGCGCATACCCACTTGCACCTACATCAGGGACAGCAGCAAGCTCAGCAACAGCATGAAGCAGCTGTCGCTGCAGCTGGATTCCCTCTGGCTGGTAGGTGCTAGGATCAGGGTGTCAATTTTTCTACCAAATTTTCGTTTCAAATATCCCTCACTTTAGGCCAGGCACCTCACAATCTGAGATTCGTACTCGATTTGGAGGTTATAGTGCCAAAATCAGTCAACCTAACCTCCAAAGAGCGTAGGAATCTTCTGCGCATGCGCGCGTGAGAACTGCGTCTGCGCAGATACGTTCCGAGATGAGCGATAGCCGCCATGACAGGCGAGGTGAAAATCTAAATGTTTCTTTGACAATAATGTTTTTTTTATTTTTATTTTTGAGCAAAAATGTATTTAATATGAAATTAAAGGAGATACAATTATCTGTAAAAAAAAATTGTATTCTTGTTTTTTAGAGGACTTGTGGTTTCAAAGCAATACCTGGGCTAAAAAGGTGCAGAAAATGCAACGGTTTTCAGAAAATAAAAAATAACATGTTACGATACAATACAATGTTGATTAATGTTTGTTTTGAAGCCCTAAAAATTGTCAGACTTGAGTGGTTCAAAATTTAACTTTTTTAAATTTTGAGTCTTCTAAATTAAAAAGTTTAAAATTTAGCAATTTCATTTGAAAACATCTAAAATTGAAAATTCTAACATTTTTAAATATAAACATTTAAAATTAGACGGTTTTAAATTGGAAACTTTCAAATTTTGATTATTGAGAGTTAAAAATTTTATTATTCCAAGTATAGAGTACTATAAAAGTTGAGAATTTGATTAATGTTTGAAGTTTTAAGTATTAAAATTAAAAGTGCTGAATATTAGTATATTGTAAATAGTTGCATGAAAAATTAATTGTTACAAATTAAATTATCTTAATTCCTAAACCGTTGAAAATTAAGATTCTCAAATTCTAAACGTATGCAATTCAATAATTGAACATTTTGAAGCCTAAAAGTAAAATTATACACGTTTAAAGGAATGAGGATTTAAGTAATTGTAATTAAAAATTACACAATTTAAACATTCAAAGTCCAACAATTTTTTAATCGGACTAATAAGAATGTGGTCTATTTCAAATTAAAACACTATCAATTTTCCTATAACATTTTTTTAAATTTTAAATCGATTTCGCACAAAATTGAACTATTTCTAGTTCAATGTATTTTAGACCATTTAAGTATATAACATCCCGAAGTATACAAAATTTTAACTGGAAAATTTTCAAAACTGAACAACTATTTAAAATTAGAAAGTCTGAGAATTGTAAAATTGAATTTGAAAATTCGTAATTTAATAAACTTCAAGCCTTAAATATTGAAATATTTTCAAAATTTTACATTTTGAAATTTTCATGTTAACTGCTCGTCAATTTTATATTATAAGCATTTGCAGTTTAATTATTTACAATCTCGAAGAGTTCAAGATTCACTAATTTTAATTTTAATTGATAATTTTGTTTGTAAGTACTACAAAAAAATATCGATGGAACTATTTTTATACAGAATTTTATTTACTCCACTTCCAAAGACAACTAGGTTTGCTAAAAAATGGAAAGGAAACGAGGTATTGCGAAAACCATCGATGTCTTTTTTTTTTATTCGAAATATTCTGGTACCTGGCCTATTTTGATGGAGACTGCTTATTTTAACACGCTAGTTTTGTCCTTTTGACGAGGTCTGCATTACTCGCTTATCGGTGAAGGCATTGCTTTTAATAGATTATAACTTTATAATCTTTAGCTTCTTCAAAATGGTGATGCTTTTGAATACTTGTTTTTTTCATTTCTCTAATAATTATATTTTAAAAAAACAGGAGAATGATATAATATTCCGCCGGGATAAGGCAAAAAGTGCAAGATAATGAAAAAGAAGACACAAGCCTGCTTTAAATTCGAATGTTTACATATCTTTTTCTCAAAACTTCGAAATTAGAACATAAGAAGTTTCAATAATTTGAAAACTTTGAAATAAGATTAATTGAAATTCTGAAGCTTTTGAACTAATTGAGAAAGAAGAACCATAAAATGCTTTTTTTTGCAGAGGATCTTGCAGATTCTTCTTTCACTATAAACAGAAATTTAAGTACAACAATTCTTTCAATGTCTTTTCATTTTAAGGTTCTTTTCCAAAAAGGAAATGAAATCGACCTGGACATTTAATGATAATGTGTGACTGAACGTAGTTTAGTGAAATAAAAAAATTACTTTGTTGTATTGTTTTTGTTTTACACTTGAAGTTTTCGTGGATAAATGAAAACTTGATGTGTATTTGAATTATTTGTTAATAGAATATAATTATATGTCATTTGTGTGTTTCTGTAAACTGTGTTTCATGCAGCGGCAGCGGGAGCAAATTATCCACGTCCAGGCATGATGCCCAGGGATCCAACGATGGGCATGCATCCTGCAGAACTCCTCGGAAGACCTTACGCGGACATGGCTGCGGCCCACCATGAACAACTCCAACGCCATTTGATGGTCGAAAGAGATAGACTTCCTCCCCATGCTTCGTTCGTTGCTCACCACGAAGAGTACCTAAGGTTCGTTAATTGACATTTTATTGCTCCTTAAACATGTGATGACAGTAGAAATCAATTTTATTTCCTGGTTCTCAAAAGACGATTCTCCAATTTTATCTGTTTTGATGTTTTTTAATTGTGAATCCTTTTAATGCTCATTTTGCATAAAATTGTTCATGATAAAATAGATTTCTTTTCGATCTTAAATCACAAAATTTTTAAATAGAGAAACTAAATTCATGATTCGTTCCAATCTACAGCGTTTGCTTATGAATATTTTCAGAATTCTTTTAATTGAATTCTCACAATTTAAATAATTGGGTCAATTAAATCCGACATTTTTCAAGAAAATAGTAAAAAGAATGCATTAAATATTAGCAATTTTAGAAATACATAAAAAATGTTTGGATGGTTTCGTTTCCTATTTGGAAAATGTAATAATCTAAATAGATTGGTTCAGAATCACTTACAAAATTAAGTTAAGCGGTTCAAGTAATGGAGATTAAAATTAATTTAAAAAAATTTTTATTTTCAAAATTAGCACTTTGAAACTTCGTAATTCAAAATCTGTGTATTTTTTCGATCAAAAGAATCTAACAAATGTCCTAAAAAACTAAAAATCAATTTAAAATAACAATTTTAATTTGTAATTCAATTTTCATTATTAGTTAGCACGCTCGTCTCTAAACTTCAGCGCTGATAGGACGAAAGTTCGAGGCTTGACTTTTAAATTGCTGATATAAAAATTAAAAAAAAAAAAAAAAAAAAAATTTGTAACTTTTTATTCCCATTAAGTACCCCGTCCGACGATTTTTAGATTTCCTAAAACCTTGACTAGGAAATTTATTTCTTTTGGCAAGTAAATGATCCCCTGTTTTTGATTTTTTTTAAATATTTAGAGACCGCTATGGGGATTTTTATGCCTAAAATTCGACTTTTTATAGTTTTTGAAATTTCATTGTAAAATACAGGAAATACTTTGTTGGGGTGCCACGTAACCCTAAAATTTGGTTCTTTATGAGAAAAATTGTTAAAGTGAGTATTATCACCTTTAAAGTTGCTTTTTTATGATAAATTTAAGGATAATACGTCAAATGCATCCCTAAAAATTATTTTACAATTATTAAACTTTCAGGAAATATTACTCACTTTACTGATAAAAATTTCTACTATTGGAAAACAAATTTAAGAAATACTTGTCCTATAATCTCGCTTATAATCAAAAAATAATTTTTTCTACAAATTAGTAAATCGAGAATGTTTTTTGACCTAATAACTAAAAAATAACTTTTTAAGAATGTTGAAACTTTTTACGAGAATTAATTTTTTTTTAAGATTCCTGAAAAAAATACAAATGGTTTCGTAAAATTTCGAAAAAGAATTTAGAAGATTTTGAAGTCAAAATGTTCTTTCCTGAAAGATTACAAAATTTTAGACAAAAATTTAAAACAAAAGTATCATAATTTAAATTTGTTTAGGTATGGGATTGTTACAAATTTTGTTTAGTCTGGCAAAAATAGGGGATCATTTTCTCACAAAAAAAAAAGAAATCTCCGATTTAAGGTTTAAGAAAATAAAAAAAAAGGATTTCATAAGGCACCCTAGTATCTATCTATACAATACTTTCAAAGATATTATGTGATTTAAAAAAATCTTCCTAAGTTATGGTCTATGTTTCTACATTATAATAAAAAATGTTGTAAATTAATATAATTTTGACTTGGAACAGGGCATTTTGGGAATGAATTTATTTGTGACTTGGTGTAGGGAATTTTCTAAATTAATTATAATTATGAGTTTGGACGGAGAATAAATAAATGAAATATAAAAAAATCCCTCGAAGATTTGTAATTTTTACTTTGGAACAGGGAAGTTTATCTTAAAACAGGTAATTTTTGACATGGAACGGGAAATTTTTGAAAATAATTTTTATTCTGATTTATAAATAGGTAATTTGAAACTTTCTTCTCCTAGATTTTAGAAAAAGGTTTTACAAATCGTTTTAATGTTTAGAAATCTCTTGAAATCTTTAAAAATTGTGCGAAATCATTCAAATCCGGGAATTAAAAATCATTCATCGGATACACATTCTTTTTGTTACAAGTAATTATTAAATATTTATTAATTTGCATGATTTTAATACATTTAATGCAAGCTGTAAGCATTGAGATAATAAAAAAAACTGTAAGTGGCGGCCGCTGAACTCGGTAGCCGAAAATTTGCTGAGATCAGGAAAAACTGGAAAATAATAGTGAATTTTTGAACACTTTTAATGTTCAAATTAAAAGCTTTTGACATTGAATAATTTTAACTTAAAAATATGATTTCAAAGGATTTCACGGAATTTCAAAAGATTTCGAGAGATTTCAAATAATTTAAATTTATGATAAAGGTCTCAGGTGATTCAAAAATATTTCAAGAATAACAAGATATTAAATGTCTTCCCGAGATTTCAAATTTAAACATTTAAAACTTAGCAATTTATAATTATTTATTGTAAATATAAATTATTCAAACTTGAAGAATTTTAAATTGAAGATTTCAAAAAATAAACTACTAAGAACTGAAAACCCTAATAGTTAAACAATCAAAAGTTTAAAATGTTCAGAATTATAGGTAAAACATGTTAAAAATACAAAATTGGAACATTTTAAATTTGAAACATCAATATTTATACAATTTTTTTAGTCGTCTAAGTTTTAATTTTGCGATTAAAATAAAAATAATTGAACTTTTAAGGGGTTAAGTATTAGAAAACGCTTTAATTACACAATTCTAAATTGTCCAGGTTTAAAGAAAGTTTAAAATCGTTCTATTTTCCACGATATTTGGTAGAAAGTTTAACTCTTTTGTTAAAAATTCATTTTTTTCATCGAAAATTCAGCTATTCCAGTTAAAGATTCATCATTTTACTTGAAAAATAATCTCTTTGGTTGAAAATTTAGTTTGACGGTTGAAAATTTATTACTTTTGTTGAAAATTGAACTATTTTTTTGAAAATTCTTTTTTTTTTTTGTTTAAAACCTTGGTTGAAAGTTCATCTTTCTTTGGTTGTAAACAATTATGCCAGTTAAAAATTATTAATTGAAAATTATTCATTTTAGTTGACAGTTAATCTTTTTGCCTTAAAATTTCACTTTTCCAGTTAAAACTAAATCATTTTAGTTGAAAATTCATTACTTTGGCTGAAAATTTAAGTATTTCGTTGAAAATTAGTTTTTTCTTTCTTTTTAAAATTAATTTTCTTAACTGAAAAGTATTCTACATATTTTTTCGTTGAAAATGCATGTATTTTGTTGCAAATTCGTCTTTTTTGGTAGAAAATTAATCTTCTTGATTGAAAACTACTTTTAAAAAAAAATTGTCAACTGCAAATTTGATTATTCCATTTTAGATTGAAAATTGATCGCTTTAGGTTTAAAATTCAACTATTCGATTAGAGATTAAATAATTTGATGAAAGTTTGTTTTTCTTCTGTTGAAAGTCCATGTATTTATTGAAAATTCGGTTTTTTGTTTACTGACATTTAATTATTTCAACTGAATATTTAACTATTCCATTTTTTGTTGAAAATTGATCTTTTTTATTTGGAAATTCGTCTTTTTTGGTAGAACATTCATGTTTTCATTTGAAAATTCAATAATTGAATTATTTTTACTTTTTTACTAGTTTTAATTATTTTGCAAACTCATGGACTTTGAGATATTGAAGAATATCTTGTAGTATAATTGTTCAAAGCTTTCTTAATCAAACACACTAATTAAATATCTAGAAACTTCTACGATTACGAAATAACTTTCGCAAATGAAAAAAAAACAGTTACTGCAAATGTGTAAAAGTAGTACTATTCATATATGAAGTTTTATTTTTACACATTTAGATATTTACATGGGCTGAACAAAAAATATTTATTTTTGCTTTTGATTTATTTTCAGTACATAGACCAATTACAGGGTTACATAATCATGGATAATTAACAGTGGTGTCTTGTCGGAACTCCTTATTCTCTAACTTAATTTAATTAAAAATCTTGAATCAAATTCGTTTCGCTTTAATTTTGACAGCTTGAAGAGATATATCATACAGGTCAACTTCGAGAATGGTTGCAAACTTTTAATGTACTGATAATGAACTTTTATAATAAACTCGAGAAATTGTATACATATTCCGAGTCGATTTAAAAATAATCGAAATACTTGAATTGTTCTGTATTATGAAACATTATACCTGGAAAAAAACCTGAAAGTGCCAGGGAATTTTTTCCAGGATTTGAGTAGGCACCCTGTAATATTTTGGGAAAACAGAGAACCTGATCACGATTTCATAAATCAAATAAAACTGGAGATTGTTCTGAACAGAATAAAATTGATTTTAGTTGTCATCCCAAAGCGATGTAAAATCGACTTTGTTCCCTTCCCAAAACTAACGAGAATTATTTTTTAGACAACAACGAGAGCGCGAGCTTAAAGTTCGCGCCTTGGAAGAAGCTGCACGTGGATCGCGTCCTTAAGCGTAACTAAACTTATATTCTAATTATCTTTGACAGTTAGACGAGTTATAAAACAACTCGCATGATTTGTGAGCTAGAAATTTACTGTACTAGGAAAATCGACGTGCAGATAATTATTTTCTTCACGTATCGTGCGACTTTAGTTCCCTTCGATTTAAGAAACTATTTTTATGTTTTCTTAATGTTTATGTACGTACAGTGTAAGACCTGACGATTATTATCGTCATGTCCTGTAACATGTTAGTGTAAATACAACAGAGATCTTCGAGTGCTAGCTCATCGTAGATCTAAGTCCTTAAAGCAATGTTTGATAACAATTGTAAATTAATTTCGAGTCTATGGATATCGCAGTAACATTCGTACGCTCAATCCACTCTTTTTATTTAATTTTTCATTAATTAATTTACGTGGTGTCAGTACCAAAGTGTTCACACAGGAGATACCCTCTCGCAAACTTAACGCCTCACTCGAATCAATGTGAGCACATTTTAGTTAGAGTTTTAGTATTTTTATTAGCGCGGATAGGAATTTTACATCTGTTCCAATTGTTTTTTTTTTTTTTTTTTTGTATTTCCTTATTGGAAATTGAACTCCTCTGGCTCGGCTCGCTTTCCCCAAGAACCCGAAGTTTTCCTAAGAAAATTTTGTGAAAGTGAAGTTGATATCGATTTTATTGAATTTATTACTATCATGATATCATAAATTATGACACTTTCACCTTTTTAAAATATTCAAGACATATCGAGCTATGAAATCAGTTTGGGGTTTTAAAATTGACTGGCTCAAAGGCTTTTGGACATTTTGTGCTTCCATCGCTTTTTTACTTATTATTTTTTTTTAATCAAAGGATTTTAAGTGAGACGATTAAAACTTGTATCTGTACTCTTACAGTTTTTTAAAGATACCACAAACATTTTATTGTAATAGAATTATCAGAAAATTTTTTCTAAAATGGCTTTAGGCTCTAAATATGATTTTAGTTAATTTTTAGCGCCATAATAATTATTTTAGAATTGAATTCTACGATTGCGAAAGAATAAAGAAGAAGGGGTTTTTTCGGAAGCGAGTTTGGTTTGATGAAGAGAATAGTGACTCGATTTTAATCAGTATAGGTTTTTTTTAGCTTAATGACTTGTAACAAGTAAGCTAGGTTGAAGTATTTGGAAACAATGACATCAACGAGTTTGTATATTTTCCGTGTCGACTATTCAAGAGTAATTATAAATGTGGACATCTCCTATAGAAGTATGGTGGCTGGTCGATATTGTAAACTTTAAAAGAGAGTGACCAAAGTGAAACGTTTTGATGGAAACGTTAAATACAGAGCGCAATGTTCCATGGTCCTATTGTCCAATGTAAATCACTTTCTAGATATCTTAAAAGCATTTGCTGGAAGCTCATGCCCGACGCATTATAGATAATTCAGTTTTCTTTTCTTCTGTATCAAGACCACTGGAACATGTAAATTGTAAGCTATAAAATTGATTCTATGTAACTTATCACAGTAAACATTTCATACAAAGATGGATTCTTGTTCAAATTTCCACGATACCCTTTTTTTTTTACTAGATATATAGTTAACAAAATTAGTGTCTTTCGTTATTTATTTATTTTGAATAGATAGAATTTTCAGAGAATGTTTTATAAGTTTGTAATTTAGTTAAAAAGTTTTTAGAGATGATGTTGAATGATGTTTAACGCTTGGAGACTTTGAAATTGGAATGTTTTAAAGTTCAAATATTTTTCCAGTTCTAAGTTTTATGCTTTCAATTTTTAATTTAATGGAAGATAGTCGCTAGAGTCGTTAAGGTGAGTTGGTAAATGACACTTTTTTGTCGGAAATAAAAAGTAAAGAAGTGAACAAAATTTGATTTAATCCATGTTTTCTATTTGGTTTTTGAATTCGAAAATTTTGAAAATTGATAAAATTTCACCTTGGGCTAAAAAACAGGGTTCCTACAGAATCTGGCTAACCCGGAAAAGTCCTGAAATTTGGAAAACGTTCCTGAAAATTTTTAAAAGGAAAATAGTAAAAGCGGCTAGTTTAAGTTGTAATTTTTACTAAATTCCAGGAAAAATGCGCCCAGAGTTGAAATGATGCACAATAAAATGGCAAATTTAGCCATGAACTTTTTTGGTGTTTAGAATAAAATAATAGTCGAAAAGCCTGTTAAAATTTAAATTGATTAATAATTTTATGTACAGTGCCGGCGGAAATTATTCACATGCTTATTTTGTAAGCTGTTGCTAACGTGCCTAATTTTTTATAATATCAACATGATTTTTTTCCTCATAGTAGCATCAGAAATGATACAATTCTGCGCCAAGTAAGCCCAAGCAGAACGCAAAATATCAATTTAATAAAAAGATATTGCAAAAAGACGTCAAATTTTGATGTTTTCGAAAAATTGGAATAATTCTAGAAACAATCAACATTTTTTAAAGTACTTCTGTCAATTTTAAAGGTAAATCTCTATAGTATTTTGCAAAAAAAGCCGCAAAATTTACACTGTAGAAGAGAGGAATACTGATAAAATTAATGATCGGCAGATACATTTAGTAGCGTTTATTCAATCCAACGGATACAAGCAGACTGATTTGGGACCGTAACCTTTACGATAAGGCGATGACTCACACATAGATACTCAGTACTCAAGTTTGACCCTAAAGCAAAATGTAGAGACAAATTTTTAAAAAAATTTAAAAATGTAACAAAATACTGTGAAGACTTACAATTTAAATGAGCCCAAGGACTTATAATTTTTTAAATTATTTCAAGAGTTATTTCAATTTTTCGAAAACACCTCAATTTGACGTTTTTTTTGCAATACTTTTTTATAAAATTGACATTTTACTTTCAAGTTAGGCTTATTGGACGCAGAACTTTATTTTCTTTCGCGCTATTATGAGGAAAAAATGTATTTCAGTTTAAACTTTGAAGACAGTTTTTTACAATGTTGTGCAGGCAATGTTGTAAAAGTTGACCTGTAAACCTGAAAATCTCCTGAAATTTTGCAATCCGATTTCTGTAACAATTCTGAAAAAATATAATGATTTTGTTGTTGTTGCAGTTTTTAGTAGCAAACAGCAATAAGAAATTAGGAAAAAAATTGTGCAAATTATTTTTTTTGTTAAATGGTACAAAAGACATGTTTTTTGTTTGAAAAGTGTATTTAATTACACTTTTTTTTAAGTTCTACATATAACCAACATACAATATTTTTAATAAAATGTGCAATTAACTAAATTAAAAAAAAACAACAATTTTGAAATTATAATCTGTACACCTTTTTTTTCTATTTTTTATTGTAGTTTACTCCAAGATTTTGAATTTTCAAATTCAACATCCAAACAGAAGAGATTAACCGATTACAACAATTGCTTGTACTTTTTTGTTCATTTCAAGTGATTCGAATAATTTCAGCAGTTTAAGTTTGGTCAAAAATTTAACTATTTTGATGAAAATATGTTGTTTTTTTTAAATTTAAAATCTAACTACTCTTTTTTGTAGAAAATTGATCTTTTTTAGTTGAAAACTCAACTATTTGGTTGAAAATTCATTTTTTCTTGTAGAAAGTGCAACGGTTTGGCTGAAAACGAACTTGTTTTATTTAAGGATTAAACTGATTTGTTGAAAATGCGTCTTTTTGATTGAAATTAACTGTTCGAAAATAAAAAATTTTAATCTTGTTTTAGTTGAAACTTCAACTATTTGTTTGGAAATTTAGGTATTTCGTTAAAAATTCTTCTTTTTTTCTCAGAAACTTAAACTCTGTTGAAAATTTAACTGTTTGGTTGATAATTTATGTGTTTTGTTCAAAATTATTTTTTTTGTTAGTTTTTTTTATTTTTAATAAAATGTGCAATGAACTAAATTAAAAAAAAAAACAGTTTAAAATTATAATCTGTACAACTTTTTTCTATTTTTTATTGTAGTTCATTCCAAGATTTCGAATTTTCAAATTCAACATCCAAACAGAAGAGTTTTTGTTTACATTTTAGTTTATATTTTTAACCCAAAGAATTGATTTTCTATTATAACAATTTGTTACATTTTTTTTAGTGCTACATATAACCAACATAAATTTGTTTTAAAAATTTTCACACCAAGGATCCAAGGAAAAGGATCCAAAAATTTAAATTTAAAAACTCTTAAAATTTAAAATCTTCTGTTTGAATGATGAATTTGAAAATTCGAAATCTTGGAATGAACTACAATAAAAAATAGAAAAAAAGGTGTACAGATTATAATTTGAAACTGTTTTTTTTTAAATTTAGTTCATTGCACATTTTATTAAAAATAAAAAAAACTAACAAAAAAATAATTTTGAACAAAACACATAAATTATCAACCAAACAGTTAAATTTTCAACAGAGTTTAAGTTTCTGAGAAAAAAAGAATTTTTAACGAAATACCTAAATTTCCAAACATATGTAGAACTAAAAAAAGTGTAACAAATTGTTATAACAATCGTTATAATAGAAAATCAATTCTTTGGGTTAAAAATGTAACTGGTTGACAATTAAACTGTTTCTATTTTAAAATATAAATCTTTTTTAGTTTGAAACATTAACTATTACATTATTTAATGAAAATTCATCTGTATAGGTTGTACATTCATTTTTTGTTTGTTAAAAATTAATTTTTTAAACTGAAAATGAAAAAATTTGATTGAAAATTGAACTGTTTGGTTGAAAATTTACTTTTTTGTTGAAAATTAATATTTTCGGGTTGAAAATTCTAGAAAACGGGTCTTGTTGGCTGGAAAATTAAACAATTTAGTAGAAAATTCAACTATTCGGTAGAAAATTCAACTGTTTTGTAATAACAATTTAACTATTGCTGTTTTTGTTAATAATTGATGTTGTTTAATTTGAAAATTCAACCCATCGGTTGAAAATTTATGTAATTTAATCAAAATTCTGCTTTTTTAATAGAAAATTAATCCTGTTTGTTGAAGATTCATCTTTTTTGGTATAAAATCAATCTTCTTGGTTAAATATTCAACTGTTTGGTTCAAAGTTTATGTATTTTGTTGAGAATTCGCCTATTTGGTAGAAAATTAATCTTTCTGGTTAAAAATTCAACTATTTGGTTGAAACTTTAACTGTTTTCTCGAAAGCTCGCCTTTTTGGCTTGAAAATTCAACATTTTGGATGACTTTTTTTTTCTTCATTGACTGAAGAACCTTTCTTGGTTGAAAATTCAACTCCTGTTGAAAATTCGTTTTTCAATATGAAAATTGGTCTCTTTTGGTTGAAATTTGATCTTTTTTAATTAAAAATGCAACTGTTTTAGTTGAGGATTCAACTGTTATGTTGAAAAGTCGTCTTTTTCGTTTCAATTCGACTGTTTGATTTAAAATTAAAATCTTTACTTGATGAAAATATAAATTATTACATTGTTTAGTGAGCATTTATCCTTTTTACGTAAAAAAAAGACATTAACCGATTCCAAAAATTAGTCTAAAGTTGTTTGATATTAAAAGCATTTCTTAAGCAGCCAGATTAAAAACATTGTAAATTTTACAGATCTAAAAGCAACCCAATTTAAAAGGATCCAAGTTTGAAAATTGAAAACAATACGACTTGCAAATCTTGAAGATTCAATTATTTCAATTTGAATACTTTGCTTGCAGCTTTTGTTATCATTGTGAGAAAAAAAAAATCTAAAAATATATTTTTTCAGCTTTTGGTGTGAAAACACAAAAATTAGCATGGAAGTGTTTCTTGCAAACGGAAGCAACCAGGAAACCTTAATTAGTTTAGCAGATGGAATTTTTTGCCTCTAGAGTGCTGCTGACTCGTTTTTATTAGATGTAATGTGAAACTCGGCATCTGGCTTCACTTGTTATGTGGGAGTTCACGCACACGTGTGCCCTTTCTGCATTCAGGACCGTAAATTTAACCAAACCTCCCATGCATTACAAATTTACATTCCAAATAACAAAAAAAACCCTAAATAATTTTCAAGATTTTTTCTTAATAATTTATTAATTTCGAATTTTCAATAAAAAATAAACAGCTTGAAAAATGGTTGATTCTTGAGAAAATATCTTAAGATATTGGACTCTATGGAATATTTCAGGTACGTTTGAGAAATTTGGAAAAAATTCAGTCTGATCCGTTTCGTAATTCTGTTTTTGATGCAAATTTTCTTCCTTTTTTAGGTACATGGCTCAATAATTCAGAGGCATATCAGCCGGCGAACGTTGAACACGTGTGTGAGCAGCTTTGCTCCAGAAAGACGGGATATGGTTTAAAATTTAGGAGGGGATTGTAGAAAAGTTGAACACTAGTCGGACCGGCTGACTCATTCATAAAACGACAGTCGGTTCTGGGGTGCTTACCGCAACTTTAAAGCGCTTTGTGGACCGTTTCTTTTCATTTTAGACGAAAACTGCAGGATTTTAAAATTATTATGGCTACGAGAACTCGAGAGGAACCAGTGAAACAACGATATCAAGCAAATGCTCGTGAAAGGGATCGAACGCATAGGTGAATATATTTATTTACTATTTTGAGATTTGAAATAATCGCAGTTCGTCTGTGTCCTTATCGCGAGTGACTTCCGGTGCTTTCAAGATCAGGTGATAATTCAATTCAGGATGTTTACTGAAGTTATCTGAGATTTTTTAAAATATTTTATAGAATAGAAGGAAATAGGCACATTTTTAAAAATAACTAATTTAAAAAGAGAAATCTAAGGGCTGAATAGTTGGATACGGAATTGTTTATTTTACAGTAGTTATTGAAATAGTTACGACCGGGAAATAACAATAATAATAAATAACAATACTTTTTCATTTGCAAAAGTAGCTTTATATTACTAAATTCAACTTTTTTGTTGATTAATTTTTAATAGCTGAAAATTCAACTATTGTATTTTTGATTGAAAATATATTTGTTTAAATTTAAAATTCGACTGTTTTTTATGTAAAATTAACAAAAAATTGTAGTATTATAAATTGATATAATTGTTTTTGAAAATTCCATCTTTCTTGGTTGAAAATAATTCTCTTTGGTTGCAAATTTATCTTTTTTTGTTGAAAATTCGTGTGTCTAGTTTAAAAAGTCGCATTTCTTGGGGAAAATTTAATATTTTTTGATTAAAAATGTAACTGCTTGAAATTAATCGGTTTTAGTTCAGGGTTTTACTATGTTGAAATTTTTTCTTTTTTAATATTGTAATTTTCATCAAATTTTCATAATTGTTGACTTATTTTTTTAAATATTATCCCCGATTCTATTGATCAAATCTTCGACATTTTTGTGAAGCGAAATAAATAAAAAATCTTTTAACTCAAGTTAAATAAACAACTACAGATTGAAGTTTTTTTCTGAATCGTAGATAGATTTCTCTTTAAAAATTTGTGATACATTTTTGACAATGTGTCCATTTCTGTTGAATTTATAAACTATTATAATTATTATCGAATTTGGAAGAGAGATTATCGAATATCCTTAATTTGAGTCCTTTCAGTCCTATCTATTGTTGAAAGATTGTGATATTTTTTATTTTTTCAAAAAAAATTATTACTATTCAAAAAGAAATTTTTTTAATAATTATGCAGTATTTTGAGAAACTAATTCCGAATCATTTACTTTTTTTAGCCCTAAAATTCTGATTAAAAAGAACATATAATTTTGTACTCTATACTCAATATAAATCATAATTTATTTATTTTTGAATGAAGGAATGTTTTTATTATAGTCAAAATAACTTAAGAGAAATTCATTTTATTAAATTATTAACATTTCTGAGATTGTTCATATTTTTTACGCAGTTTTTTATTTTTAAAGTATCTGATGTTTTGGACGCTTTCAAATATATTAATGTTATTAATAAATGACCTGCAATAATATTTGCCGATAATCGAATTGCTAATGTTAATGGGCGAATTATATTATGATTATGCTTTTACATTTTAATATGCATTGTATATAAATAAAAATTTTATATTTTGTAAATAACGTCTTTCCAACTTTAAGGATGTGTAAATTAAATTGTCTTTATTTCTGATAACGTTTTCAAATTTAAAATTTCATGCTTTTTGGATTTTATATTTAAAATACATTCAACTTCGGATACTTCTGAAGGTTGCTTTTGAGTTTTAAGGTTTAAAAATGTGGATGTTTTAAGAAATTTACTTTTTGTATGTTATAAGTAAACAATATTACTTTCAAATTCGAAGTTATAAAAATTAGAATGCTTCTAAAATGGAAGGCTTTTAAAGTTTCAATCTTTTATTTTCGCTTTTGAATTGTGTATTCTTCGAATTTTAAATATTACAAAATTAAGTTGCTTTTTAATTCCGATGTTGAAGGTTTTCAAATTTAAGAATTTTTGTTAAGTCGTATGCTTTCATATTTTCGAAATTTCCTTTCAATTTAATGCTTTGAAAGTCGTTTTCAAAACCGGGTTTAACTTTGTCAAGATAAGATAAGATAAGATTATTTCCCATGTAACACTTTCATAGGTTTTTACGTATTTACTTTGTGTTTTTCAACTTTTGAGACTTCCCAATTGGCATGTACTTGAATTTTAAAATTTTAAACGCCCTTGCTATAAATTGTACGTATTTATTATTTGGATTCTTTCCAAATTTCAGTTTCAAAATTTATATAGTTAGCTTTAAAATTATAATTGAGTTTTATTTATACAAAATTTTCTTTTCGAATTCTGGATTGAAATAGTTTTTAATATAAAGGCTTTTCAACTTGAAGGCACAAAAGGTGTTTTATTTCGTGATTTCTAATTTGCATGTTTAAAAATGCAAATTTTGTGCCTCGTTTTATGCTGTTTAGAATTTGGATTCTTTTGATCTTAAGAATATTCAATTTAAGTTTCAGGCCTCGGACTATTTGACACCTTTTTAAGCGATGACACTATTTTGTTGCTATTTCGAAAAAAATTGCACTAAACACACTATTTTTAAATAAAAAACGTGAGCTTTCAACAAAACAGTTGAATGTTCAACCAAATAGTTGAATTTTCAAGCAAAAAGATTAATTTTCTACTCAAAAGGATGAATTCTCTACAAAATATATTTTTAAATAAATTCTTTGAACAATAAATGTAATGTTAGTTCAATTTTTATTTGATGAATTTTTAGTTTATATTTTTTTTCTAAATTTTTTGAACTGAATATTTGAATTTTTATGCCAAAAAAGTGCCTTTTCAACCAAAATTGGAGAAGTTAAATTTTCATTACCTAGAATTAATTTTCAATAAATAAACGAATTTTCTAAAAGACAGTTTAATTTTGTACCAGATAGTCGAATTTTCTATTTAAATAAATTAATATTTCAGCCCTACAATATGAATTTCCAACAAAAAAGTTAACTTACAACCAATCAGTTGAATTTTCAACATAAAAAGATGAGTTTTCAACGAAATACTTGATTCTTAAACATAAAAAGACGAATTTTTTTACAAAAACGTTGAATATTCAACCCGGAATTGGCAATTTTCAACCAAGAAGTATGAATTTTTAACAAAATTGTTGATTTTTCAACCATATAGTTCAATTTCGAACTAAATAATAAAATTTGTAACCAAACAAAGATTAATTTTTAACTAGAAATTTAACAGTAGGTTTTTTAACTGAAAAGAATGAACTTTCACCCAAAATAGTTGACTTTTCTGAAATTGAGTTCTGATAATTCAATTGGAATTTAAGTGTGACTAAAGAATAACATTTTAAGTAAACATTGAAGTTCACTTTTAATACTTGAAAAAATTTAAGACACTATTTGTACAATGTTTTTTAAATTTGTTACACTGTTTACATTATCTTTTAAATATCTAAAGTGAGTCCAAGGCCTGAACTTTTTGTTGCTTTTCAATTTTATTGGTAGTAAATTTGAATGCTTCCAATTTTTAAGATACTTCAATTGGATTAATGTTTAATTCTGATAACAACGTTTTCAAATTTGGATGATTTTGAATTAAAAAAAAAAAATTTTTAATTTTCAATGCTTCCAAGTATCGAATGTAGATCTTTTAAATTCGAATTATCCCATTTTTCTTTGCTATCACAGTTGTAGTTTGTACTTTTTAAATATAAAGTAAGTTATAAAAATGTTATTTTTGCAAATTTTCTTTGAAGTTAAATGAGGGAGGAAAAGCGAAAAAGAAACGCTTATTTTGAAGTTGAATAAATACAGGTGTCAGTCTCAAGAAATCCAATCTTCACTGTGCAGCGTAAACACAGCCTTCAGCACCTTGAGAACTCTGATTCCAACGGAGCCTGCCGATAGGAAATTGTCGAAAATCGAAACTTTAAGACTGGCGAGTAGCTACATCAATCATTTGGGTGCAGTTTTGGTAGCCGGAGCGATTGACCAACCATGCCTCAGGAATGAAAATCATAGTTATCAGATAAATCACTGGGATGAATCTCAAAAAAGGCCACAAGTCTGCACTTTTTGTCTCGCCAACCATAAAAAATGTGTAAGTACTTGTTTAAATTTTATAAAACAAATCAGTCGTTTAAACCTCCCCCTCCCATATTTCCCCTACTCCCCCTACATTCCACTACTTCCCATCCAACCACAATTCTTCCAAACTTCAGCCTTTGGATCCCCTCCCTTCCCTAACTTCTTTCACAACTGCTCCTCCCTCCCCTCACTTACCCTACATTTTTCATCACTTCCACTATTCCCCTCATTTCCCCTATTTACCCTCCCTTTCATTTTACACTACTTCCCCTACAACCCTCCCTAGCTTTAGCCCTAACTTCTTCCTCAGGTAATTCCCCCTCCCCTCACTTCCCCCACATTTTCCATTACTTCCACTACCCTCTCGTTTCCCGTCACTTCCCCTAGTTCCAATGCCCTCACTTCCCCTACTCACCCTCCCCTTATTTCCCACTACATCCCCTCCCTACCTTCAGCCTTTGCTTTCCCTCCCTTCCCTAAGTTCTTCCTCAATTACTTCCCCTCCCCTTCTCCTTATTTCACTCCCCTCATTTCCCCTAACTTCCTCTAGTTCCGCTCCCTTTACTTCCCCTACACCCCCTACCCCTAAGTTCCCCTAGTTCCCCTCACCTTGTGAGTAGTGAGTTAAGGGGCCGTACTTAAATTACGTAACGGATTATAGACCCTCTCTGAGACCCCCCCCCCCTCCTGCAACAAACTGTAACAAAATATTTTTACCTCCCCCCCCCCACTCTTTCTGTACGTAATTTTTAGTTTACAAAAATGTTTGACTGGTTATTTCTAGTAGAATTAGGCAGGGTGTCCAAGAACTTCATTTTCAAATTCCCTTATTTTTCCCTGTCTAATTTTTAATTTTCCTTTATCATTAATATTTGAATACCAGCATTTTAATCTTGAAACACTTTTATCATAGAATCTTTTATAAACGGAATGAAACAGTATTTCAGATTTTCAAATTTACTAATTCATTTTAAACAAAAGAATGTCTTTTCTACTACAAAAGATGGCTTTTTAACAAAATACTTTAATTTTCAACAAAATAATTAATTTTTTAACATAGTAGTTGAATTTTCAACCTCAAAAGATAAATTCCCAACAAAAAGTGGCACAGTTTATATTTCAATCAAAATATATGAAATTTATAGGAAAAATATGTTTTTTAAAACCAAAAAAACGAATTTTCAACAAATAAAGACTTTTCACTGAAGAAAGAAAATTTTACCCAAATTGTTGAACCTTCAAGCCAAAACACGAAATTTCTCTACAAAAATTTAATTTATAAACAAAAGAATATGACATCAGCAAAAAAATTGTTTACCACGAAACTGATGCATTTTTACCTAACAAAAATGAAATTTCAAACCAAGAAAGTTATTTTTTTTTACCAAAAAAGGAGAATTTTCAACTAAAAAAGATCAATCTTAAAAAAATGGAAAAGTTACATTTTCAGTTAAAAAATTAATTAAAAAAAAAAAGAATTTTCCACTAAACAGTTAAGCAATGTAGTTTAACTTTAACCCAAGTAGTTGAATTTTCAATTTTCAACAAAATAGTTAAACTTTCAACCAAAGAGATGAATTTTCAACTAAAAATATAACTCAAAAAAATGATTTCTTAACAAAGTAATTCAACCACATCTTTTAAACAAAATAGTTGAATTCTCAAGCAAAGGAGAATAATTTTTAACCAAAAAGTTGCATTTCCATAAAAAAAAGAATTGAATTTTCGGTTAAAAAAGATCTGAGTTGACTTTTCACGATCAAAATATGAAATTTTAACCAAGAAATAAGTTTCTACAAAAAAATTGAATTTTAGATCCAAAAAGACCAATTTTTGAATTTGAAATTAAGTTTTATTTAAAAAGAAAACAAAATTTTGAAAAATAGTTGAACTTTCATACAGAAAATCTTTCAGTTGACTTTTCAAGATCAAGATATGCATTTTTCAACAAAAAAATAACTTTCTACGATCAAAATTGAATTTTTCATTGAAAAATACGAATTTTTTACCACCAATAGGGATG
>CAKNXH010001376.1:113684-124269 GCA_932178445.1 Andricus quercusramuli
GAATTAAATTCGTTTTCTTAATTCATTCAAATTCTTATGAATTTCATCAAAGTTTCTTGAATTCTCGTGAATTCTTTTAAGTTCAGTCCAATTTAATTAAAATCAATGGAATATTTTGATTTTCTTTTCAATTCATCTAAATTCATTTGGATAATTATACTAAATTTTAAACAATTCTGTGGAATTCTCTTAAATTAGTTTTTAAATGCAGCTATTTTGTAGAAAACTCATCTTTTTGGTTTGTAAATTCAACAATTGCTTAATTTCAAATTAACATCATTCTTGATTGAAATATCAACTATTATATTCTTTCTTCACAAGTCATCCATTTTTGTTGACAACTAATGCAATTTGTTAAAAATTCGACTATTTTATTTGATTGAGAAGTATATTTTTTGTGAAAAAATCATATTTTCAGTTTCAAAATGCAGCTATTTTGTAACAAATTGGTCTTTTTGGTTTGAAAATTCAACAATTTAGTGAACATTTTTTTCTTTCTTGGTTCAAAATTCGGCTTTTTCGTTTAATAATTAATCTCTAAACAAATCAAATTTTTGTTCGTATAAAATTCAACTATTTTGATGGAAAATTAACTTGCTTTGGTTGAGGATTTAGCTATTTTGTTAATAATACGTATTTTTTGGTAGAAAGTTTATCTAGTTGGTTAAAAAATTACGAAAATTTTTGTTGAAAATTCAACTGTTTTTTTTTTATAAAATGTTCATTTTCGTTGGGAAATTCATCTCTTTTTGTAAAAAA
This sequence comes from Andricus quercusramuli, assembly GCA_932178445.1. Taxonomy (NCBI): domain Eukaryota; kingdom Metazoa; phylum Arthropoda; class Insecta; order Hymenoptera; family Cynipidae; genus Andricus; species Andricus quercusramuli. The sequence goes on from CAKNXH010001376.1 coordinate 114,444, forward strand.
ATTTCTGGAGAGAAGTCAGCTATTTTTTGAAAATGTGTCTTTTTGGTAGAAAATGAAACTACTTGTTTGGAAGTTTACCTAATTCGTTAAATATTCTGTTGTTTAGTTCAAGATTTATAATTTTAGTCGAAAATTCTTCTCTCGTTGAAAATTTAACTATTTTCTTCCACATTCGGTTTTTTTAGGATGGAAAATTCAAATATTTTGCTAGAAAATTAAACTATTTGGTTGAAAATGAACTTTTTGTTGAAAATTTAAGTATTTGGGGGGAAAGTCCAAATTTGGCCGAAAATTAACTTTTTTGTCGGAAATTCATTTCTTTTTTAGGAAATTCATCTTTTTAGTTTCAAAATGATAGAAAATTCAACTCTTTTGTTGAAAATGTTTTTTTTTTGCTGAAAATTTAATTGGTTCGTTGAAAATTGGTCTTTTTGGTTTGAGAATGGTAGACAATTCAACTGTATGGTTGAAAATAAACTATTTTGATGAAAATAAATATTTTTGGTATGAAAATTCAACCATTTGATTAAAAAATCATGTATTTTGTTAAAAATTTAACTATTTTGGTAAAAAGTCCAATTTTGGTCAAAAAGTAACGTTTTGTTGAAAATTCGGTTCGGATAAAAAATTTGACTGAAAAATCTTACTTTAACTAATGCCTATTTCTTGTTTAATTAAGTTTGTATGAATTATTATCATCTTAGTTATTTTGATTTTTAAACTTTAACATTAAGGTAGTGAAAAAAGTAACTTTTTAGGTTCACATTCTGGGATAGTAGTTACTCATTTTTGGTCACTTTTTATGTTTAAATTGGTCAATTTTTCACTTTTCAAATAAATTAGTACGTTTGTTATATGTTATATGTGTTACATATATTTAATTTGCCACGTTTTTCGGGCTTATTCGCAACGCAAATGTATTAAATAATTTTATTTTTATATAGAATTTTTATTTTCAAAGTTCAAGGGTAAGCAAAATGTAAAATGTATTTGCTTCGTGAAACTGAGAATCAAGATCTATAATTTTTTTTAATCAAGTTTACATAACAGGAAAAAATGTTTTTTTACAATAAATGAAAAATAACAATTTTTCCACTTTTTCATTGCATTATTTAAATTGAAATAATTATTTTTGATACCCAAAACTTACCACAAACGGTTAACTTTTACTTGTTCTGTTAAAAATTTGAGTTTTTTTACACTTTTATCCTGTAATGTGAATTGCACTTCAAAATCCGACACTTTAGAGTTAGTTCTTTCAGTTTGGAAAATAAAGGTTGAAAATAGTGTATATAAATTATTTAAAAAGTTAAGCATTTTTAAGCATCGAAGATGTTGAAATAATGAGCAATTATAAATATTTGGCTTTGGGAAATCACTTAATTTACATCATAAATCATTAATTAAGCACTTTAATCATTGAATTTGCAATTCATATAACATATTCGATAAATAAAATTTTAAAAATACTTATAAAAAATTAAAAAATAATAAATAAAAAATACTTATAACTTCAACTTGTCGTACCAAATGTTCAATTGTCACTATTGTTGAGCAATTTTCAAAATCTTTATTTTAGGATATTAATAAAAAAAACACCCAGGACTAATGCGATGTTTACAAGGTAATTCGATGAAGGACTGATTCAAATACACTTTGTATATCTCAGATTTTTCCGTTTATCTATATAAAAAAAACCTTTATAGGAAAACCTCTAATCTGTCGATTTTGAAGTGGTAATTTTTCAACTGTTGTAAAAATACAATTTTGGATTGATATTTGACAATAAAGTTACTTTTGCTATCATGTCAGTTAACATTTTTAATACTGCTGAATAGGTCTGGATTTGTTTAAATTTTTTTTACATGAATGAAGCTTGAATTTTTCTCGGAATTTTTGTCAGTTTTATCATGTACATAAATGTGACATTTTTCCCAATCCTTCAACTGGAACTGAATTGAACTGAACTTTTTATCATGAGTGTGAATTTGCGGAAAAGAAACAACAATGCTTTTGATATTTTCGTGACATACCTATATTTTAGAAAAGAATTATTTATATTAATTTGGGCTTTAGGAATTATATATTTTTTACTCTCATGTTATTATTGCATCTGTATCTTAAAATTAAGATTTTCTTCAAACTTTGTATTTAAAAAAAAACAATTAAAAAAAACTTTAGGCGAAAAATCTCTCAACAATTTATTTAGTTTCAATTAAAAGAAAGCTTTGAAATCAGTTGAAAATTCTAGATGGAATCTTATTTAAAACATTTTTCTATCCTCCCCCTTTCTGGTACTACCTATATTTTTAATCACACAAAAAATTGTTTATTCAAGTTAAAAATATCTATTTGCAAGCACTCATTATAACATTTTCTTGAATAGTGCATAGAAGTAAAAAAAAATGTATTCGATACCCGATTTCGATTTTTTCAATTCCCCTTTCTTCTCCTTTTTGGAAAACTTCCTCTTTTTCCCCTTTCCTCACTAAATATTCTATATTTAAAAATACAATATTTTAATTTCGCGGGAAATTCTCTAAAACTATTCAATACGTAAGAACCATTAATAAAAAAATATTAACCTAATTTAATTATAATTAGATATAATATATACATTTAATTATATAAAAATATTACTTTTAAAATTAATATTATTATTATTAAAAATTATAACCTGTTCTTTTTAAATTCTACAAAATTATTCTATTCAAAACTATAGAATATGCCTCCACGTGTAGTGAAGGTTTAATCTATTTTTTAACTTACCGAACTGTTTTATATAATCAAATAAACTTTTTTAATTTAAAAGAAAAAATGTTATTAATTAATATTATAATATTGAAGCACTTAAATAAATTATTCATAAGTAAATAATACAAAATAAAAATAAGTTCAATTGCTGAAAACTATGAAAATTAAAAAGCTTATTATTATTAGAAAAAAGGAGGCAGAAAAAGTATTAGAAGGTGAAGGCTTTTTAATTCATACATGTGAAAAGTGAAATAATTAAAAATTGGAATATTCCAAGTTTATCGACTGTATTGAGCAGTCTCAAATTTTATTCTTAAAATTTATTCTATAAATTACATAAAATCGTTTTACTTAACCGAGTTCAAACTAAACTGCATATTTAGAATTTATATAAAACCTCAAATCTAAATAAAAAATAAAATTTTGTAAAAGAGAAAATATTCTTGATTATGAAAGCGTTTTTAAATATGAAAATTGTTTATTTAAAAAATTTGATTTTTATCGTACTTTTTATCTCCCTTTTTAGAGTGGACTCAATTTATACATGTAAAAATAGATACAACTTTACATTTTTGGTAACCAGTACCGTTCAATTTGTTCATTTTCCGTAAAAATAAATTCCGTACTTTCTCAATTCGGTCAACATTAACCCGTGTTGTGAAACTAACATGGGATTTTTAATGGGAAAAGTTCGTTTTTCGAAAAAATGGAAAAAAGAAGTACTTATTACTGTTTGTAAATTAAAGTATAGACACTTTTGAATAAATATTCAAGAAACAATTTCCGTCCAATAACTTTCAAACGTTATTATAAATTACTTGTAAATACTCATACATATTTTGCAACTGTTAAAAAAATGTATGTGTATATTTTTTTCACCAAATCGTGAAGAGTTAGTATTTTCTGGAATTAATGACGCATTTAGAAAATGTTAAGAGTAATGTTTTTTTTAAGAATATTTGGGGATTATTTCAACAATTTTAATTTGTTTAAACAATTCCCCCATGTATATCGTAAACAGTTATTATTTTTCGAGATAAACGATGCAGTTCATGAATTTCAAGAGTAATGTTTCTTGTTTAAGATATTTGGTAATTATTTGAACAATTTTTATTTCTTTAAACAATGTTTTCTCCTGCAAATCGTGAAAGTTATTATTTACTGGAATTAATTACACAATTCTCGAATTTTGAGGGTAATATTCTCTTCTCACGATATTTTGCAATTATTGACACAATTTTTATTTGTTTAAACAATTTGTTTCCTCTGTAAATCTTGAATAGTTACAATTTTCTGGAATTAATGACGCAATTAATGAATGTGATATTTTTTTAAAGACAGTGTGCAATTATTTAACGAACCAGTTCAGGGTTAACATTACGGAAAATTCTGTAATAATAATCATTCACTTGCACCTTTTCATAAGGAAAGGTGGACAAAATTCCAGTTTTTTCGAATCTCCTGCGCTAAGTCTCTTATTATTCAAGATTTTCTCATCTCAGAACTTATACCCTGATTTCTTAACTAATAATTTTGTTAAAACAATTTATTTCATTTACGTTAAGATAGCTGTTACCTAGATCGATTTCGTTGAGATAATACAATATACTGATTAATAAGCGATATTATGTAAGAGATTCGCAAAAACTTGAATTTTCTCCAGCTTTCCTAAAAATATATTCGTTAATTATGTCATTAACTCCAGAAAATACTAACTTTTCACGATTTGGTTTAAAAAAATGGTGCAAATATAAATTGTTTAAACAATTGCACAATATATATTTTTAAAATATTATTTTTGACATTCATCAACTGTATCATTTATCCTGAGAAGGATAACTTTCCACGATTTACTTGAAAAAAATTTATTGTTTAAACAAAGGATAATTATTAAAATGATACGGGGGTAAAAATAAAAATTAGAAGTTATTGGGTAGAAATTATTCCTAAAAAATTCCTTAAGAACTGTCTAAACTTTGATATACAAAAAGTTAATATTGATCGATTAAAAAAAAAACAGAATTTCTTTTTCCGGAAAACGAACAAATTGTGGGGGATCAATCACCAAAAATTGAAAGTCGAATTTTTGGACCAGCCTAATCTCATATGAATGGATTTCGAAAGATCTGAGTATATCCAATTTTCGAAAATAAATTCTGTAATGGAAGAATCCATTAAAAACTATTTATCCTGTTTTAAATCATAACATTTCTCATAAAAAGATTGTTTCTTCCTTTTATATACATGTAAAAATTAATGTTTTATCTTCCCCCTAATTTTCCCGTTTTTCGTGAAAAATTAATAGAATCCAGTAGGAAAATTTAAATATCACTGAATTGAGTAATATTGAACCAAAAAAATGAATCTTCAACGCGAAGATGAACTTTTTCAACAAAAAGACGAATTTTCAACTAAAAAAGACAAATTTTCAACTCAAAATGGAATAGTTGTATTGAAAGTTAAAAAAGTTAATTTTTAGCTATAAAAAACGACTTTCCAACAAAATATTTGAATTGTCAACCAAAAAAATGAATTTTTCTCCTACAAGATTAATATTCTAACACAAAATACGAATTTTGAACGAAATAGTTGAATTTTGAACGAAATAGTTGAATTTTCAACTAAAGAAGATCAATTTTCAACAAAACACGGAGTAGTTAAATTTTCAGCTAAAAAATTATCTTCAACAACAAGAAAATAATTTTTACGAAAATAATATTAAAAAAAGAGTTAGATTTTTAAACAACTAAAAAAGATGAATTTTCAACCAAAAATGGAACAGTTACATTTCCAGATAAAAAATTAAGTTTTAAAAACAACAAAAAACGAGTATACAACAAGATAGTTACATTTTTAACCAAAGAAATTAATTTTTAACAAAGATAGTTCCACTTTCAACTAAGTAGTTGAATTTTCAACGAAAACTGTAACAGTTGATATTTCAACTAAAAATTATTTCAATTTTGATACCATAGACAGTTGAATATAACCAAAGAAGACGAATTCTCAACAAAATAGTTGAAAATTCTCGATCAAAAAGATTATTTTTCAACCTAGCGGTTGCATTTTTAACAAAAAAAAAAACGACGTTTCCACGAAAATACGCAGTAAAAACGTATACTTAAAGTTATATTCGACTTAATTTCAAATTTGACTCGAAATAAGGAAGCAACTATTATTATTTATTATTATACTATTAAGCCATTTCCCTTTCGGGGTAGGCGTGACTTGCTCGGTTGGAAAATAATGGGATAGGTATATAGGTGTAAAGTAGGTCGTTATATGGTATAAGGTAGATAGGTATATAGGTGTTAGGTATAATTTAAGTATACACACGATCTTGAATAAAGCAATTACTTATCTTAAATAAGAAATAAGCATTTCTCGATTGAAATAAAATAAACTATGCACCTAACTTTCAATATACAGTTCTGAAAGTAAGTTGAAGGCAACCTGAAATAACATGTAAGGCTCCGTTTCTATAATCTAGTCCGTGTTTCAAGCGACGCATTGTTAAGTATCTAAAATTCTCGAACACTATCGGAATGGTATGTGTATCTTAAAAGTCACTCATGAACAGTCTATTGACTGTTTTTCGAAGTGAAAACTGGATTTTCTGCTCATATGTTTAGTGTTCTACTTGTGAATTTATAGAAAAACCAAGAGGATTTTAAAATATTATGTGGGGGGGGGGGGAGATGCACAATTTCAGTATAAATATGCGACTTACTTTCAGCAAGGAGAGTCCTTTATTCAATGTCATACCTTTTCAGTATAAATATCGTATTAATTTCAGACCTTTACTACCTGAACTTCAGGCCTTTACTACCTTCATTTTAGGACTTTACTACCTTAATTTTAGGTCCATACTGCCTGAATTTCAGTCTTTTTCTTTGCTTACTCTAATGATTTAAACAAATTCTTAATTTCAGGTTTCATATGCTTCTTTTTGTTACATCTTAAAATAATTCCGATTTTCAACTTAAATTAAGTGTTTTCTTCTGTGTGGACGAATTTTTAAACCAAAAAGACGAATTTTCAGCCAAGAATGATTTTTCAGTTAACAAAGTTTCAGTTACCAAAGAAGCTTTCCCATTAAGTTACTGGAGAGGTCGAGAGAAGAAACATTTGTTCAGAAAATACACGCATTATTTTGCAAAGTGATACAAATAAATTTTTTTAAAGGAATCTGTATTATCATCAAAGAATAACATACATTTTTAACGTCTTTTCAGACTAGATGGAAAAATGAATAAAAAATTATTTTATCATTCTCTCATGATAATACAGGTTCCTTGAAAAAATTTGATATGTAACACTTTGCAAAATAATGCGTGTATTTTCTGAAAAAAGTTTCTTCTCTCGATCTCTCTAGTAGCTTAATGGGAAAGCACTCGACCGGCAATCGGAAGTTCTGTGGTTCGATTCCCAGCGGAGCAAAAGGAGAAAAGATCTTCTTTCAGAAAAAAACGAATTAAAAATAATTTTGAATTCATATTTCCATCTAGTCTGAAAAGACGTTAAAAATGTCTGTTATTCTCTGATGATAATACAAATTCCTTGATAAAAAAATAGTTTAATTTCGATCAAAATAATAAAATAAAATTATATGTTCATTCCCTAAGCTTATAAATTAGGCCTTGTCTACGGGTACCGTAATTTCGGTACAAATAGCTCCCAGATACTTTGGCTATTTGTACCGAAATTTCGGGGATAAACTTCCGAAAATCCGATACCACCGATTAACGCCCCCCCCCCCCAATAAGACTTTGGATTTGGGTAGGGATGTCATGTAAAATATTTGTTTTTCAGAAAAACTTTATATTACATAAAAGGTGTATTTCCAGGAGATCTACAACTTCTATTTGAAGCTTTTTTGTAATTTTTAATTATTTACTGAAATTAAGCGGAAAAACATGACATTCTTATAATTTTTTATGGTTTTGACCTTGACAATCAAATGTTTCAAATTAAACGGTGATATTCGCTTTTCGGAAGTTTACTCCTGAAATTTCGGTACAAATAGCCAAAGTATAGTATCTGAGAGCTATTCGTACCGAAATTTCGGTACAAATAGCCAAAGTCGTAGTTCGGAGATATTTGAACCGAAATTTCTGTACACGTAGACACTTCCTATAAATTATGCTTATAACTTTTTCGAGGTCAACATTTTTATTTAAATAATTTAGTAAAATCTGTACAATATGAAAAATGAGGATATAGATAAATAAATCAGAAAATCAGGACAGCGATAAAAAATCAGAACGTCTGTTCACCCTATGTAAAATCAAATTTTACATTCAAAATTCGAAATTAGAATTTTTTTTAACGATGTGTCTCTTCGCCTTGAAATTCGGGACACAGGTGAAAAAGTTATATGGAGGGTTGCAGTACATAACTAGAAAACTAACAAAATCGGAATTTTTCAGTAGAGCGAAATAAAATTATGTTATCAAATTGGAAACACCATTTAAAGGTCAAATAAAAGTTTACTCCCAAGCTGAAGTGTTTCTAACTTGAGGCCAAAAATGTATGATTGAAAAATATTATCCCGTTCTGAGAAATAGAATGTGGAAGTTTTTTGAGAAAATGAGTGTGATTGTAAAAAGTTGACTAATGCCGAGTAAATCATTAACAAATTTTGATGTTCAAATTTCATGAGGTTTGAAAATCGTATATCGAGTAAATATCTATTTTAAAATGAAAAAAAATAAAATAAAAACTTACTACCGAGATAAATGGGGGGCCCCCATATATCTCATTATAATATATTGAATATTATATTATATTATAATATTATTATAATCTTATATATATATCCTTTGTTGTGCACTGGGGGTAGGATATACCCCAACGTATTTTCAAACGCGTTTTTCTAATCCGTACAATGCGAATCGGGACCTGTGCTGCCGTCTACATGTAGTCTAGGAATAACATTTCAAGATCCCATACATAGTTTAGCCCGTCCGGCTTTTGTCTGCTCTTGGCAGAGGTGAAAAGTTGACGTTCGGAAATTCTGGGGTGTGAAATACCCCATGTGCACAGTACGTGTAATTTCATGAATAATTTCAACTTTTATTTTGTCGTTTTTTTGGCCTATTAGTGCGTAAATAGTGTGAATAATAGTGGAAGAGAGCTTGTTTTTTTCATCTTTTATGAATACATATATTTGTATGGTCTGTAGATGACTTATAATTTGAGAAACCGCCCCATTCTAGAGCAGCTACATGTGGTGGACGAAGAATCCAACGGCTTCGATGATGTTGTAGATTGATATTTGTTCCTAAAATCTTGTAATTTTTTTTATATTTGTATAATTTCACATCATTTCGTGTGATAATGACTCAAAAATCTTCCAATAAAACGATTATTTTGAAAATAGACCCATATTTCTTATAATAATCAATACTTTCATTTTGGTTAAAATCGCGTGAATTCATATAGAAAAATAAATATTCTTTTTCAAACTCCGCCATAAACTAATATTTTTTCTTGAAAGTGTGGTACTTCAAGAAAATAATCCCGCAAAATTTATTCAAAAATATTAAAAATTGAAATTTTTATGCATTTTTCAGTGAAAAAGTCCATTTTTCGTTTTTTTTTTTCGTTAACATCATTTATAATTTTTGTACGTTACAAAATGTTAATGCCATCTATTAGGCCTTATCCTAAAAGCTTTAAGCAATGGCCAGCAATTTTGTTTGAGTCAAAATAATGAATTGTACGTCTGCAATAAACGTTTAAAGTGACTGGGGTATGACATACCCCCTGTGCATAATACGTAATTTCAAAGAGGTGTGCACAACAAAGGATATTTTAGTTTTTTAATTACCTGGTCCACTATTCAGCATTCGTTGTCTGCGCTCTTCTCTCTCTATCATGAGCCGATGTCTATTCCGATCGTACCAGGTAGGTTCTTCGATATTAATAGGCCTCGGTGGAATTGGTTATGTAAAAAGAAATATAAGTATCTTTTATTATGAAATTTCTTCAGTGAGTCTGAAACTTATTGCTTCAAAATAGAGATATCCTGAATATCATGGAAACCAGTCAAGATTACCTGGAAAAAGAT
>CAKNXH010001376.1:124669-141750 GCA_932178445.1 Andricus quercusramuli
ATCAAATCCACACACATGATAAAAAGTTCAGTTCAATTCAGTTCCAGTTGAAGGATTGAGAAAAATGTCACATATATATATTTTATATATTTATATTATATTATAATATATTATATTCAATATTTAATATTTAATTAAACAGTTTTCATTCAAAAACGATTATTTTGTTCCGGAAAAGCAAAGATTTATAGTGTGATGGTATCTATGACAAATGATTTTTCGTTGAAAGTTCTATAAAAAGAAGAAAGGTATATATGTTTCTTTATAAAAAACGATAATAATTTTAAGAAATATCGTTTCTGATCACAATTCAAAAAGTTAAGTGACAAAAAAAACCTTATAAAAGTGGTTTTTTGTATAAAATGAAGAATTATGATTTTAGGTTGTAATTTGATTAGTACTTTGATGCTGAAAAAAGTGACAAAAAAATTTTAATAAGAGGTTATGCAATTAAAAAAAAAAGAAGAAAAGATGGGAAACAAGTACTGAGAGTCAGTGATCTGGTTTTGAATTACCAATCTTTTTATTAATGTATTAAAAATGAGCTTTTCTAAAAATCCTTTTAACGCAACATGTATTGGATTTAAATAAAAATTTTATGTGAAAAACCCATTTTCGGAAAAAATGTTGGTTATCTATAGTTCTGCACTGAAAACCTTCAAATATAGTTTATATATAGTGGACAAAACACTGCAATTTTTCATTTTTTTATTATACAGAGAAATTTATAAAACAAATGAAAAATATAATTGTCTTATCCACTATATATACACTAGGGTGGCCCTTATTTTTCACTTTTCGAATTTCTCTGCTCTCACCTCCCAGTTTTGCTTGAATGCCCAAAAAAAAAAAATCTCTTCCAAATTTGAGCAAAATCGGTAAATATTTAGGGGTCGCGCAAAGACCATGAAATTCCCCATTGATTTAACATGGGAAAAAGTCAGCCTTTTGTAAATCTAATATTTAAACGCGATAATATGTTACAAAAATAATTCCGTGTTTGAGTATATTGTTCAGAATTTGTCAGGGAATAAGAATCAATCATGAATTTTGAGGTTGAATAACTTTATGCCACTCTTATGGGTCCCCAAAGAAAACACCATAAGTGACAAATGTGAATTTTACGTGATATTACGGTTTATTGACGCTTTTTAAAAGTTTTTTTACATAAATAATCATTGATCAGTAATTTAAGAATACCCAGTCATTTTTTAACTAATATTCAATTGTTTAAACATTTTTAATTTGTTTAAACATTTAAGAGTATTCTTAAAAAGCAAAGTAAAACATGAAAATATGTCAATCTTTCGAAAAATAGCAAAAAAAATCGTTTAAGAAATTTTACTTTGTTTAAACATCTACGAGTATTCATAATAAACAAATTAGTACTTAAAAATATTAAAAATTTTCGAAAATTTAGTGAGCAAATCTTTCTCCCGCTTTTTTTTATGTACAATATATGTTTGAACAAATACGTATTATTTAAATAATTGCAAATTATTTGAACAAATTATTTTATTGTTATTATTGATTAAATAACTCCTAATGTCTAGAAAATACTTTCAGTCTGCGAGAGTTAGCTGAAAAACCAAATATTTAAACAAAATTTAAATTGTTTAAACAATTGAATATCAGTTAACAAATGACTCAGTATTCTTACATTACTGGTCAATGATTATTTATGTAAAAAAAACTTTTTAAAAGCGTTAATAAACCGCAATATTACGCAAAATTCATATTTGTCATTTATGGGGTTTTTTTGGGGACCCATAAGAGTAGCTTAAAATTATTCAAGCGCAAAATTTATTATTGATTCTTATTCTCTGACAAATTCTGAACAATATACTAAAACACAGAATTATTTGTAACATATTATCAGGTTTAAATATTAGATTTAAAAAAAGCTGACTTTTTCCCATGTTAAATGAATGGGAAATTCCATGGTCTTTGCGCGACCCCTAAATATTTACCGATTTTGCTCAAATTTGGAGATTTTTTTGCATTCGAACAACACTGGGGGATGAGAGCAGAGAAATTCGAGAAAAAAAAAAATCCTCCAAGTATAAATAAGAAGCACCCTCTAATATACACCATATATAACTTTTTCACCTGGGGACGACTAGACGCAGCTTTTCTAAAAAGGTTCATCAAAAAGCGCCTATAATTCTAAAATCCCGAAATAATCCAATAAGAAAGGATAAATAATTATTTATTGCCCCCACTTTCAACCCTTTCGCTTGCAGCGCCGCCGCATGCTTTCAAAATGGCCGGTCGGTTCCCCGTTCAGATTACTCCGAAACGTCGGGCGAGCAGGTGGTTCACAGGTGTCAGTCACCGCGTGTGATTACCCATACAAGCCCAAATACCCCGGAAACTTCACCGTCAACTCTTCCTGAATTTTCGATTTCGAATTTCGTACCGGAATCACCTACCATTTACCAAAAAGAGAAGCGAGAAGCAACAATACAAAAGTCTAAACAACAAAGAAAGAAAAGTGCAGATCCGATACCGATAAAGAGCGCGAGTGCTCGAAAATCGTCGATCCGCGCAAGGAAAGTTCGGCTCGCATCAGTGAAAACAGATTTCTCCGGGGGACACGTACAGATTCGAGAACGCGAAACGTATTCGCTTGAAACCGCTTTCGGTCGACATGTCCCGTCGGGCTTAATTCTCGAATTCTTGATACGGGCCCAATGCGCTCAATGCGCTCCTTTCCGGGCTTTCGCGACGCCACTGGTTCATTCTGTGTCGGTGGTTCGGTGATTTCAACGCGTGGCCGAGAAATTCGACCAATGACCTTGATATCGGGTACAGTGGTACCATCAGGTGTTTCACGCGTGTGGCGTGTTTAATACTTGCTTACACGTTATTCGTCTCGCATAACTGATTCTGAACCCTCCTGGACGAAACTGATTAATTGTGAGTCAATATATCCTGATTGTGAAAAGTGTATGTACTCGAGAAAGACAAATTTTGGAAGAGATTGGAAATTTCGATTCTTCGACTGCTGCTGGCTTGTTGATTACATCGATTGAGGTGATTACTTTCTATATATTACAAGCGCGTATCTAGATAAGTGACATAGAGATGGAGAGTTATGACTATAAGTGAATCTTAGAAAAATATGAATGATTAACAAACTAGTTTAACTTTCAACCCATAGTTAAGTTTTCAACTAAAAAAGATGAATTTTTAATCAAATAGTTTAACTTTCCACCAAAGAGCTTTTTTTCTTTTCCAGCAAGAAGATTAATGTTGTGCCAAAAACACGTAATTTCAACAAAATACAATAATTTTCAACAAAGTGGTTCAATTTCAAAGCCGAAACGACTAATTATCTAGTAAATGGTTGAATTTTTAACCCAACAATATGATCTTTTTTTTTAAAAAGTTAATTTTCTACCAAAATGTTGAATTTTCATGAAAATAGTTTCATTGTTAACCAAATGGTTGAATTTAAACCAAAAATATAGGCGTTTTTAACCAAAAAGTTAATTTTCTACCAAACTGTTCAATCCCGAACAAAACCAGATTATTTTAGACCCAAACAATTTAATTTTTAACCAAAAAGGTTGATTTTTCATCCAACAAGATTTTTTTTCGATTTCGACCAAAAACGACAAATTTTCAACTAGAAAAGATCAATTTTCAACTAAAATGATGAATTTTCAATCAAATAGTTAAAATTTCCACCAAAAAGTTTTTTTTCTCCAGCAAGAAAATTAATATTCTCCCTAAAAACATGGATTTTCAAAAAATACATTAATTTTCAACCGAATGATCGAATTTTCAAACAAACAAAAATTAAAATCCAAACAAAAACAGTTGAATTTTCAACCTAAAAAGTTGCATTTTTAACAAAAAATTTCGTTTTCAACGAAGAAATATGACTTCTACCATAAAAGATGATTTCTTTTTACCGAAAGCCGAATTTTCAACCATTCGAATTAAAATATCAAACGAAAAAAACGATCTTGTCATTTTTTCAAACCAGTACTGGAATAGTGAATTTTCAGATAAAAAAATTAATTTTCAACCAAAATAAAACCAGAATGTTCAACAAAAAAGTTAAAATTTCAAGCGAAAACGTCAGTCTTAAAACAAATTAATTGTTAACAAAGTAGTTTAACTTTTAGCCAATTAGTTGAATTTTCGACCGCAAAAAATAATTTTTTGACCATTTAGTTAAATTTTCAAGAAAAAATATTAATTTTCAACTTAAAAATATGCATTTTCAACCAAACATTTGAATATTCAAATAAAAAAATTAAAATTCAACCAAAGACAGTGGAATTTTTGAACCCAAAAAATGGAATTTTCTATCAAAAAGACGAATTTTTAACCAGTCAACTTAAACAAAAAAGAATGAATTTTCAACAAAGTATTTGAATTTTGAACTTATCTTAAGTTATAAAGGATTATTTTCCAAACAAAGTTGAAATAGTGAAATTTGCAGAGAAAAACATTAATTTTTAACCCCCCAAAAATACGAATTTTGAACAGAATTTGAACAAACATTATTTGAATTTTCATTCATAAAACATGAATTTTTAATCATACAGTTAAATCATCAACCAGAAAAATGAATTTTTAATTATACAGTTGAATTATTAATAAAAACTATGAACTTTCTTCCATAAAGATTCTATCAAAAAACACAAATTTTCAAAAAAATACCGAAAATATTATTTTTTAACAGAAAGTTAATTTTCGACCAAATATTTGAATTTTCATGAAGATAGTTTATTTTTTATCCAAATAGTTGAATTGTAAACTAAAAATATGAATTTTCAACAAAGATGTTAATTTTCAACTTTTCTACAAAATACTTGAATTTTCGACCCGAAAATATGAATGTTCAACTAAAATGGCAAATCTTCAACAGAAAAATGCATTTTTTAAAAAGTAATTTAACTTTAAACCAGGCAGTTGATTTTTTAACAAAAAAAAAAAAAATTTCCCACAAAAATATTTAATTTTTTATCAAGAAGGTTCCATTTTTCTTTCAAAAATTGAGTGGGGGGGGGGGGGGCTCCCTACAGTAGATAATGATTCTGAAGTAAATAATAATTCATTTTAAAATACTCTAATGCTGTATGAAAAATAATTAATTTAGTGTAATTAATAGTTGAGACGATACGTATTAATATAATAAAATTATACTTGATTGTTTTTCTTATATTTGTGCTTATAATTAATGATTACCTGCTATGGGATCATTATCTGCTGTTGAGTGGTCTCCCCAACAATTATAGTTAAAAAAATTAATTCTCAACCAGAAAAACAACGAATTTTCAACAAAATAGTTAAATTTTCAAACAAAGAGATGAATTATCAACTAAATAATTAATCTTAGAAAAAAGAATTATCAACAAAACAGTTAAACATTCAACCCATAAGATGATTTTTTCACCAAGAAGATTAATTTTCTATAAATGGAATAGTTAAATTTTTAATCATAGAAATGAATATTCAATAAAAAAAAAGAATTTTTATGGAAATGTGTTTTTAAAGAATTTTATAATATTTTAATGGATTTCAAAGAATTTCACAAGAATTGAGATATTTCAAAAGGTTTAAAAGATTTGGAAAGAATTTCAAATGTTTTTAATGGATTTCAAGAATTTGGTGGGATTTTAAGGAATTTCAAAAGATGAAGAAAGATGAAGAAGTGCTTAAAAAATTATTTGAAATATTTTAGGGTATTTCCAAGGATTCCAATGAACTTTCAAGAGATTTAACAAATTGGAGTGAATTTCCAAGGATTTTAATGATTTTAAGGAATTCAAAAAAATATTATACGGTTTTAAAGAATTTCCTAGAATTTCGGAAAATTAAAAAGGACTTTATAGAACCTATAAGGTTTTAGGATATTTCAAAAGATTCCAACGGATTCTTTAAGGAGTTTAGCGGATTTATTCAGATTTTGAAGGATGTCAATGGTTATAAGGAAATTTAAAAGCTCTCAAGGGAATTCGATAAATTTTTCAGGATTTCAGGAAATATCGTTAGATTTCATGGAATTTCACAGGGTTTTAAGGGATTTTATTGGATTTCAACGGATTATAAAGATTTTTAGTGATTTTATAATATTTCAAGGAGTATCAAAAGAAATTTCATCAGATTTAAGAAGTTTTAGTAGGATTTCCAAGATTTAAAGCGATTTTATTTTATTTCGATATTGAGGACTACATTTTTTAAATTTACATTTAAAAATTCATGAATCGTTGATGATGAAGATGTCCACACAAAACCTACCGAATGTTCGTTTTTACATATGCAATTTAAAAATTAGAAACCTACAAAACTGATTAACCCTCAGGGAACACTGGGTCAGATTGACCCAGAGTTTTCTCCATGATCGAAAAAATAGATGTGTTCTCGGAGGTTTAAGTTAAAATTAATGACCTTAAAAATGTAATAATTCTAAAAAAGCACGTTCCTAATGGAGCATTTAAAAATTAAGAAACTTCAAAACAAATAATTGCGAATTTGAACTTTTGAAGCTAAACACTTTAGTTTCAAGGCCTCAAAAATTAAACTATTTTAGAATTACGAATTCAAAAATATAATTTTAAATAGATATTATAGAATTTTTTAAGATGGTAAAACTTATTAAGACGTATTATAATATTCTTTAGTATCAAATGACATTCAGAGTGATTGGATTGATTTTATTATTAAAAAATGAAATTTCCGTGTATGAAAAAACATTCACTGTCATTTTTACAGGTCAAAATTAAAAATTTGTGAATTTTGTAAACCTTCAAGGTTTAATCATTTTTTTCACAAAATAACATGAAAGATGACAAAATTCTGCGCCCAATAACCACAAAATGACGTATTTTTTCAATTATTCATTAAGATATTGGGGACACAGTCAAAATATTTAAGTTTGACCTAGAATGTTCACAATGTCTCAATATAATATTGTTAATATTTACGTGATTTGAATTTATATGAATTTTTTCTCACGTTTAGACTAACAGAATTCAGTGGAAAAATAATTTTCTTTTCTTAATACGTCACGGATATTTTATTAAATGATCCATTTTTAAATTGAGCCCCAGCACATTTTAAAGTATACATTATTCCGGGAGGTATTTATAATTGAACAAAACTTTCAAATTTTGATATTATTTGTGATATCTTTTTAAAGAATTGATACTGAAATTTCATTTTAGAGACTTGAGATGCAATATTCTAACAAAATACGGGTGGTCTCATATTTCTTGCCTCTAAAGTCTTTTAAAATAAATAATTATTAATTTTTTAAATTAAAAAAAGAATTTGAGTTTTAATAAGGATGTCTCCAAGATGTCCCAATTCTATAATTTAGTATATTCCTGGAAATTCAGATATATCTACTGTCTTATATCTATATTCAATCGTACCAATAAAATAACAAATCATTTAACAATATTAGGTATTTTTCCGAAAATGTTATACAAAGTACAGCATTATGAAGTGTACAATAATAGTAGAGTCCTCTAAAGTTACTTCCATGTAAATTCCATCATATGGCTGTCAGTGTCAGTGTGCGAAAACTCTCGCGGAATAATAAGTGACACTTTGAAAAAGTCAACAATGTCTCGAATATTTGTGCCGGATTATAATATATTCTCATTTCTACTATGTAAATCAACGCAGTACATATTAATTTGATTGTTTTTTATCATAAAAACGGATTTTTATGAAAAGCGCGATCTCTAAACTGCGCAATTTAGAGTGGTTACAGATATAATAACAGCCAACTTTTAAATCTGCAGAAAGTGGCTGTTTTTTATAGTAACTAGGCTATTATTGGTTATGAAAATAACTTGACGTAATAATTTTTTTACAATTATACTGAGAGAATTTGAAAGAAACCGAATATTCGAGGTTAGAATAAAGCGGGTTTTTGTCAAACGGATGTTTGTGAATCTTCATTTTTACAGGCATTCTAGATATTTTAATTAATATTCATTTCAGAAATATTTAATTCCGTTGCCGAAATTGTGTATATCCCGCATAGGAGATTGAGTGGATATCATACGAGGCGGAAATGTCGATATCCTTGGAATATGCCACAGATATCCGGGGAGATTTTTGGGACATTTTTCAGGATATCCCATATCCTGCCGAGATATCCTAGTGATATGCCGAATATATCATTTTGCTGTGAGGGAAGCGTTACATGGGGGAAGGAGGGGTTTTAAAATTCTCCAAAACAGCGAGAGGGGAGGAGGCTGAAGAAGATTGAATTCTTTTAATTATTGTATTTTTATCTCTGTATTCTATTTTTAAATAATAGAGTTAGAGATGACTGATAGTCGTGAGTGACTGTGCAGAGTAACAGCGAAGCCTATCAGAAAGACATTCAAGGCGTGTCTAATCGGGGGCTTGCTAGATGAGTATGGATGTGACTGTGGGTTTGTAAATGTGTATCTGAGATCGGCGTGGTTCATAATATCCATTCCTTACTGCATTCCAGGTGGAGATTTTTTTTTATTCATGTTCACCTGTTGATAATACATATATGTATCTAGGATCTAGCTCAAGCGTGGACTCGTTCTTCAACCCCCAAAGTCGTTTCAAACGGTCTCAGCTTGTTCTTTTTTTTTACGCTAGATATTTACAATTGTTAATCTTCATACTGAAAAAGTATAGAAAGTTATATAATTTGATAGGCCCTCTATCCAGAGAAAACACGGCATCGAAACAAATTATCTCGCACTTTCGAGATGGATGGAGAGAGCTGTCATCCTTGCGTCGCTCCGTGTCCTCAGAAAACGTGAGGGTTTTGCCAGCCTATCGTCGTGATTTCGTCGTACCCTGTGGCCACTCATATCAAGGTCGTGATCAAAATATATCCATCTATAGGAATCCTATATTTTTCTATCATATTTTCTTTTAAATTCTATCAAATCTTGTCGGTAACAGATTTGTATCGAATTCTATGTTTCGGAATCTAGGATATTTATGCCAAATTCTATCCGCTCAGAAATCGTATTATTATTATTATACCATTAAGCCATTTCCCTTTCGGGGTAGGCGTGACTTGTTCGGTTGGAAAATATACTTTCCTATAAATAGTTTCTTCTATTGAAACTCGCGATCAAATCGTATCGGTATAAAACTTTTATTAAATTCTATGTCTCAGGATGTCAGATATTTCTATCAAATTCTATAACTGTTAAGAAATCACATAATCTTTTATGAACAGTTTCTCATTCAAATTCTATATCAAATCTTATCGGCACAAGACTTATATCAAATCCTATGTTTCGGAAACACACCCAATCCAATGTCGGATATTTCTATAATATTCTAACTGTTAGGAAATCGTATACTTTCAAAGTAAATCTCCAAGATATTATTTATCTGAAGTTTTATAAAAACGCTGCAAACAATTGAAAACTACAACTATCCGACGATGGATAATTTTTATCAGCTTTGTAATAAAAATTATCGGCCTTCGCATAAATTTTAGTTTTCAATTCTTATTGCAGCGTTTTTATCCAACTTCAGATAAGTAATATCTCGGGGATTTACTGTGTTTCTGTCAACAGATACTTATTAAACCTCTGATAATTCTTATGCACCTAGAATTTATAATGAATTCCATTTCAAATCCGGCCAAATTTCAAGAAAAGTGTAGGTCTTGGTATCAGTATACCATGTACCAAAAAAATATTAGATGAAATAAAAAGGTGGTTCTTCCGAAAAATCTTCTTTTAATGTTTTCAAAATTTGCTGAAAAAAATTAATAAGATTTTTTGATAAACCCCATCTTTCTCATTTTTTAAATATTTTTTTTGTATTTTCTAATTATATAAGAAAGGCATCCCATAAGTTTTATTTATAGGAGCTTAACCATTTTTGAGTCCAGGAATTCTTTTTCTTCGAATATAATTTTTTTTCTCGTAAACGGTACAAAATATGACAAAAGAGCAAATTATATTTGTTGTAATACTACTCCAGGTGTGTAAACTTTCATGTGATCATTTTTTAACCTTTCGAAGGTATGTTAAGCTGGCACAACACTATTGAGGTATAGAGATGTAACCTATTTCATAATTTAGGGCTAATTTGGGCCCCTATTCCCAAATTTAGGGCTCTTTTATTTTTTGTAAAAACTTGTGTTTGCGCTAGCTTCACCTTAAGCTAGCCGAACATTGCTGTAAAACGTACTAATAATGATTTTACAGAAAATTCATCTCATACAATAATTTAGTGCTCATTTAGGGCTCTGGGAATATAATAATCAAAATTTTAAAAAAATGTTTAAACAATCCTACTAAAAATGAATTTAACATATTTATTTTCTTATCCCACGTTAAGGCTCATTTAGGGCTCCCCGAATATGATATTTGAACATTCAAAAAAATGGTTTAAACAGTTATTGTTTAAACACATTTACCGAAAAATTTTAGTTTTTTTTATTTTCCTTGCATAATTTCAGGTTCATTTAGGGCTCCTGAAATATCGTCGACCGGAAGTAGTCCGATTTTTCCTTTTTTTTGTTATAGATGGTGTTGTGCCACATTTACGTTATAAAAAATACGTGAAGAAAAATTATAAAACCGATTCTTTCCACTCGCATAATTTAGGGCTCGTTGAGGACTAATTTGGGCCCGTAGTCCCAAATTTAGGGCTCCAATATTTTTTTTTTTAATTAGTGTTTGCGCTAGCTTAACGTTAAGCTAGCCGCGGAACATTGCTGTAAAACGTGCTAAAAATGGTTTTATACAGAAAATTCACCTTTATATAATAATTTAGGGCTCATTTAAGGTTCTGGGAATATAATAATCAAAAATTAGAAAAAAAATATTAAACAATAATTGTTTAAACCATTTTTTTTAATGTTCAAATATCATATTTGGGGAGCCCTAAATGAGCCTTAACGTAGGGTAAGAAAATAAATATGTTTAATTCATTTTTAGTAGGATTGTTTAAACAAAAATTGTTTAAATTCTTTTTGGATTTTTTTTCAATTTTTTATTATCTTTGGGGGTTGAAAACGAGGATGTTCCAAAAGAGATAGGGGAATGAAACTTTTTCTGGTATCTTTGGACATCAAGTGGAACCATTCTGAACCATAACATTTTCAGATCCGGAAGTTAGGGCATTTTTTATGATTTTTTTAATTTTGGGTGGTGAAATGGGGTGTGTTCAGGAAGAGATAGGGGTGCTGTACCTTCTGGATTTGATTTTGACACCAAGTAATCTTATAATAAACACTAACATTTTAGGTCTGGAGGTTATGTCATTTTTTATGATTTTTTCGATTCCTAGGGTTCTTGGGGTGTGTTCCGGAGGTGCTAGGGGAATGAAACTTCTTTGGGTATCTTTCGTCATTAAATTGATCCGTTTAGAACATTTAAATTTTAGGGCTCGCGCAAAAAATTTTTTTTTGTAAATTCGTTTTTTGTAAACGTTGCAAATTTCACCGAGGTCAATTTCTATCAAATGCCATCTAATCGAGAAATCTTATACTTTTCTGTCAATAGATTCTCATGAAACCTCTATCATTTCTTATCCACAAAAAACTTGTATCAAATCCTATCTTCCAAAATTTCGGAACTTTCTATTAAATTGTATCCATCGAGAAATCTTACACTTTTCTACCAATAGTTTCTCATTAAATCTCGATTAAATCTTCTCCACGCAGCACTTGTATCAAATCCGTCTTCCAAAATTTCGTAATTTTCTATCTAATTCTTGTGAAATCCCTTCAATTCTGCTTTAATTTTTTTGAATTTATTCTTTGGATTGATCTGAATCATTTTGAATCTTTGAATTCAGGTGTCCGACCACGTTTAATCTAAATCGTATACAATTCAGATTTTCGATTTGCCCAATATTCTAAATGATTTTACATTTTCCGCAATTTTTAAATTCAAATATTTGAATAAATCAATCTTTCTCAAAACTTGTACCTAACTTTTTAAAACATTCAAATCCATTTTTTTTTTTATTTTCTGAATTAGGTGTCCTCCATGTTTTACATTGGAATTAGCAAAATTATGATTTAATCGCTTTCTGAACGTACATAACTCTAGAAATATATTATTTATTTACGACTACAATTATTTTCTGTTTCAGAAAAACTTATAATTGAAAATCTCAAAGCCGTGAAATAAGTTCTGTTAAAAATGTCTACTAGAGTGTGATTGTTTACGAGAATACCATATATTATCTTAGCATTGAAGAAACATTTTAAAAGTCATCATATTTTTAAAAAATTAATAAGAAAATATGTAGTTACTTAATGCTTGGAAGTTACTTAGAGAATTGAAAAAAACAATTTCTTGTTATTTCTGTCTAGTAATATTAAGTAGTAAAATAAAAAATTGCAAATCACTTCTCTAAGAGAATTCACTTCTTTCTTGCGGAAAATATTCTGAATCCGTTATAGCTCTCCAATTGCAAAGTTAAATTTTTATGCTTGGCGAACATTGGAAATTATCATAACGTTTTGTCCTCACTCAACCGTACAGGTATTTTTCATTTTTTCCTTGTCAGTTGATGAAAATCACAAACTGACTTTCGAAATTTTTACCACATACTCCAAAAACTATTTTCAACAATAAACATTATAAAATGTTTACAAATTCTATATAAATTAATTTAAAAAGTAGGCACAATTTCCTCATTTTCCTATTTCCTGTAATAAATATTTTATTACTGAACACAATGAAAAATAAAAAAATTACTTGAAATTTTAAGAGATATATACCCACATTGATAACTCTTTTATTCACGAAACTGGTTTCATCGTTCCGAAAGATTATTATTATATACTGGTGCCGAAAAAAATGCAAAAACCTACGCCACTGCGTGGGCTGAAAATGTTTCATAATCCATATAAAGCAATGCTATAATTCGTGTTTCATCTGTGACTTAATAAAAATCTATTTCTGAATTTCGGCTACGTGAATCATAATTAAAAAAAAGAATATTTAAACAATAAAAAGCCATGACGTATAAGGACACAAGAAACTAAATATATCTACAATTTCGATAAATGTTCAGGTCATTCAAATAGTATGTTATTACGTGATATTAATATCATTGAAAATCATTATTGCCGGTTATTAAGAATTATATGTAAATTTTACGATTCCACGATCAGCAACTTGTATTATGCTTTTGGATCAAAACGTGACACCGTGGGATTTAGCGTGATTATGTCAATTTTACGATTTGAAGGTCTAAACTTGTATTCACAGATCTGTTTAAAAAAATCTTATAACGGTATAATTATAAAGGTGCGGTGTTTATGTGGGTAATGAATATAATACATGAGGGTCGGTTCGATAAATTATTTTTTGAATACTTCTAAATATTCTACAATTGCAGAATATTTGGAAGAATAACAGGGTCTCTACTAACCGGGAAATATCCGGAAAAAAGGGAATTAAGCGGTAATACAAATTTAAGCCAGGAATCACAGTTAGAATTTCGGAAAAGGTGAATTTTGAAAGGCTTCAAGAGAATAAAATAATTTTCTCAACGATTATTTATTTAGAAAAATTAATTTTCAGAGAATATTTGAAAACATTTCAAAAGATTTCCAAAATTGTCAGAAAAGTGTTCGGAATATTTTAAGACAATTTTTCTAATTATTATTATTTTTTTTTTAATTTTAGATAAAATAATATTATTTGAAAAAATATTTAGAAGGTTTAAACATTTATGTGAAGTTAAAATAAAATTGTAATTCTTCTCTTGGTAGAAATTTCACCTTTTCGATAAAAAATGCAATTTTTTGGTTATAAATGTAACAATTTTGTTCAAAATTCGTTTTTTTTTTGTCTGAAAACTTATTTTTCGCTGAAAATTTACCACTCCATTTTTGGTTGCAAATGGATATTTTTAGTTGAAAATTCATGTATTATGTTGAAAATTCGTGTTTCAATAATAAATTAATGTTCTTGGTTAAAAATTCATCTTTTTGGTACAAAATTAAGTTGATTGGATGAAAATTATTTTTTTGAGAATTCATGTTTTTCATGGAAAATTCAATTATTTGGTTAAAAATTCAAAAATTTTGTTGGAAAGGTGTCTTTTTTGGATGACTTAAATTATTTTTTATTCAAAATTAAAATATTATTTAGTTGAAATATCGACTATAACATTTTTCGTTGAGAATTCATGTTTTTAGGTTGAAAATTTATAATTACTTGGTTAAAAGTTGAACTATTTTGTTAAAAATGTAAATATTTCGTTGAAAAATTGTCTTTTTTGGTGGAAAATTCATCGATTCAATTTAAAATTCGACTATAAGGTCATCAGTTCGGTTAAAAATTCAACTATTGAGTATAAAATTAACTTTTTTTTGTGAAAATTCATATTTTCGGGTGAAAAAATTAAATTATTTTGTAAAAAATTCGTCTCTGTTGATAAAAATTTCATTTTTCTTAGTAAAAAATGCAGATTAAAAACTAATCTTCTTGGATGAAGATTCAACTATTTTGTTGAAAATTCGTATTTTTAAAAAATAATATAAAATTTGATAAGATTAAAAAAAATTTTATTCAAAATGTGAAAAATTTAGATGCGTTTGAAGAATTTAGAAAGATTTCAAGAGAATAAAAAATTTGTATTAATATTCATGTGAAAATTTCATATGATTTTCATTTTTAAACATGAATTCTGAGAGAAGAAGAAAAATATAGAACATTTTGGCGTAAAAACTTTCAGTTTTGCCAGTTTAAAAAATTCTAGAAAAAATACGAGTAAGTTTAAGAGATATTTAGATGTTTTGAAAATATAAAAAATATTTCCAAACTTGTAAAGATTTAAACAAAATGTAATAATAAAATATTTAAAGAAATTTTGTTGTAATTATACTCTTGAATAGTTAACCATTAATAAATAGCTAATATTAAAGACATTACAAATTATATGTAAGAATTGTTTACGAATTAGAACTCTCAAATCCGTAAATGGGAGAGTGTATAAACAAAATAAAGAGTTCACCAATTAGAATACCAAAGATATTTTCTTTAAATATAATAATATATCACAATGCATGAAATTACAAATAGGAAAACTTTATGTTGAATGCGTTTTAGTAGGCAAAAATGATTAGATACCCTCTGTAAAAGGTTTTAGTTTAAACTTAATTATATTTAAAAATAATTAACAATTTCATTTTCACTCTTTTTCTTTTAAATTTTATTCTTAGGAAGATATTCGGCTTTCGGACTATATAACAATAGAGCACGAAAAAGTTGAGAGTTATTCTCTTGCATAGTATTTATAATGGGAGAAATACTGCACTCCTATAATTAGGCTTAAATGTAGAGAAGTATTTGTCACAATTGAACGTAAATTTATATAGTCCTTTCCTGTTAACTCAGAGATGCACCATCTACCAAGTAATTGCAAGGTAACATATAATCATCAATTAACTAAATAATTTTAGGACTCACAAACGAGTACATACGGAGATCATAATTATGAACGCATTCTTTTCATTTTTCCCATCATTGTGGAACTGATTGTCTTTTCTGATTTTATTTTAAAAAAATCTTTCTTATTTATTCTTTTTCAAATTTCATATTTAAAAATTTCAAAAATACAAGTTTTCTTCTCATCTCAAAACTGAGATTTTCTTATTCGTCATCTTTATATGGTCTAGATCATTTCGTCGACTTATTGTTATTACTCTCATTAACTTTATTGTCCAGCATGAGTAACTTGGTGAATTTTCTCAGTTCTTTTTTTGCAAAAATGAGCCCAATGAGCATATTATTCAAAATATGCATTTCACTCAATTACGTGGTCGAAATACTGCTACAGAGTACTGATGTAAACTGTGAAAAAAGAGAACAAGAAAATAACTTTCTCGTGTTTTAATAACTAAAAGTAGCGAGAATATTAAATTATTCACGAACTTGTTAATTATATCTGAACTATTTTAAGATTTATATTTATAAGTGCAAGGAAAGCTTGTGTAATGGCCATTTAATAGTATCACGATCTTAATTAAATTACTTTTTTTCAAAGACGTGTAGTTTAATAGCGAATACAACTTCAAAAGTTTCTAATGCAATTTTTTATTTTAAAGCTTCTTTACTTCTTTCACTTTTAGATTTCTTTAAAATTATGAAGTGAGTCGTTTTTTATTTCAGAGGTGTAGGAAGAACATAGTTTCCTGCTCTCTTAATTTAAATCAGTGAGCAGTGGGTCTCTGAATCAAATCAGGAATGGTTTTTGCTGATTCAGCAGCGGATTCGAGTGATTATTTAATGAAATTGTACTTGATAATAAAAACCACAATAAAGTTATAACGTAGGGATAGTTCAAATGTTTCGAAAATAAATTCAAAACCCACTTTTTGAGAAAAACTGATTTGAAGTTTGAGAGTGCCATATGCTCACCTGTTATATATTTTGTCTTTAAATATAACATTTAGGTACAAACTTCCGGTCTCCAAAATATATTTCAGTTTGGAATTTATCTCTTTTGGTTCAAAATTCTACTTTTCGGTTGAAAATTTAATCATGTTTATGAAAATTCAACTGTTTTCATAGAAAGTCACCTTTTTTGGTTGAAACTTAATTCTTTTTATTTGTAAAGTCTAAAATCATATTTTTGATACAGAAGTCCTCTGTTTTGTTTAGAAATTCTATCATTTGATGAAAACTTTAATTATTTTTTGCAAAATTCAACTATTTTCTTGAAAAATCATCTTTTTTTGTCGAAAATTCAACTGCTTTCTTAAAAGTTTGTTTTTTTTAAGTAGAAAATTCATCCTCTTGGATCGAAAATTCATCTTTTGGTAGAAAAGTAATATTTTTGTATTGAAAATTTATCTTTTCTCATTGAAAATCGAACTGTCTTCTAAAACATTCGCCTTCCGGGCTTGAAAATTCAACTATTTGGTTGAAAATGGAACTGTTTTTGGTTAAAGTTAAATCCGAATCCAAGGTCAGAATTCCGCCATCACCCTAAGGGGTTTTTTAAAATAAAAAAACATAGTTTTTTTTTGCTATTTTTGCATTGAAAAATATGTGAAAAAATCCGTTTTTCTTTTTTAACCTCGACCACAAATTCGGATTCAGCTGCGAAAAATACATAGAAATGGT
>CAKNXH010001376.1:146750-223432 GCA_932178445.1 Andricus quercusramuli
CTATCGTCTTTAAAAACGCCATGTTCAGAGTAGGTAATTTTCCTCGCGACACTCAGAATGGTAAAATTACAAAAAAATTTTTTTACAGTGTAGGATGTGAATACTCGTGTCCGTCCGACAACCTACTTTTTTGTGTGGCTGTGTAATTGAATTTGAGGAATGAATTTTTTCAGTTTTCCATGCTTATTATTAAAAATACTTATCTCATGAAAAAACAGAAAATAGAAAAAAGTTCCGTCTCGTAATTCTACCTATACAATTTTATATTTTATCAAAATTCATGTTGTGACTTTTAAACTTTCCGTCCAACGAGACGTTCGGACAATACTTTTACCCCTGTTCACGCGATAAGGTGGTTCCTCAATTCATCTTTTGGTAGAAGACATATTTTTTGTTTAAGACATCATTTTTCTTGGTTGAAAATCCAACTGTCTTCTAAAACATTCGTCTTTTTAAGTTGAAAATTCAACCATACCTGGTTGATATTGCATCTCTTTTTTGGTTGCAGTTTAATCTTTTCAGTTGGAAAATTCATTCAATTTTTTGAAGATTATTATTTTTTTTAATTCAACTATTCGGTTAAAAAATTCACCTTCCTTGGATTAAATGAACCTTTTGTTGAAGATTAATTAGCGAGTTTTTCTGATTAATCAGTTAAAATCTTACTGAATTGATTCGGTGGCCTTTCACTGATTCAAATTCAGAAAGATCTCTATTCACTGTCCAAAAAGAAAATGTGAGAATGAACTTGACTATATTTGAGATATTTTAATATTTTTCAAAAGGATACGATACGATACCGTAAGATGAGGTGACTGACTAGCAATTACCCATTTTTAGTTACAACCAGCACCTTCGCAACGGGCGATTGTGTCACTCATTACATTCTCCATTCAGAAGTGTATGGGCGTGCGTGGGTCTGAGCAACCAACTTAATAGTATGGTATCTGCTTTGGTTTATGACTTATGAGACGCTGAGGTCCGTTGACACACTCAAATTGAAAGACATTTTATCTGAACTATGTCGATCTCACACAGAATGATGTTAACAATTTCAAATATTTGTACTTCTTATTCTCAAAAATTTCAGTGCCTACGTGCAACTCATTTCAAGGCAGAGTACTGCCCACAGGTTAAAAACCTCCTTAAGGCCCCTGGAAGTCATTGGTAAATCGGACTTCATAAACTGAGGCCAAACGGAGACTTCCGGTGGATGCCGTTTTTTTCTGGAGAAAATTCTATTTTTTATGTAATAATCGAAAGAAAAAAATGCGCCTTATTAGCGGCACCACGATGCCGAAAGAAGAGGATCTGCTCGATTCTGCTTTTTGGCGAATCGAACGACAAAACGAAAAACTGCCATTCTTCAGGACCCACGTTCATGACTGTTTTTCATTTTTGACGAATCTAGCGATAAAACGAGAAACTATCATGAACTTGGGTTCTGAAGAATGGTATTATAGTTTTTCGATTTGTCGTTAGATTCGCCAAAAAGCAGAACCGAGCAGATCCTCTTCATCCGACACGGCAATTTAGTTAAGTCCAAAATGCACAAGGATGGCCGTTGGACCGGGAAAAACCAGGAAATGCGAGTCAATTAATTTTTTGACTTAGAATTCCACAAATTTTTAGAAGGAAAATCTGTCCAATTGTATGATATAATACAATGCAAAATGAGTTTGATCAAAGCTTTTGTTAATGTTAATTTTAATTGATAACTTTTTAAATTACGGAATCATTCAGTTTACACTGCTTAATTCTAAAATCTATTAATTTAAATTTTTCCATTTTGGGTCTTCATTTTCAAGCGTACATTTTCAATTTGAAGAATTTTAAAATGCAGTTTTAAAGACTTACAAGGAGATAATCAGAGTTGATTTTATTTTTAATCTCGTAAATTTCATTATTTGCCAATAGCGATTCGTTTACAAAAAATCGACCTTTCTTCACAAATTATTGTTATATATTGAAATATTTATTTCTTAAATACCATGTAAGATTATGTAAATGTAACATGAATTTTTAACAGTTGAAAATTCACGGCCCAGAAGTTAGCTATGCATATGCCTCTGAAATTTGTATCTTGAATTAAAAATAAAGTAATAGCCCTAGCGAAAAACTTAGAACAGCCCTGGATTCGTCTCAGCCATATCTCTAGGTTTTATTTTTTATTTTTTTTAAAGTCATTTTCAAACAATTACATTGTTATTAAACATTTTCAAGGTTTTTCAAGTTTAGCGACAAAAATATTAGCAAAACATATACTAAAACAAGTTTAAATCATTATTCAAAAGCTGCCAGAACATTCACTTATCAATAATTAATAAATTATCTATTGTTTTTATCCCCTCCACGTTCACTCCTTCACGTTAGGCCATGCAACATATGGATTTAAAATTTGAGCCTTTATTATAAATAAAACTATAAGGCCTATCGAAAGAGTGAAGATTCCCGTAGATTCATCTTGGCAATATCTCCAGGTTTTCTTCAATTTAAAAAAAAATCATTTTTTAAACAATTGTATTGTTTATACTGTTAAGGAATTTATTTAAAAATAATGTAAAATAATTAAAAGTTACTTAATAAAACGCAACGTATCCCAAAGTATCATAATTGAAAAAAAATCAATAATGCAAAAAAGTTAGTTTAAACATTGCTATACCATGCATCATATAGATATAAAAATTGAGCCTTTATTATAAATCAAACTGTAATTCCTGTCGAGAAAGTGAAGATACCCCTAGATTCATTTCAGCAATATTTCCAGGTGTTTTTTTCCATTTTTTTTTTTAAATTCATTTTTTAAACAATTATGTTGTCTATATTTTCTAGGAATTTATTCAACAATAATGGAAAGCAGTTGAAAGGTGCTTACTGAAACATAACGTAGCCTGAAGTATCATAATTGAAAAAAAATCTCAATAATACAAAAAAGTTAGTTTAAACAACGTTTTTATCCCCTCCACGTTCACTCCTTGATGCTATACCATGCAGCATATAGATTGGAAAACTGAACCTTTATTATAAATCAAACTCAATTTTCATATCCATATGCTGAAAAAACAATGTTTAAACTAACTCTCTTTCCTAATTGAAATTTTTTTCAATTATGATACTTTAGGCTACGTTGTGTTTTAGTAAGTAACGTTTAATTGTTTCCCAGTATTATTAAATAAATTCCTAAACATTATAAACAATTTAATTGTTTAAAAAATTACTTTTAAAAATTTTTTTAAACCACTGGAGATGTTGCCGTGATGACTCTAGGGATATCTTCACTTTTTCGACAGCACTTATAGTTTGATTTATAATAAAGGCTCAATTTTCAAATCTACATGCTGCATGGTATAGCATCAAGGAGTAAACGCGTGGAGAGGATAAAAACAATGTTTAAACTAACCTTTTTGTATTATTGAATTTTTTTCAATTATGATACTTCAGGCTACGTTATGTTTCAGTAAGTAACTTTTAATTGTTTTTCATTATTGTTAAATAAATTCCTGAAAATTATAAACAATATAATTGTATAAAAAATGATGTGAAAGAAGGTTGCGTTCCTTTATATTGGACAAAAACTGTGAATTTGATGTGGATTTTTATTTTTTTATTTTTCCCCAATGTTAATCATATGGAAATTTTCAGGGGGTGTATGTTAGGTCCTGGGGGCAAAATAATGTTGGGAAAATAACGGTTGATCACGTGTTTAAGGGTCACTTTAATATACAATGCCCCATGCTGATTATATGTTATACTTAAGCCCATAAACTTATATACCTACTTCATATAAAACATATACATACATATAAACATATTACACATGAACTATAAAACTATTTTAAATTTGTTCTCTTACTCTCTCCTCTCTTATATTATTTTCTGATTATCTGCTACCTTATTAAATTCCCTTGCATATCTGCATAGGCTGCGGCTCGGTTTCGCTGATAGTGATAAGCAAATTTTATTCGTTAATTCACTTCCACAGCTGTTATATGATCCATTCTATCTTTTCCATGCAACTCTTATCAATCAATTCTTTTGCTACTCTGCAAATTACCATATGGTCTAAATTTTCCTCATCTTCCCCACATAATTTACAATTTACATCTTTGAAACCTTTGTTTAAAGCCCTCCCCGCACGTTCCGCACTGCAACCTAGCTCATTCTTCCTTGTCTACATATTATATTTTCTTATAGTCCCAGAAATTTTCCCTTCCTTAATTATTCTTCACTTGCTTCAAATTTCTCAATCCCTCCTGTTTATTACTCCAATTTTTTTATTTTTTCCTAACTCCTCTTCTGATCCCTTTACATATTCAATCCAAAGTTTCACCTTCTGCTACTTCCCTTAAAACTTCTCTTACTTTCATACCCCAACTAGAAGGATTCCCATTTTGCAGACCCCTTAATTCTTCCTTTAAATAAATTTTCGGTACAATATTTTTCCGCTATACCCGCGCCTGAACTTGCGACTTACACGTTCGTTCAGAAGAATCGAAGTTGGTCTTTACTCGATTGGTGACGTCACAGCGAAGTAATGTGGCATTTAGTCCTCTAGAGAACTAAGTTATGCCATGCGCATCCCCAATCTACCCCTTCTTCCTGAAACTGCGCATCGCAACTTACAATTAGTTTAATATTCCTTCCCGCTTCCATTTTCCAGATGTAATATGGTGTTCTTATCGACTCCCGTGGGCATCTTACAAATTTCCCTTGGGTCATTTCCGATTCCTGCTCGGATGCGTACGAGTATTCTCAAAAAGATAATATTTAAAAACATGAAATCTAGCAAATTCGTATTAACAGGGTGGCCCTGGGTCAAGGAAACCTGCACATCAGAGAAAGGTCAAGGGATTTTACTGTCAAATAAAAAATTGGTTCGGGAAAAATGAGGGAATGTAGAAAGTTAAGTTTTGCAGCCACCCTGATATATAATATTCTCGTTATTAATTTATTTTCCTCGCATTTCTATTTCTATTTTGTTTTTGCTGTTGCTTCCTCCTGAGTCCTGATGATTATATTTTTAATTAAAAATTGTATTATTTGGATGCCAATCCAACAATTTTATTAAAAATTCATCCGTTTTGGTTGAAAATTGAACTGTTTTGTTGAAAATTCAACTATTTTCATAGAAATTCAATTTTTTCGTGAAAATTAATATTGTGTTGCTTAAAATTCAATTGAAATCTTTCGTGGTTGAAAATTTAACTTTTTTTAAATTTGTCTTTCTGGTTCAAGCATTTATTTACTTTAGTAGACATTTTATCTTTTTTTCAAATAAAAATACAACTGTTTGGTTGAAAATTAATCTTGTTTGGTTAAGGATTCAACTATTTTGTTGAAAGTGGAAAATTGAACTATTCTATTTCAAGTTGAAAATGTATCCGTTCTAGGTGAAAATTAAACTATTTCGTTGAAAATTGTTTGTTTCTTTGTTGAAAATTTATTCTTCTAATTGAAAACTTTACTATTCTATTTCTGGCTGAAAAATTGTCTTTCTTAGTTAAAAATTCTTGTGATTTTTTGAAAATTGGTTGTTTTTGGTAGAAAATTATTCTTTTTGGTTGAAAATTCATCTGTTTGGCTGAAAATTAATTACTGAAAATTTAAAAATTCTGTTTTAAGTGGAAAATTCACCTATTTTGTTGAAAATTCGTCTTTTTGGTAGAAAAGCAATTCGACTATGTAGTTGAAAGTTCATCTTTTTGGCTAAAAATACATTTCATTGGTTTAAGATTCAACTTTTTGGTTAAAAATCAATTCTTTTTATTCAAAAGTTTATTTCTTTAACTGAATTCTGATTCCAATTTTTGTAAAAAAAATTATCTTTTTTGACACAAATTTAATCATCTTAGTTAAAAATTCATCTTAGTTGGAAATCAAACTATTTCGTTGAAAATTTATGTTATTAAGTTTAAAATAATTTTTTTATTGAAAATAACTTTTTTGGTAAAAAATGACATTCATTCTTTCGGTTGAAGATTCCCGAATTTTAGTTAAAAATTCATATATTTGCTTGAAATTTTAACTATTTTATTGAAAATTTGTCTTTTAAGGTGAAAATTAGTTTTTTAAACTGAAAATGTTTTTTTTTTCGCTTATTGACTAAAAAGTCTTTCTTGATGGAATATTTAACTCTTTTGTTGGATATTCCTCTGTTTGGATTAAAAAATAGTTTGTTTTGGTTGAAGATTCAAATTATTTGTTGAAAATTCGTATTTTTTTGGTTTAATTCAACTATTTTTGTTTGAAAATTTAAACATTTTTTGGTGGAAATATCAAATATTAAACTTTTCGTTAAAAATTAATTTTTCTTTTGAAGATTCATCAATTTGGTTCAAAATTGAACTATTCAGATGAAAATTCATTTTTTCTTGGTTGAAAATTATTTTTGTAACAAAAAATTTAATTCTTACTTTTTTGGTTCAAAATTGATCTTTTTGAGTTGAAAACTCAATTATTTTGTTGAAAATTAATGTATTTCATGTATTTTTTCACGTAATTTGTGGATGACTTCTTGTGAAATACGGCATGTCTCTTGTTACTATAAAAGTATTTAAAATAAATTTAGAAACAAACATTTTTTTTATTAATATTATTCATCTCCTATGTGTAAGGTTGATTTTATATAGTTAAGAGAAAAATTTAGAACAGGCTGCGAAAATGAACAATTGGATAGGGAAAAGTCAGGGAATTTCGAAATTGGGATTTTGCAGCAACCCTGCATAATAAAGAATCCCATGTATCTAAACGGACGATTTAAAACTTTCAGGGTTCGGCTTTGAAAAGTTTCCACTTTTAAGATTGAAATATTTTGTATTCAAAGTCTGACAAATTTTTTATTAGGTAAAATTGGAAAACGATTTGGTTGAATCAACAACATTTTTGTTGGTTCAACCATGCAATTTGGTTATTATATGGACAACAAAATATTTGGTTATCCCAACTCAATTTTTTGGCGATTTTAACCAAATCTTTTGGTAGATGGAGTATTTGGCTGGTCCAACCAAAAAAATGTGTAAGGTCAATCAAATATTCTGTTGAATCAACAAAAATTTGTTACATTCAAGCAAATTTTCATGTATATCCAACAAAACAGTTTGTTTGGTTCAAGAAAAGTTTTTTCTGAGTGTACTCACTAAACTGTTAAATTATACAAATATAAATAATAGATAAATCTCAATTGAACACCAAAAATGTGTTTTTTTTTTGCAGGTTCCTCTTACGAAACATCGATCGCTCCAGGAGTGAAAATCGCAGGGTGCATAAAACCATTCGAGATGATAATTAGGTAGCATAAAATGGCAAAAATGAGCCACGAGTACAAACGGTTCCCTTGCGGCAACGTCACTTCGATAATGGCAAATGATTAAAGTAAATTGCCAGAGTTGATACAATCTTCAGAGAAACCTGAACCGGCGAATATCGCTTCGCGAGGATAAAAAAAAGGTAGTCCGAAATCGAAAAGAGGGGAAAAAGAAAAGAAGTTGGTGATTCCTCAGGGAGATAAAGTTTAGGAAACGTGACCCAGGATCCCGTTAGCAATGTATCGGCCAAATTTTTACGAAAGCACGTGTCTGCGGTGTCAGCAGACTGTTTACCAAGTCGACAGGGTGGGTCCTTTGAAGGATTTTACTTTCTTTCATGCTGGCTGTTTCAAATGTGCTAGGTGTGGTACCAAGTTGACCTTGAAGACTTATTACAACAACCAACATAAAATTAATGACAAAGAAGTATACTGCAGTAGTCATGTTCCGAAACCAGGTCCTGGGACGCTGGACGGATCCAGCGTGGGAATCAGAAGTGCACTCAATGTGCCTAGAAGCGGCTATGTTAATGAACAAATCAGGGCTGGTGGATCTCCCAGAACGGTTTTCCCGCCTAGGTATGTATTCTGATTTTATTACTATTTTCATTCTGAGTCTGAGATTAAAAAAAAATATATTATGGATATTTAAGTGGTTGAATAAGACTTCCATCGCTTCCCAAATGGGTGAGGTTGATTTGTGGAAATTAAAAAAAAAATTAGACCGAATTCTTGGACAATAATTTTTTTTATGTTTTAAAAAAAGAGTCGCGTATTTCCCGCGTCCAAACTAAAGGACTTCCATGAGAAGAATGTTCGATGCCCAAAAAATTCTAAAGTTGTAAAGCTTCCCTTATTTTTCTTTTTTGGAATTTAATTTTTTGATATTAGTTTCCTGGCGATATTAATGGTCCAATATCCAGCTTTACTAAGCCTATTTACGTAACACCAATCAGGCTCTAATTGTCTGAACCTCGCCTCTCGCCATAATCGGTTGACCGTAAAAATGATTATTATTTTGCTGTTCATAAATGAGCCAGTTACATATAACGTGTACCTCTCATTCACAGAAACATGAAGTAAGAAAAGTTTAATTTTGTTTGGATTTTATTTCATTATCTTCAGCGATCAAGTATTAAATTTTCACTACCCTTTTTACGAGGTTGAAATTATTCGTATGGTTAAGAAAACGTTAATTGCATAAGATTCAAGATATAATCTCAAAAAATTTATTTCAATTCAGGAATATTTATTATTATTATTGTTATTATACCATTAGGCTATTTCCCTTTCGGGGTAGGCGTGACCCGCTCGGTGAGGAAAGGAGTAGGGGGTGTAGATTTTTTATATTGATCGTTGGTTCCGCAACACTGCTCCGACCCAGGTTGCTGATCAATCTCTCTAGCGTTCACCCCGAATAAAGAGCAAGGTCGTCATGTGAGGTTCCCCACTCGGACCCATCAGTATCCAAGGTCTTTTGTTTCAGGCGTCATTCACTCTACTGAGACTCTTTTCATTAACTATTTGTCGCCACACTTTTCTTTCCTGGCATACTTCTCCAGCTTCCTTCACGTCCATGCATTTTTTGCATGCAAGCTCTCGTGCTTCTATGGCTTCTTGTGTATCTTCGAATTAGGATCTCACTTACACATTCTAACCATACTTTTCGCGGTCTGCCTCTGGGCATACAGCCATTTACTTCAAGTTTATAAACTTGTTTCGTTAGTCGTTCATCTTTCATTCTTTCAACATGTCCGAACCATCTTAACTGATTTCTTGCCCCTAAGGTCAACTATTGTCCTTTTTTGCACCACATCCTTCGAGTATTATTTCGTTTCTCACTTTGTCAATCGCGACAATTTTGCTCTTGTCCTTTTCTTGAAATGTCCATGTCTCGCTACCGTATAGTACAGTCGGCACAAATATAGAATTATTTATTGCCATTTTAGCTTTTTTTTTATATGTTTTTACTTCTGATAATAGACCCTGCTCTACCTATAACCTTCTTACCCTCATTTATGCGCCTATCTAACTCCCCATCAACCTTTCGTCGCTAGTGAATGGGCTGCCCAGATATATACGTAGTTATTAACTTGTTCTAATCTTTCATCGTTTAGGACAAAGTTTCACATTGTTTTCTCAGATTTTCCTTCAAACATCATGATTTTTGTTTCATTTACGTTAATTCTGAGGTCCACGTTCTTCATGCTTTGTGATCAGTTTACTCAACATTCTTTGCAAGTCTTCGATTGATTCTGCCATAACAATTTTGTCATCTGCGAAAGCTAACCCACGTAGCTTCACGGTTTCGAGATCTACACCTTCTATGTTCGAAGAGGGCTATTCTTAGACACTTATCCATAAATATGATAAATAGCCATGAGGACATAACGCACCCTTGTCTCACGCCTTGTATAATATCGAACCAGTCACTCAGTTTCCCATTTACCCTTACACTCGCTTTACTACCTCTGTATATATATGGTTTCTATCGCTTCTAGGAGCCCTGCATTTACTCCATACTCTTTAAGGACTTCCCAAAGTTTACTTCTATTTACCTTGTCAAATGCTTTTTCTAGTTCAATAAGTGCACAGAAAGCTTTCTTACCTATACTCTCAAACTTTTTTCTGTGATCTGTCTTAAGCTAAATATTTGATCAGTACATAATCTTCCTGGCATTAATCCACTTTGGACTGCCCATATCTTTTCTTGTATTATTATGATTACCCTACGAATAAGTACTTTTGAGTATATTTTACTTACGGTACTTAATAAGCTGATATCTCTGTAATTATTGCAGTTGCTTCTACCTCCCTTTTTTTGTATATTGGTACAATAATAGCTTTTATACAATCGTTTGCTACTTATTCCATCTCGATACATAAATTTATCAATTCGCAAAACCTGTGAGGTATGTACTCGCCACCATATTTAAGCATTTCGGCGCTAATACTGTCTACACCACAGCTGCCTTACCATTTTTTAAGTTCTTAATTATATCTGTAACCATAGTGACACAGACTTCTTCAATTAGATATAATAACGAAGTCAATTATACTGTGGCTATTTCCTTTACACCAGGTGTACATGTGGATCATTTTATGCCTAAACAAAATATTTGAAATAAATAGGCCCTTTTCTAAGCATATGCTAACTAATCCTTTTCCGTTATCATTTTTTCTTGGTGGACCCCCAAAATTACCTATAGCACCCTTTCCGTATCTGTATCTTGACGTTGGACGCCGACCCATCCGTTCATATCTCCTAGCAGAATTATTCTTTCACCTTGATCGCAAGTATACAAGTAAGTATACTTATCGCAAGTATTATTTAAAAAATTCCAGAAAGCGTCTTTGACTTCTCTCGGATCACGATCAACTGGGGCTTAGCACGCTATGATAAATAATCTCCTGATTCCTACCTTCATTCTAGCCCACAACAATCTGGGAGATACAGAATCATTATCTTTGAGATGCTGTCTTGCTTTTACATTCATAATCAAACCGACCCCTTGACTACCATGTGATTCACTATCTACTCCAGACCATATTTCAAAACCGCCTTTCAACAACCTATTATTTCTATGTTTCTACTTTCGCATCCCTTTTTCTTTGTCTCAGGTACACATTAAATATCTAGTTTCCTTACGTGCAAAGTTTCTCGTAGTTCTCTTACCTTAAGATCATTCACCCCTCTAGCATTCCAAACACCCAGTCTCCATTCATCGCCTGAAACTCGATCTTTTCGTTTACCGTGTGTATGCATTTCGTCAATTAAAGTTTTAATCCATTCCGAGGCTATTTTATTGTTTGTATTATTCATTGTTTAGATTGTGCACCCAATTACCACCTTTATGCGCGAAATATATTTTGCGAGTAGAAATCATGTCCAAGTTAAGAAGTGGTTCGTCGTGTGGTGGAGAGTCTAGTTGTAACGTCAGTCCCACCAAAAAACTTCAGTTACTGCGGGTGGGGGGGGGGGGCAGAGAATGGAAACCGAGAGTCACAATTGGTTGGTGTTTTATGCCGATAAGGTCACCAGCATTCAGCAGCGTCGTATTAGATAGTAGTTCATATGTTCCCATCTTCCAATTCGCGGCCTACCTCTAGGCACGGAACCAAAAAAAAAAAAAAAAAAAAAAAAAAAAATGTATATATAAACGGAAAACTAATTGTTAAATAATCGCGGAGAAAGGACCGGTTTACTGGGAAAATAATATTTAATTTTTCGACACAGAGGGATGCGTCCACTTTCAACGGCGTGCTATTTTAGACTGGCATTGTGACATTTGACAAGTGTGTCTGTTGGAAAATAGAAAAAAAAAGAGTCTAAACACTTTGAAAGTTTTCGAGATCCTCTCAAACCACCACAATAATTTAAAAATTCGTTAAAATCATTGCAAATATTCGAAGGTCTTGAAGATTTTCTTAGATTTTGGAAATATCTTTATATATTTGTAAATATTTGAAAAATCTCTTATAAAATTCTCTTCAATTTTGGAAATATCTTTATACATTTGAAAATCTTTGAAGTATTGTGAAATCCCTTATAAAGCATCATAAAATGCAGTGAAATTTCATGAGATCCTACATTTCTTGAAATCTGAGATTTCTAGTTTCTTGAAATTCCTCAAAATGGCCCAACTTGTCCAAAAATCGTAAAAATAATTTGCAATTTCTTGAAATTATTAAAATCAGTTGAACAAAAACTCCAATCAATCTTGCTTGAAAATTCATCTTTTTGGTAGAAAATTATTTTTTTTGAAAAGTTAATTTTCTTGAACTGAAATTTGAACTATTCTATTTTTTGTTGCAAATTTGTATTTTTTAGTGGAAAATTCAACTATTTGGTTGAAAATGCATGTATTTTGTAAAAAATGTGTTTGTCTTTTGGTATACAAAATTAAAATTATTCTTGTTTGAAAAAATATATATTTTTTTTTAATTCAACTACTTTGTTGGAAGGTGAACTAAATGGTTTAAAGAAATTTTAGTTGCATATGTCTTATTGTAGTAGAAAATTCAACTGTTTTATAAAAAATTAATCTTTTTGGTTCGAAAATTCAACTATTTTGGGAGAAAATTAACTTTTTGTTGAAATTTCATCTTTATGATAATTCATCTTTATGACAATTTAACTATTTGGTGAAAAATTAATCTGCTTTGTAGGAAAATTCAACAACTTAGTTAAAAAATCATTTTTTCGTTGGAAAATCGTTGAAAATTCGTCTTTTTGGTTAGAGATTCAACTGTTTTGTTAAAAATTTTTCTTTTTTGGTTGAAAATTAATTTCTTAACTGAAAATTTAATCATCTTGCTGAAAACTAATATTTTTTAGTTGAAAATTCATGTATTTTGTTATAAATCCAACTATTTGGTTAAAAGTTTATCAGTAATCAGTAATCAGTAATCGACCTCCGCTGGATAACATTTTCAGGATTTATTTCCCTCTCAAAGATTGCAAAGATAAAAAACTTCGAATTTTCTAAATATTATTTATGATATCATTATTAAATTAGTCTTAATCGTTTGATAAATTTGTCAACAGTTACGAAAACGTCGATGCGCCAGTGCAGGGTAAGCATCTAAACGGACATGGATCACCTCCAGGAAATCGTGATTCTCACGGTAATTACGGAGGAAGTTCATCTCCCTACAACAACATATCAGGAGATGGATGTTATCAGTACGGAAGATTCGATGCAAGTGCGCTTCACATCGCTCATGCCCTCAAACAAACGGAACTTCAAAAAGGATACAGCAAAGCTCGAGAAAAACCGATTGACTTTTATTTGGTAAGTCATTTTAATTATTTATTTAACATTTCGAAATAATGAGAATAAATTATAGATACTGCTGCGAAGTATCAAATAAATTTGTTTCCTCATAGAGGGAGGTTTTTCTCCAACAAAAGAAAAATAATTGATACTTTCAATATTCTTCAAGCTTATGTAGGTCAAGAAAGGTTCTTCAATTGGGCAATCGATGTATCTCAAAGACGCGAATAAATATATCATATACATTACTGTTGCATTCCCAATATTAAAAAAGTCTTCCTCGCATCAAGAAGATAAACAATATATTTTTTTAATTTATAAATTGGTATTGCTAGATCATACGTCAACAGATCATTTGAGATGTCTCGAAGACGCGAACAAATATGTCGGATACAGTACTGTAGCATTCGCTAATATAGGAGACAAACTTTTTCACATGTAAACAAGATACAGAATTTTTTTTTAACTTCGTAAATCGGTTCTGGTGGGTCGTAAAAGTTTCAAAAATTGGTCGATCGATGCGTCTCGAAGATGTCAACAAATATGCTAGATATCTTATTGTTGTATTTTGAATATCAAACAAGTTTTTCTCATATAAACAAGTTAATTTTGTATGAAATCTGTAAACTAAAAAACGGCTGATCTAGCTCAAAATCCTATCAGATCTGGATATCAGTCGGAGCTACAACTCATTCAAATTTCATACAGTTCTCTTACTTTTCGAGATATGGTGAACGGAATAAAGTTACAAACACAGGGATATTTAAAAAAAATTGTATTTTCGAACTCCTGGAGTCGAATTATATCAAAATATGTCAGAAAAGTAGATTTGAAAATTTAGGTCATTACAAACTTCCTTCTATGAGGAAGCACAACAGAACCGAAAATTGGCATAGGGCCTGAAAATGGCATAGGACCCAAATTCGGCACGGGGCGCAAAATTGACATATGGCCCAAAAATGGCATAGGACCAAAAATCGGCATAGGACCCAAAATCTAAATAGGGCCCAAAATTGACATCGGGCCCAAAATTTATAGGCTACGAAACCCTTTTTGTAGGCGCATGACGCCTAATTTGTCTAATTTTTAAAATAAAAATGACTCCTTTTTTGGGGCGAAAAATGGAGTCAAAAGTCAAGTCGAATTTCAAAGATCCAATCATTTGAATGGACTTCAAAGGATTTTAAATATTATAGGATATTTTAAATGATTCCGAGGCACTTTCAAGAGATTAAAAAATAATGTTATGCGGTTGTAAAGAATT
Source organism: Andricus quercusramuli (assembly GCA_932178445.1). NCBI lineage: Eukaryota > Metazoa > Arthropoda > Insecta > Hymenoptera > Cynipidae > Andricus > Andricus quercusramuli. The sequence continues at coordinate 161,095 of CAKNXH010001376.1, forward strand.
TCCGATGCTTGCGTTGTGATCTCTGGAGTTAATATGTTTTATGCAAAACTTAATTTGCTCATTTTTTTCCCCTAATTAAACGAATGCGTTTCTCTTATAAGATTTCCATTGTTCAATTAATATTTGATGCAAATTGTTTTCTAGGAATGCATTTTCTACTCTAAAGTACTTTCTTCTTTAATTCCATAAAAATCGTTCCATTTCTTGAATTTTTGGGTCGAGTCGGTACAGCGTGTATTTCTGCGGTTGATAATCAGCAGTGTGTGAGAAAGAGAGAGGAAGAGAGAGGAAGAGAGAGAGAGAGGGGAGAGATCCTGAATGGAATAAATGAACTGAGACTATGCCGGTATTGCAAACATTTCTGACCGCAAGTGTGTACGGTGTGTAACGTGGGAGACTTGGGAGCCTTGGGAGAGGGGTCTGAAAATGCGCCAGGAGAAATTCCATGCGCGCATAGCAGGGCACACCTGTTGTCTTTACTTTACGTCTTTAGTGCTAACTAGCGCACCAGGTAAACGCCACACTGCCTCGTAAATAATAAATGCTTCAGGCTCTCCATAAAGTCATTATCAATGGAGAAGAAAGTGCATTTTCTGCACACTTAAGGAACGAAGGAAGAAAAAATTAGGAAATAGCATTAGCAATTTAGCATTAGCCAATTTTGAACCTCTCATTGTCTCACACACCGGCCTTCATATACATGCAACATTCACAGTGAAGTTAATGAAAATTGTTCTGGGTGGCCGCTGGACCGGGAAACTGGGAAATGACAGGGGATCTATCTAATCAAAATTTCTGTTTTGATTCAAATTCTTTTTTTTTGAATGGGGGCAAACAAATGTTTTTTTGATTCAAAGAAACATTTTTTCTGAGTGCACTTGAAATATCACAAATTTCATATCACATGATATATTGCAATTTAAAATAGGTTTGATATTAATATTAAAGAATTTAGAATGCAGTTTTGATAACTTGAAAAAATAAATATTAATAGCGTTTCAAATTTACGATTTTTGATAAAGAACGTTTATTTATTATATATATTCATATATTTATTTATATATTATATTATATTGTATTGTATTTATTTAAATATTTATTTTTTAATTATCCCCTATTTTCCTTTTCTCTCATTTATTTCCTATTTTCCTCTCCTTCAATGATCTACTGTAAATATAAATGAATTAATGATTTTAAAATTTAAACTGTAGTTTGAGAATTAAAAAAAATTAAAAAATAATTCATTTTACGAGATGATTCTGAATTTGTTTAAAATTAAAGAATTTACAGATTATAATGTTAAGAATTGAACTGTTCAAATTCGAAAGCCTCGATGTTAAACAAATGTAAACGTCCGATTGAAACTTTATGAACTTTTTGTTTTAATTTGCAAAGAAATAGATTTATAATTAAACGCTTTTATTTAATTTGAAATCATATGTAAATATTATTTCAGTATGCAGTATACCATTTTCAACCCATTTAATTTGAAAATTTTTAAATGAAAAAGAGAACAATTTTGTAATATTTATCAATGCTTAACTGTTTATTTAATATGAGTAATTATACACCAAATATTAGAACTAAACGATTTGAAATTGAATTGCTAAAATTTCAGAGAACTAAATTTAAACTTTCAACGTTACAACCTTAATGGTTCTCATTACAAAAAAATTGTATTATTAAGTGAAATTGATGAATTTTGATGTATGAATAACAGTTGAAAAATTATTCATTTAGAAAAAATTCGAGTAAGTTCAAGAGGTATTTAGAAGCTATGAAAAGACTCAAACTTAATTTAAAACTTTAAAATGTTACAAAAAATTGTAAACAAATGATAGTCTTTTGAAGATTTCGAGACTAATTTCTAATTGTAAATGATTTTTTTTATTTTTAAACATTAATTTTAAGAGATCATTTCAAAAGATATAAAAATATTTGAAAAATTATTAAAATCCCGAAGATTTTAAGGGAATTGTTTAATTATGCAGGATTTATTAAAAGTTTTAGGAAAAAATCGAATTGTTTTAAAGGACATTTAGATTTTGTTTTAATTTCAGAAACAATTTAAAATTTGAAAAGATTCCAAATTTTTGTTTACAAAATGTCGAATTTCGGAGATTTTGAAATACATTTTTGAAGCATTTGAAGCAATTTTAAGGAAAATTTGATGTATAAATAACAATATTGAACAATTACTATCAATCCCTAATGACGTAAACTTAAAATAAATTAACTTCTAATTTAAAAAGTAGTTAGTTAAAAAAATTATAATCTTTCAACTTTTAGTAGTTCTAAGAATTTTTAATCTTTAATCTTAATAGTTTAAAATTCATTAGATAATCATAACTACAAATAAAAAAATTAGCTTCAAGAGTTAAAATTTTTTAAATTCAATGAAAGTGAAAAGTTTTTGTGAACCGAGAAATGACCCAGAATTTTTTTCTCCATTAAAACGGCCACCCTGATTGTTGTTATTAAATTTAGCAAAATTAGTCTGAATTTAAGACTCAATTCTGGAATTTATTAAGATAGTCATGCCCCGAAATATAAAGCAATTTTGACTAAATCCAGCTAAATTAGACGGAGTATAAGTTCAGGCAAGCTAATTTTGAGGTGTAACAAATTTAATAATATTTTTTCTTGGAAAATTTAAAATGTTGAAATTGTGTGGTTTTTAAACGCAAAGTAAAAACCAATGCCTAGATTTTTTAATCTAAAATTTGGTTGTCTTAAATTCAGAAAAAAGAATTGATTTCTAAGCAGAAAAGATTTTGTAGTCCAGAAAAAAAGACTTCTAATCAATCTGTTTAATTTTCAAGTAAAAAAACGAATTATTTTAAAAACAGTTGAAATCTTAACCCGAAATGATGAATTTTTAACAAGAAAGTTCATTTTCATGAAATAGTTGATTTTGTAAATAGTAAAGATTTTTCATTCAAGGAAGAAAAAAAATTTCCATTCAAAAAGGCAAATTTTGTACAAAACTGCTGAATTTTAAACCCAAAAATATGAATTTTCAAATAAAAATTTAATTTTTAGCCAAAAATTTGCATTTTTAACCAAAACAGTTTCAACATATGATATATAAAAAGTTTTTAATAATAAATGAAATCCCTTTTTTACCTAAAGTTGAACTGTCGAACCGCGCCCTGATCCCTGGTATATTGTAAGTAGACATCTCCACCAAGGTTTATAAAAAATGTAAGACTGACATTGATATGATATTGAACTTGGATTTTGTATAATCCATAAGTGACAAAGAAATTACTAGTTTCAGAAATCGTAAAACCAAGTTATAAGCAATATGTAGCAATTTTATGTTTAAGCTCAGTACATATATGTAAAACCCGTAAACGAGAATTAATGAATGCGTTAAGTGTGTGGTTACTATGGTTACTGATTAGAGAGTGTGCTCATAATGCATATAAGAGAGTATTCTGCAAAATCGAAATTGGTCTTCATTACTGTTTATTATATTTTCATTACGGTACTTTCGAAGTGCCTATAGTGAGGTATGACTGCACGTAGTAGGCACTTATTTACCAAAGAGGTATTTTACTGCATATGCAGTATGCACTCACACTCACGCGTGCTTGGCCGCACGTCATGCCCTAATTCTTACTATACTAGCTGTATGGAAAAAAAGAAAAAATTGGAAAGAAGTCCCGATGTACTTATATTATGAATCCTTATCACGTAGCCAACTATACGTGCATCGTGCAATGTGTGTGTTGGTACAACTTAAAACATGCTCGACTTAACATCCTTCATTAATTCAATCGATTCCATCAATTATTCCGTTCAGGCTTAATTCATTTCTTTTTCCCTCCCAATGTTCCCATCATTCCATCTTGATCTAATCAAATTATATCACCGGAGTCATTTTATTCTTCAAATGGGATGTAAAAATCGAATTAAAATACAAATTGGTCAAGAGTTCTTTCGAATCTGAAAAAAACATTCAATTATTACACTTTAAATTACAATGAATGGAAGAAGTAACTTTTAAAAGAGAGGAATGTAAATACAATACAAAAACTACTTAGAAACAATTTATAAAGCATAAATGGATTCTTTTATAAGGGCAGATAACTTCATAAAGCAAGATCAGGGTAGTCACTGGACCGGGAATTTTTACGTGGACCGCTATTTTTTTTTTAATTTTCAATAACAAACCTTGAAGTTTATAAAATAGTGGTTAGTTTTAATTTTAAAAAGTGAACATAATGAAACGTTTATCGCGTAAAAGAAAAGCCAATATATTAAATTTTAGTTACAGACTAGACTTTGTTCACAGAATTCCTTTTTTCCCCCTGTTTTCAAGAAACTTTCCCTTTTTCTCGTTTCTCGCTTAAATACGAACTGATTTAATAGAACCAAATAAAAAAAACAACTTCAATTTCTACAATACAACAACTACATATACTTCATACAATGTTGGCAGTAACATCACTCCCCTACAATCATTAACCTCGTCTTCTTTGTCATTCTTCACTGTGGGTACCACAACTCCTTCTATTCATAACTCTGACCACCTCTCTCCTCTCCATCCTCTATTCCGCATTATCCATGACCATTCCATTAGTTCTGTCCCCCTATATTTCCACATTTCATTTGGAATTTCCTCTGTACCAGGTGCCCAGGTGCTTTTCCTCCTTTTCTAACTTTCCTCTTCCCTCCTCCTAACAAACCCATACAATATTTTCTCCCTTCTACCATCTCGATATCCTGGTTTACTCTTTTTCTTGCTTTTCTTTCTCTATTTACTACCTTTCAAACCTCTTCATCGCAGTTATCTCCGTCTCTTCTTGAGAACTTTTATTTTCCTCCTCATTTTTTTCATCACACAAGTCAGTATACTCCTTCTTTTTGTCCTATACTCTTCTTCATCATTATTTTCATCTCCTCGACTAGATTTCCCTCTCCCATTTTGATATTCCTGACCTTTTCCTTAAACTGTTCTTTTCCTTTCATTTACCAATCCGCTCTGCTTGCTCCTTTTATCTTTGTTTCCTTTTCAGCCATATTGTTATCACTCTTTTCTCCCTCTATAAGCATTATTATGGGAAAGTGATCCGAATCTATTATAATCTCTTATCTTTAGTTTCTTGACCTTCTCTCTTACCTCGTCTTCCACTAATACATAATCAATTACCGTTCCCTTCTTTCTTCCTGAGCATCTATATTCCTCTTCCTCATTCGCCTCTATATTTCCGTTCAAATAAACCATCCCATCTTCTCTAAACTCTTTAACAATTTCTTTACTTCCCCATTCAAAATCTTATCTTTGGATTTTCTTCCTCGCTCTCCTTGCTCTCCTCTAGATTCTCTTCCTCCTCTATCTCCTGTTCTCGCATTAAACATTAAAGTCTCCTTCTGTTATAAGCCTAATCTCTTTTTTTTCCCATCAGTTCTCTGATTGTGCTACATGTATCATAAACTCCCTATCCTTTCTTTCCAAACCTGCTATATTCCAGTAAAATATCCTCCATATTCTTCCCCTTTTGCGTTTCTCGTCTCTTTTTGTTTCCTACTATTTCTTATTCTCCTATCTCCCATTCCTTTCTCTCCTAACTTCCCGACACCTCATTGTTTACTAACTCTCCCCTTTTTTTGTCCTAATCACACCACATACCTCCTATCTGTATTTTCTATTTCGCTGTTTTCCTTAACTTATACTGCATATTTCTTTCTACCCATGTCAAACCATCTTCTAATCTCTCCGAGCTTCCATATAACGCCCTCTTTTTTGTCATCACTTTCCTCTTATGTTCCTATTGCTTTAGTTTCACCAGTATCATTTTCTCTCCTCTTCCCGCTTTCTTTCCTACATTTCGCACTTCCTTCAGCCCCCCCCCCCCAAGCTTAGACCCTTTAAAGTTCGAGTTTTCTATCTTCACTATCTTACTTTTGAACGATACTAGCTTTTAATTCGGCTCTTCCTGCTTTTCTAGTCTTTGTTTCAAAGTCTGCATCCCTTTTTACAAATTTTCCCTAACTTCTTTTCATTTTCTCCACTCTTTGTTAATTTCGGCCATTCATTTTCTAATTTATTGTTTTATTTCCTCTTCTCTTTCCTCCAGCCTTTTTTCCTTGATCTCTATTACCTCCATCATCATTATGAGCATTTCTCTTAAAGTTACATTTTCAACTTCTATCGGCCCTCAGTGTTCAACTTTGTCTTCTTCTTTCCCTTACCTTTCTCTACCGTTTTGTCCTTACTCTTTTTCGGTGGTGTTCTGTAAATTTTTTAATTTTTTAAGATGGTCTACTTCTACCTTATTTTCGCTACTTCCTCCCTCTGTTCTATATCTCTTCTTATTAATGAACTCCTCGATTGAACCTAAATGATCCGCCCTCAATCTTTCCCTCTCTATCGGCTTTTATACTTTACCCCCCTTTTTGTCTCACCTTTTGGCCAACCAAAAGGTGAGATAATTTTTTGTTGAGAATTCACATTTTCAGTTTGATAATTCAACGTTCTTCTGAAAAATTTAGCTTTTTGTTTTGAAAATTCAACTATTTGATTGACAATACAACTGTTTGTGGTTGAATTTTAAACTTCTTTGATTGAAAATTCGACCATTTGCTTGAAAATTCGTCTTTGTAGGTTGACAATTGAAATATTTCGTTAAAAATTCAATCGTTTTATTGAAAAGTTTTTTTTGTTTTTTGTCAAAAATCCAACTTTTTTGTTGAAAATTCGTATATTTGGACAGAATCTTTGTCCTTTTAAAGAACAAATATATCTTTTACAGTATAAAAATAATATTTTTTGGTTGAAATAAGTAAATCAATTAAAAGTTTTGAAATTTTGATCTAAAATTTTATTCTATTATTTTACTGAATATTAATGACCAGAGAAAAATCGGGGGAAAGTGAAGGAATTTTGAAAATGAAGTTTTTTGGTGACGCTGTCGAAGGAAACGCCGTTTTACGTATTTTAATACATATTTTAAAAGTTCCCCTCTTCTCGTCTTTTCACATTAAAGCGAATTGAATTATTAGAACCCAGTAAGAAAATCTACTCGTAACTATTTTTGGTTTAAAGTTATTTCTTCTTGCTTGGAAAGTCTACTATTATTTTTTTGGTAGAGAATTTATCTTTTTTGGTTAGTAATTTTTATTATTTGGTTGAAAATGTAATTATTTGGTTAAAAATGTAAGTAGTTGGTTTAAAATTTAATTATTTTGTTGAAAATTCAACAATTTTGTTGAAAAGGCATCCTTTTTGGTTGAAAATTTCAGTTTTTGTAGAAAATTCATCTTCTTGGCTTGAAAATTCAACAATTTGGTTGAAATTTGTTTGTTTGTTTGTTTGTTTGACTGAAAAATCTTTCTTAGTTGAAGATTCATCTTCTTGATTGGAAATTTAAGTATTTTGTTGAAAATTAATTGTTTCGTCGAAAATTAAGTTTGTTGTTTAAAATTCAGATTCTCGGGTTAAAAAGTAAACTGCTTTGTAGAAAATTCGTCTTTTTGGTTGAAAATGCGTTGATTTCAGTAGAAAATAAATTTTTTTTGTTGAAAGTTCTCCTTTTTTGGCTTGGAAATTCCACTATTTGGTTGAAAATTAGTTTTTTTAGTTGAAAATTAACTTTTTTGTCTTAAATTCACATTTTTGGATTGAAAATTAATGTGTTTTGTACGAAATTCGTCGTTTTGGTTGAATTTGACTGTTAGTGATTCAAAATTGAAATCTTTATGGGTTGAAATATGAACTATTAAATTTTTCGTTGAGAAAGTTCGTCTTTTCGAGTTGGAAATTCAACTATTTGGTTGAAGATGAACTTTTCTATCGAAAAGTCATAATTTCGGATAAAAAATTCAACTGCTTTTAGGAAAATCGTCTTTTTGGCTTGAAATTTCATCAATTCGGTAGGAAATTTAAATATTTTGTTGAAAATTTAACGGTTTTGTAGAAAATTCGTTTATTTGGAGAGAAAATTCAGACAACATAATTTGTGACAAATTTACGTAATTAAGCCGTACAGTGTCATCCTCGTTAATGGTATCGAAATTAAATCTCGTCCACAGGAGTTAATTCAGCACTCAGGCCGGTACTTATCTTGTACGTGAGACTCATGTCGCCATTGTGTGGTACAATAATACATTGTGCAGCCCCAGCTTAGCAATAATGTTCTAATTAGCCCCTCAAGTGCAAAAGTACCGTAAGCGGAAATGATTCAGTTGCACAAAACCCAATGAAAGATTCACTTCGCACGACGCAGGACGTTTGGGTGGGTCATGGAAAAAATTCTTCATACATTAATCATTACGTGAATTTATTCACAATCCTGATAATCAAGTGAAGATCCGCGACCTTGTTTATATTTAGCCTCTATTCCAGTTCTGATGCCTTCTTTCACTTCATATAAATAAATATTCATTTTTTATCGAGAAAAACATCTCTGATTAACAAAAAATTGAATAAAGTGCTAAAAAATAGAAAGAGATAGAAATCCCAGAATTTTATTCTTAACCATCATAATTTACATTCCCATTTCCGTGAATTATTATATATCCTTTTGCACTTTAAAAAATTGTATATCATATAACTTTTTGTCCGTCCCCTTTTCCACTCAAATTTTAAAAATCTCATAAAACACGTAAAATCGAGAATTTTGAACAAATTTTCCCCTTTCCCCCACTTCTGTTACAAGGTTTGGATTCAGTTTCTAAGAATCATAAATAGAAATTCGAGATATTAGAAAACAAGATACTTTGAAAGAGATTCTTTTGGATGATACAAATTTTAATTATTTAGAGACATAAAAAAGGGCATTTTTCACAAAAATATGGGAATAAATTATTTTAAATGAAATTAGTGTAGGTACTAATATTAAATTCAAATTATGATGCTTCAAATTCCTAATATTTCAAGTGAAAAGATTGCGTTTTCAACAAAATGGATGAATTTTTCACCAAATAGTTGAATTTTCAACCAAAAAGATGAATTTTCAAATAAGAAGATTAATTTCCAACCAAAAATGATGCAATTTCAACCAAAGAGATGAATTTTCAACTAAAACTATGAATTTTCAACGAAAACAATTAATTTTTAACAAAGCAGCTCAACTTTGAACAAAGTAGTTGAGTTTGCAATCAAAAAAGATTGATTCTCAACCCTAAAATGTGAATTTTAAACAAAAAAGTTAATTTTCAATTAAAAAACAAAATTGATGAATTTTTAACCAAATATTTACTTGAATTTTCAACCAAAAAGTTGACTTTTCAAACAAAAAGATTAAGTTTCAACCAAAAACTATGCATTTTCAATCAAAGAGATGAATTTTCAACTAAAATTATGAATATCCAACAACAAAAGTTAACTTTTAACAAAGTAGTTGAATTTGCAACCGAAAAAATTATCAACCCGTAAATGTGAATTTTAAACAAAACAAAAAATTAATTTTCAACTTAAAAAACAAATTTTCAATATCATAGTTCAATTTTCAACCAAGAAAGATTTTTCAGTCAAGAAAGAACAAAAATTGCAACGAAATTGTTGAATTTTCAAGCCAACAAGACGAATTTTCTATAAAACAGTTAAATTTTTAATCAAATATTTGAATTTTCTACCTAATTGTTGAAGTTTCAAGGCAAAAAGACCGATTTTCCAAAAAAAGCTTAATTCGAACACGAAAATGTGAATTCTAAACGAAAAAGTTAATTTTCAAGTAAAAAAGCGAATTTCTAACATAATAGTTCAATCTTCAACCAAAGAGAACTAAAAAACACGAACTTTCAACAAAGCAGTTGAATTTTCAACGAAAAAGGATGACTTTTCAAAAATTGTAAAATTTTCAAAAAAATAATTAACTTTCAACCAAATAATAAAGTTTTTAAACAAAAAACATGAATTTTCAATAAAAAATGTTATAGTTGAAATGTCAACCAAAACATATTTTAATTTTAAATAAAAAACAGTTAAAATAAACCAAAAAAGGCAAATTTTTTAATTTTCAACTGTGCAGGTGCATTTTTAACCAAAAAGATGCTTTTTCAACGAAATTGTTGAATTTACAACAAAATAATTAAATTTTTTATTTCTATCCTGTTCTATAATTTTTAATCGACAATTCTCTACATTTTTCCCCGCAATTCTATTTCTTTCTATCCCGTTTTATAATGTATAATCTTCTTTCCAGCGATTCTATCCTTTTCTATTATATTCTGTTATACCACTTTTAAACCACCATTCTCCACAATTATATCTTTTTCTATCCCGTTTTATCATTATTAATTATGTTCATCAGTCCAGTAATTCTATCCTTTTCTATCTCGTTTTACAATTCTTTTGTATACCGTTTGTTATTTGTGTATCCTATTTTTCTTTCCTATAATTCTATCCCTTTCTCTCACGTTTTATCATTTTTATTATATATTTATCTTTACAGTAACTCTATAGATTTCTATCTTGTTTTATATTTATATATCGCAGTCCTCTTATCCGTAAGTCTATCCTTTTGTATTTCTGTCCTGTTTTATCATTTTTTAAATTATATTCATCTTTCCAGTAACTCTATGCTTTTTTATCTCGTTTTGCATTTCTTTATTGTAAATTCTTATGATCTGAAATTCTGTGCTTTTGTATCCCATCTATGATTTTTTATCCTAATCCACTTTTTCATAATTCTATCATTTTCAGACCCGTTTGATCTTTTTTTTCCTTTTTCATATGTGCCCCGTTTTTTATTATTTTTTATTATATTAGCATTTCCTCAGCATACATCTATAAGAAATAAAAATCAATAGAACGATATAGGCTTCAACAGAAATAGGACAGAAATTTATATTATCCTGCAATAGAAAAATTAGTCAAAGTAGGCGATATGCGCCTACAAAAAAGAGTTTCGTAGCCTTAGCCTAATAAGTCGGTCAAATCTCCCCCTCCTATTCACTCAATTCCCCTTTCCACCCTCTTTTACTTCTCATATTGTCTCATCTCGTTTCGTCTCGAGTCACTTCTTGTCTTGTCCCGAGTCTCGCCTTGCCTCGTCCCGTCTTGTCTCGAGTCTCGTCTCATCTCCGCCTCGTGGCTACGAAATCCTAAAAAATAGTACAAAAAGAGAATCGCATAGTAGGAAATAGGAATGAAACGAAATTGCATATGGAAATTCATAGCATGAGATAGGCTGAGGTTATTAGTCGCTTGATTAAGACAGGAGTTGATAGAAGCTTTCGAATATACAAGAATAAACTATTTCCCTTTTTTCGAAACAAATTATTATTTTCCAAAGGCCAATTTAAAATTTGAAATTTAGAGATATCATTCATTAAAATATTATTTATATCCACTTAACATTTGAAAGTATAAAAAGATAAAGTTCTAAAATTTCAGCGAGTCTAAATTTGGTTATTTTTCTTTATTTCAGGATCGAGATGAACAAACACGTCTGGAAATGAAACATCGAAAAGAAGAAGACGACCTATACAGGAAATTCGCACACCATCGTGAAGAGGAAGATCGCAGGATTAGAGAAGAATTCAGAGTACGTATAAATACTACAAGTAAATAAATGTTAACGAAGATTAAAACTAGATTGAAAGCTAGATTACATATAATCAAACTAATCTAAGATAAATAAAGTTGTTTCTTCATTATGATTTTTCTTCAAAACAGGACGAATGGGAAAAAGAACTAGAGCAATTATCAGAAAGATGGGAACGAGAAAGAGGATTAAAACGAAGTCATCAATTTCAACAAGAAAAAGAAGACCTCGAGAAAAATATGACACTTCGTAGGGATAAAAAGAAGGAAAGCCTAACGAGAAAAATGCTCGAGCACGAAAGGTAGTTGAAAAAAATTTGATATATAATGATATATAATGATATTATAATAAATGATATATAATAATAATAATTTGAAAATTAATCATTTCTAACAACTTTGTTTCAAGATCCTAATTTGAGAATGCTTCTATTTTTAAACGATGTTTAAAGAAGTTAACGAGGTTCAACGAAAGTTTCGAAACGTTTAACGAAGAAGTTTAACGAAGTTTGGAATTTAATAATTTTGAATGTTTTAAAGCATATGATTTGAAAATTGTTTATAATGATTAAACTTTAAATAGACACAATGTTCAAAATTCTTGAATTTTAAACAGACAAAATGACAGTGATTTTTTTAACACAAATTACATTTTTTAGTAAAAGAATATACCCAATCACCTTAAATATCACTTGATAAATTAACTCTCGTTAATTTAGAATTAGATTTAAATTAGATTTTAATTTAAAATCATAATTCGGATGCGCCATTCGCAAACAGTTCAATTTTTGAGGCCTTAAAACTAAAGTCTTTTTCGTTTGAAAGCTTAAATTCGAAAATATTAGTTTCGAAATTGCTTAATTTTTGTAGATTTTCAATTACAAATTTCATAATATTGTAGTTTAAAATTCAAATATTAAAATTTCAAGACAATTTCGATACTATTGAATCTCTCAAATTTTCATATTGAAAGCCTTGACAGTTAGTTTTATAAATTGTTTGGTTTCCATTTTAAAAGTACAAAATTGTTGGATTCTTTGAATTCTTCGAAATTATAGATATTAAAATGAAAGACACCATAGTTGCATAATTTTCAGTTGAAAGGATTTGTACGAGGATAATTAGATGTTTACATCAATTCTTCAAACAATTGATTGTTTTTAGCAATTTACTCTTAGAATAGAGTTAGAAAGTCGCATTTTTCGAATTTTTCACCTTTTTAGTTTGCGCGAGGCAATAGTCAATTAAATTTAACAGAAATAATAGTTTAAACAGTGTATTATTATTTATAATAATATTCTTTTTGAATAATGTTAGAAAGTTGCGGTTTTTCTGAAATGTGCAACTTTTTGTCCACTTTTCACGTAAAGTGAGGTAATAATTAATGAAAATTAGCAAACATAATTTGTGATATTTGATGCAATAATAAATAAGCATTAGAAAGTATCATTTTTTTAAAAATCTCTTTCTTTTTTGTGAATATATTTTTCTGAAATAAAACAGATGTTTGGAATAATCTTCACATTTTCTATATAAATCATATTAAAAGTAAATTCTCCTTTAAACAGTTAATGAGAGCCTTTTTGCTTGCTAGCGTTACTCTGAGAGAAGATAGTTATAAAAAATAATAAATTGTTTAAACATTTATGTTCGTTAACTTGCATTAATTATTCTCACTAATTAAACAGTGGATAAAAAGTTGAAAATTTCAGAAAAAAACTGCATCCAGCATTTATATAGGCGAATATAGTTATAGACAATAATAATTTGTTTAAAAAACCATCTTTGCTAAATTGCATTAATTTTCACCTTACTCTAAGCGAAAAATGGACAAAAAGTGGAAAATTTTAGAAAAAACTGCAACTTTCTTGCCTTATTCTAAAAGAATATTATTATAAATAGTAATAAATGGTTTTAAAAAAAGTTTCTTTCAAATTTAATTAATTACTGCTTTATTCTAACTGAAAAGTGGAAAACAAGTTGAAAGATTCGAAAAGAACTCAAGACTTTTTAACTCTGTTCTAGGGGAAAATTGCTAGAAACAATAATAAATTCTTTAAACAATAATAGATTATTAAGAAAAATTTTGTAAACATTTAATTATCAGTGGAAAGTAGTATTTTATGTATTGGAAATAGTTTGTATTAAGAAACCACAAAAAATTATAATTAACGCCAAAAACTCGCAAAACCCAATTTTTCACTTATGGGATTTTTATGGGGCCCTATAAAACAGACTTACGGGAGTTATATTTAAAAAGTCATTTTTGATACGTGTTCTGTTAGCTAATTGTGAAGTGAAGTGTTTTTCTTATGGGAAATACACCCTGAAATATAAAAATATATTTAAATTTCCAGAGCGGCGACCGCAGCTTTAGTAGAGAAACAGAGTTCCGAGATGTTAGAATTAATAAATGGAGCGAGAAGCGAGTACATGCGTCAAGAAAGTTTATATCTCGATGAAGGGATCGAATATGCTCAAGAATTGCCTCCACAGCCTTATCCTTCGCAGGCACCTCCACCTCATCCACCAGCTCTTGCCAAATATCATCTCTACAATGACCCCATTGAATTTGCAGACATAGACCAAATTGCAATTTCGGTAGAGATATTTTATCAAAACAAACTTAATAGTTTAAAATAACGAGTTCAAATTAAATTAAATCAGTAAAAATAAGCTAAAATAAATTAAATTCTTAATTTACATTTTGGAATTTAATCCACAGGTTGCACAAGAGGACCAGAAGACCTTTACGGACCTTGTGCGACAATTAGTTAGCAAATGCGGATCAGACATAGAAAAGGCGAGAACAATCTTCAGATGGATTACAGTTAAAAATTTAAATACGATGCAGTTTGATGATAATTTGAGAGGGGACACTCCTATGGGACTTTTGAGGGGAATTAAACATGGGACTGAAAGCTATCATGTCCTCTTCAAACGACTGTGCAGGTAAAAAACAAATACTCATCAAAAACTTCATTTTCCACCATTTTTTTAATTTACTAGTACATATCTTTAATTATTAGAGTTTCGTAGCCCCGGACAAAAGCCCTTACAGTTTAAGGCCAGGTGTCCGTCCATCCGTCGCACTTTTTCCCGAGAAAAGAAAGTGAGGGGAAGTGAGGCCATATTTTGAGAGGAGAAGTGTGGGAATTTGAGGGGAGAGGAAGTAGGTGAAGTGTGAAAACTAGGGGAGGTAAAGTAGACGAAGTAAGGGGAAATTAGGGGAGGGGAAGTAGGGGAAATTAGGGGGTGGGTGGCGGTGAAGGCAATAGGGGAATCGAGGAAAATGAGGATTGGGAAAGTGAGGAGAAATAAAGTGACAATAGTAGGGGAAAGTATGGGAGGGAAAGTGATGAGAAATGAGGAGAGGGGAAGTAGGGGAAGTGAGGTGTAATTATAGGAGGGGAAGCGAGGCGAAATTTTGGAGAGTAAGTAAGTGAAGTAACGGGAAAAGCGGGGAGGAGAAATAGAGGCTGTGGTGGGAAATGAGGGAAGGGGTAGTAGGGAAGTGAAGGGATATGAGGAGAGAGGAAGTAGATGAAGTGAGGGATAACGAGAGCAGGTGAAGTAAAGAGAAATAAGGGTAGGGGAAGTAGCGAAAATGAGGGTTTGGAAGGTGGGGGAAGTAGGGGATGTGAGGGGAAATTATGAGGGGGGAAGTGGTGAGAAATGAGGAAAGGGAAGGTAGGGAAAGTGAGATGAAACAATAAGAGGGGAAGTAATGTGAAATTATGGGAGGGGAGTGAGGGGAAATGTGGGCGGGGAAGTAGGGGAAGGGAGTATTGACTGGGGAAGTGATGAGAGAAGATGATAAAGAAGTTGGGGAAGTGAGGGGAAGCTAAGATTGAAGTTTGGGGAGGGGGAGGTTTGAATGACTTAATTAACATTTTAATAGGTTACGACACCCATTTCTGTAGGTGCACGACGCCTACTTGGACCATTTTTCTAGAATTGGTTACGCATTTTTCTAGATGTTTCGAT
The DNA here is from genome assembly GCA_932178445.1 of Andricus quercusramuli. Lineage (NCBI taxonomy): Eukaryota > Metazoa > Arthropoda > Insecta > Hymenoptera > Cynipidae > Andricus > Andricus quercusramuli. Next base: position 176,579 of record CAKNXH010001376.1, read on the forward strand.
AAGCTAAACGTGACATAAAATTACCTAAACGTGATTATACAATTTTCTCAATTTTTTGAAATAAATCACTTAAGTTTATTTATTTTAACAATAATTTTTAATATCGTAGTAATAATTTCAAAAATTCTGAAAAAAACTTTGCTTTTATGGATTTTTTTTCAAAATACTTGAAAATCTTATTAATTCATTAAAATTTATTAAAATACCTTGCAATCTCTTGGAACCTTTGAAATCCTTTGAAATCCCTCAATTCTTGTAAATACTTTCTTTGAATTTTATTAAAATATTATAAAATCTCTTGAAATTCCATGAAGTGATGAAAATTCGTTGATATTCCTTGAAATTCCTTGGAATTCCTTGGAATTAAAAAAAAAACATTTGACAATTTCTTGGAATTTTTAAACTCTTTAAAATTGATTGGAATCTATCAAAATACTATACAAACTTTAAAATCTTTTAAATTTTTCTAGAAAATGATTGAAATCCCTTGAAATTTTTTTAAATATCAGAAATTTCTTTAATTCATTAAAATGTTTCAAATTTTTTTAAATCTCTTAAAATACCTCAAAATATTGAAAATCAATTCAAATCTTTGAAATGCTTTGAAATACCTCAATTCTTGCGAACAAATTATTTGAAATTTCATTGAATTATAATAGAATCTCTTGAAATCCCGTGAAGTTAAATGAATTCGATGATACTCCTTAAAATTCCTTTAAATTTTTTTAAATCTTTTGAAAAATTCCTTGGACTTTTTTGAAGCTCAATAAAATTCATTGGAATTTTTTTAAATACCCTAACATTTTTTAAATCCTTTAAAATTTGTTAGAAAATCATTGAAATCCCTTGAAATTTTTTTAAATATCAGAAATTTGTTTAATTCATTAAAGTGTTTCAAATTTTTTTAAATCTTTAAAAATACCTTAAGATATTGAAAATCTATTCAAATTATTGAAATTCTTTTAAATACCTCAATTCTTGTGAACAAATTATTTGAAATTTCATTGAAATATTATAAAATCTCTCGAAATCCCGTGAAGTTAAATGAATTCGATGATGCTCCTTGAAATTCCTTAAATTTTTTTTAAATCTTTGGAAAATTCCTTGTAATTTGTTAAAGCTCTTTAAAATTCATTGCAATCTTTTAAAATAGCCTAAACATTTTTTTAATCCCCTGAAATTTCTTGAAAATTACTGAAATTCTTTGAAATTCCTTTGAGATCTTCGAAAACTCATTCAAGTACTTTATTGAGCGCCTTTAAAATCCAAATTACAAATCATTCGAAATTCTAAGAATTTTTTTTTGAAATGCAAGCTAATTCTAAAAGTTCCTTAAAATCATTAAAATTTTTGGAAATTCCTTGAATTTTTTAAGCATTTTGAAAATTCCTTGGAATTCTTCAAAATATCCTAAATTATTCCAAATCTTTTGAATTCCCTTGAAATGTTTTAGCGCTTTTGAAAATTCCTTGAAAGCTTTCAAAATACCCTAAAATCTAGTGAAATATCTTGACATCTCTTCAAATTCTTGAAATCTATTGAAATTCCTTGGAATCTTTTAGAATACCCTAACATGTATCAAATTATAAATCTTTCAAAATTCTTAAAATCTTTGGAAATACCTTGAAATATTAAAAATCTCTCGAAATATTGGAATTGTTCTGAAATCCCTCAATTCTTTTAAATTTTATTAAAATAATATAAAACCCTTGAAGTCTATTAAAAATTCCTTAAAAATACTTTGAAAGATTTGGAAATCTTGGAAATTCTCTGAAACCCCTTGGAATCTTTTCAACTATTTTACTTCAACCCGAGAAACTTAAAAAATGTTAAATGATTTTTGGGTAGTAGTAATTTCAAAAATTTTGAAAAACCCTTTTTTTCTAGAGATTATTTTTTTATAGAATGATGGGAAAAAATCAAAATAATAATCTATTCATACTGATATTGAAGTTTTTATAACGTTATCAAAATACTGTTATCAAAAATAACTTCGAAATGAAGAAAACTTTTTTAAATTAGAGCAAAATTTGTATTAGAAAATAAAATCCAGTTCTTTGAGCTAAAGAAATTTCCTTAAATCAAGAGAAATTTCTTTGCTTCTAATTTCTGCTGAGATAAAATCTTATACACTCAACTCCCAATATAAGAACGGTTTCGGGCATGGCTTGCACTGGCATTGATGCTGAATTGGGGGAATCCAAGCATAAACAGACAGGGCCGCATGAATCATTTCTGTTGGATTTGGACGCATGACGCATCCTATGCAACCAACGCGCTGATAAAGCGACCCTCAAGCTGTTTGTCACGCTTGACTGAGCACCGTTACTCTTTCGGTGCCGCGGCTCCTCATCGCGAAACTGCGGAGGCCATCAGTTCTAGGAAGACCGTAAACCGAGGGTTCTTATATCGGGAGTTGAGTGTATTTAAATAAACGTAATTATGGAAAAAATCAAAATGCTAATTAAACTGTACCGATATTGAAGTCTTTATAACGTTATTACAATCTTTTATTGTAATTACTGAACTTTGACGGTAAACTATAATTTTGGATACATGTATTTTCTATACGGTTTATTTTTCAAAAATAACCCCTAATATTAATTCATTCATTGTTTTTATCATAATGCAAAGTTTTAATGTCTTTTTTAAGAAAATTCAAATATTTTTCTTTAATTTTGTTAACAGTTATGCAGGTCTTCACTGTGTGGTGATTAAGGGCTACAGTAAATCAGCAGGTTATCAGCCAGGTGTCTGCTTCGAGGATAACAGATTTAGAAATAGTTGGAACGCAGTTTACGTTGCGGGTTCCTGGCGATTTGTTCAATGTAATTGGGGAGCTCGACATCTTGTAAACGCTAAAGACGTTCCGAATCCAGGCCATCCTAAAGAGAAGAGCGATAGTCTGAGGTACTTTGGTATTTTAATAAAAATCGATATAAATATTAGAAAATAATCAGGGTTGCTACAGGTTAGGGAATTCCAGAAGGTCAGGGAATGTCAGGAAAAATCTGACAAGAATCAGGTAATTTTCGATAAACTGAAGTTCATTCTTGTATTTTGTTGAAAAATCGACAATTTTGTTTAAAATTTATTCTTTCTTGTAGAAAACCTCTTTAAAAGTTAGGCAATAATTGGACTCCCTGGCAGTCGAATGAATCCAGTGGATGATCCCTTACACAATTTTGTATGTTTGTACCTAAAATAAAAATATAGAACAGCTGGGGAAATGTCAGGGAATTTCAAAATTGGTATTCTGTAGCAACCCTGATAATTTTCCAAACAAAAGTGATCATCTAACACATAATAACAAAATTTCGTAAAACGAATAATTATCAATGTACTCTTTTTCTCTTACAGATACGAATATGACGATCATTATTTCCTCACCGATCCTCGAGAATTTATTTATGAATTCTTCCCCCTTCAGGAAGAATGGCAACTTTTAAAACAGCCAATTTCCCTGAAAGACTTTGAGGAATTGCCCTTTGTTCGTTCTCTATTTTTCAGGTATGGATTATTTTAAAAAAGTGTTCTATTTGATTTAAAAAAAAAAACTTTTTTCTTAAATATGTTTTGGTTTATAATTTTTTTTGTAATTATTTTAGGTACGGTCTTTACTTTCCTGATACGAATACGAATGCTGTAATGTATACGGATTCTACCGGGGCGGCGACCGTGAGGATAGCAATGCCAGCTCACATGCAATCTTCTCTCATTTTCCACTACAACCTCAAATTTTACGACAGCGACGGAGATAATTACGACGGAGTGTCTCTCAAGAGATTCGTCATGCAGGTAAAAACTTATTTGTAGATTACAAAGGACCCCCGGATTTTCTGACTTACCTTCACTTTTTTATTTTTTCTGAGAAATGAAGAAAAGATATAAAAAGTATGAAATTTCATAATGGCAAAAATAATTTTAAATTGTTAATGAATATTTAAAAGATTGCAAAATATATATAATAATATTAAATGGGTAAAATAGTATATATATATGTTACAGGAAAAGTATGTAATCGAATATATATTATATACATTGCCTAGGCATTATATATAATGCCCGGCACGATATAGGGAAAGTATATAATCTTGATTAAAAACACGGCATGCTCGAATGAGATTTTGACTGACACTGTACTTTGTTTGTTACACATAAACACTTATTGGTTGGACACTTTGTTTTGCAGGAATATTTAAAAAAAAACCTTGCCCAGTTGAAAAATCTTGAATTTAGTATCATCAATTTTAAATTTACAATTTTCATCAGATTTTGACGTTTCTTTTTTAAAAAATGCTTATTAAATTTTAAAGAGATTCGTGACAGGCGATTTTTCAAAAATCATTTTAACCATTTTTTATTTAACAGAAAATTCGATTTTTTTGGATGATCAAAATTGCTATTTTTTGAAGATTTTCACACGTATAAAAAAAAGGTCTTGAATCAGTGCAAGAATAGGGTGGTCCAAATTTATATCTGTACGTCTTGACAAAGTGGACGGAGAACTTCTGAAAAAGTCCTGTTTGTCTGTCGGCAAATTTGTATGACAGTTTTAATTCGTGTTGGAACAAATGAAATTTGAAAACAATTTCCCATGCATTTTTAATTATTTCTCGAAAAGTAAGGGAGATCCCATTTTTATATTCACATGGATTTTAGAGCACATCGTAAACTATCTTTAAACAATTTTTTAAATAAAATCAAAAGTGAATTTTTTTCAAAAATCGAGTTTAAATATTTCTTTTAAAAAAATCCAAAGATGTATTAAATTTTTGTTAAAAAAAAAAATATATTTTATTAACTGCGTCTTATTATGCATAATTAAAAAAATACATGTAACTATCTTTGAAATCACAAAAGTAATGAAGGTTTCAAAACAAAAGAAAACAGCTCAAATGGAGAATATTTATTACACACTTTGCCTGGTCTCTTCTGGGCGTTACATATAATGCCTAGGCAATCTGTATAATAGAGAGTACCTATTACATATTTTGCCTGGACTCTGTTGGACATTACATATAACGCCTAGGAATTATATATATTGCCGTATTATGTACTTTGCCTGTAACATAAACAGGATGTGTATACAATTTTCTGACCCCCCCCCCCCCCCAGGACACTTCCCAGGATCCGCGCCTTCAAAAGACTCTATATGCCATTTTCAGGCCTCGGACTCACCACACTATTCTTGACACTATTTGACACTTTTTTGAGCGATTACACTGTTTTGCTACTATTTCGAAAAAAATGACTTCTTCGCTAATTGGCTAGAATAAAAAAAAAAGTTAGACGATTTGGGTGGGTAGTGGATCTTATTATTTTTTATGAATTAACAAAATAATTCAACTGTCAACGAAGTAGTTAAATTTTCATCGAGAAAATATGAATTCTCAACAAAAAGTGTAATAGCTTATTATTTTAACCGAGAAACGATTTTCATTTGAAATAAAAAAAGCAGTTGAATTGAACAAGAAAGGACGACTTTCCGACAAAATAGTTAAATCCTCAATCAAAACATATATCAACCAAACAGTTGTATTTTTAACAACAACAAAAATGAGATTTCTGCATAGCAGTTGACTTTGCAACCAAACAGTCAAAATTTCAACGAAAAAGATCTTCAATACGAAAGTTTGATTTTCTACAAAAAAATGGATTGTCAACAAAATATATACATTTTGAACCAAATAGTTAAATACTAAATCAAGAAGATTAATTTTCTATCAGAAAAGACGAATTTTTATGAAAATACATAAATTTTTATACAAATTTAATTTAATTATCAAGCCGAAAAGACGAATTTTCTGTAAAACAGTAAAGTTAAATTTTTAACAAAAAAGTTAATTTTGAAGGATACAGTCGACTTTCAACCAAACAGTTGAATTTTCAGTTAAAAAATTAATTTTCTACGAAAAAATATTAATTTATTCTCAATAAAATTCATACAATTTTTAAGAAATAGTTCAGTTTTCAACCAAGAAGATTAATTTTCTACAAAATATTACAATTTTTAAACTGAAAAGGAACGATTTCCAACCAAAAATGGAATAGTTAAATTTTTATCAGAGAAAATTAGTTTTCATTGAAAAAAAAAATAATTTTCTAAAAAAAAATTCAATTTTATACCAAACAGTAGAATTTTATACCAAATTTTTTATTTTTAAAGTCAAAAAACGAATTTGCTACAAAACAGTCGAATTTTCCACCCGAAAATATGATTTTTCAACAAAAAAGTAAATTTTCAATCAATCAGTTGAATTTCCAACAAAATAGTTACATTTTAATTTAAGAAAATTAATTTTTAACAAAAAAAAAACGATTATTCAACTAAGTTTATGAATCTTCAACCAAGAAAAGGAAATTTTAAGATGCAATTTTCAACCAAAGATTTGAATTTTCAACCGAAAAAGATGTGCTTCCCACGAGAAATGTAATAGTTGGTCTTGAACACAATAGATTTTAATTTAAAATAAAAAAAAAACAGTTGGATTTAACAAAAAAAAAACGAATTTGTAGCCAAATATTTGAATTCTTAACTGAAACTGATTAATTTATAACCAAACAGTTCCATTATTAAGCAAAAAAATTATTTTCTCCCAAAAAAGATGAATTTTCAACAAAATAAATAATTCCAATGAAATAGATAAATTTTCTTCAAAATTGTGGAATTTTCGAGCCCAAAATACGAATTTTTTACCTAACAGTTGAATTGTCTGGACGAAAGTTAATTTTTAACGGAAACAGATTAATTTTTAACCAAAGAAGGTTAAATTTCTACAGAAAGAGATGAATTTTCAATCTAAAAAGATGAATGTTAAACAGAATAGTTGAATTTTCAAAAAAAAAAAAAAAAAAAAAATTGCTAGTCAAGAAAAACAAAATTTCAATAAAATTGTTGAATTTTTGATTCAATAAAACGAATTTTCAACCATGAATTTTTGACAAAATTGTAGTCTTTTCAACAACAAGAAAATAAATTTTGAACCAAATGATGAAATTTTCAACTAAAAAAGATGAATTCTTAACCAAAAAAAGTTAGATTTTTGATTGGGTTCTGATAATTTGTAGACTAAAGAATAACATTTTAAATAAAGACTGCAGTTAATGATTAGTACTTTTAAAAGTTTAGGTTAGAAACCTGGAAAGTTTGATTAAAAAGAATTTAATTTTGCATTGCACACTTTTTGATTTTGGACTTTTTATATCCTTTACTTTTAAATCCGTACACTATTTACACTCTTTTTGATCTCTTAAGTGAGTCCGGGGCTTGTATTCTACAGAAAGAAGAGACTATAAAATTCTAAAATTTTGCATAGAATTATGCTAATTTGAAGTAAGTCGTTAAAAATAAAGCAATTTCTAGAAATTGAAGGCCAAAGATAATGTAAAATGTTGGCCAAGATTTTTCAATTTCATTATTCTGATAATATATTTTTTTCTCGCACAGTTTTACATTTTTTTATGGAGTAAGACAAACAGTAATCATTCATACTTTCTCAAAGTTTTCATATTCGTACAACTATCTGGTGTACAAACCTTCGTGAAATCTTTCTAAAATCATTAAAATCTTTAGAAATCTTTGTGAACTCTTTGGAATCGTATGGAAGTCTTGAAATCTTTGTGAAATCTTGAGATCTAATGTACACTCAAAAGGCGAGTGGTCAACTCCTCAAATTCTTATTTCAAATTATAGGAACAAGAAGATAGTCAGGAGGGTTTCGTAACTTTAGGTGCTTAAATTTTTGGTCCTTTTCCCATATTGGGCCCTATGCCAATTTCGGACCCTCTCAAATTTGGGCCATATGCCAATTTTGGGTCCTATTCCAGTTTTAAGCCCTGTACCGGATTTAGACCATATGCGAATTTTGGGTTCTATGCTATTTTTGGGTCCTATGTCAGTTTTGGCCCTATGTATATTTTGGGTCGTGCGACGGATGGACAAACAGATGGGGCTACGAAAACCTAAAAAACAACCAAAAAATGCTAAAAATAAATTGTATAAAAAATAATTTTGTTTTCAGTCTGTGGTTGGAAATCTAGTAGCGTTTCGAGTACACGCTCCCTGTTCTGGTGCTTTCCTTTTGGACGTTTTTGCGAATGCAGTCACGCCAAAGGAATATTTAACTGGTGAGCCAATGAAGTTCAAGAGTGTTTGCAAATTCAAGATTGCTTGTGAGGAACTTCAAACAGTAATGGTACCACTTCCGGATTGTGCGAGTGGAGAATGGGGCCCCACTAAGGCCACAAGACTATTTGGACTCGTGCCAATCACGCATCAGGTCAGAATTCAGATCAATGATAACCACCTTATTTCACATTTCCACACATTGAAAAAAAAATTGAAAAGTTCTCGACACTCAAATTAATTGATCATTTCCAATTTGCAAATGTTTGTAAATGAATTTTAGGATTTTAACATTAAAATCCTTTATAATTTAAACAATTTCGATTTAATAAATCATTATTAGCGTGTATTCTTCCATGTTGAAAATTTAACAATTTTATAGGAATTTAAACGATTTTGTTGAAAATTGCCTTTTTTGTTGAAAATTAATATTTTGAAGTTGAAAATCTAACTATTTTGTAGAAAATTCTTTTTCCTTGGCTTGAAAATCCAACGATTTTTTGAATTTTTTTCTGAACTATTTGGTTGTAAATGCAACTGTATTTTCAAAAATTAATTTTATTGTGTTTGAAAATTCATTTTTCTTTATTGAATGAATTAATCTTTTTTTTTAAACTCCATATTTTGGCTTGAAAATTTAACAATTTTATAGAAATATCAAGACTTTTTTTGTTCAAAAATCATATTTTGGAGTTGAAAATTCAACTATTTTGTAGAATATTCGTGTTTAGGCCCAGAAATCCAACAATTTAGTTGAATTTGTTGTCTTGACTGAAAAATCTTTCTTGGTTGAAAATTCAACTCTATTATTGATTATTTTTGTTTTTGGTTTGAAAACTCATCTTCGCAGGTTGAAAATTCAACTATTTTTTTCAAAATTCGTCTCTTTTGCTTTTAAGTTCAAATATTTGGTTGTAAATGTAACTGTTTAGTCAAAAATTAATTTTATTTTTGTTGAAAATTCAACTATTGGGTTGAATTTTTTTTTTTTATTGAATAAATTAATCTTTTTGTTGAAAATTCAACTGTTTCGTAGAAAATTAATCTTTTCGGTTGAACTTTTTTTCTTAGCTGAAAAATTTTTCTAGTTGAAAATTGATCTTTCTGGTTTAAAAATTCATCTCTTTTTTTAGAAATTGTATCATTTTTGGGGTTAAAAATGCCCATTTTTTGTAGAAATTAAATCTGTTTTTGTCGAAAATTGAACTATTTGGTTAAAAATTAACTTTTTTTGAAAAATCATATTTTCGGGTTGAACCTGCAACTTTTTTTTTTGTAGAAGAATCGTAGAAAGAATTTAGAAACATTTTGTTGAAAAGTCGTATTTTTGGCTTGCAAATTCAACAATATTATAGAAACAAACTATTTTCTTGTAAATTAACTTTTTTGTTGAAAATTCATACTTTGGGATAAAAATTCAACTGTTTTATAATAAAATTATGTTTTTGGCTTGAAAATCCAAAAATTTGGTTGAATTTTTGGTCTTGGTTGAAAATTCAACTCTATTATTGAGTTTTCTTTTAAATTCATCTTTGTAGGTTGAAAATTCAACTATTTGTTGAAAAATTCAACTTTTTTGTTAAAAAGTCGTCTCTTTCGTTTGAAAGTTCATTTATTTGGTTATAAATGAAACTGATTGGTTGAAATTCATTTATTTATTTTTAATTCAACTATTTGACTGAAAATTCATTTTACTTGGTTGAAAATGAACTTTTTATGTTAAAAATTGATATTTTCGGGATTAAGAAATACATGTCTTCCAAAGAACTCTACTTTTTAGCTTAAAAACTCAATTCATTTTTAGAAAATTGGTCTTTTGGCCTATGAAGTCTGAAAATACCCGATTTTAAAGTTTTTCAACTTTTTATTATTACATCTAGAAAATTTAAAATTGCTGATATTATTTGGGATCCCTTAAATATTTTTCTAATTCAAGGTCTTAAAATTTTCATTTTCAAAATTCAACAGTTTCATGGAAATTTCAACTCTTTTGTTGAAAACTAACTTTTTTGTTAAAAATTCACATTTTGGAGTTGAAAATTCAAATATCTTTTAGAATATATTCTAGACCAATCTAAAAAATCTATACCTCCTGCACATTACTCATTTCCTCACCGAATGAGTCACGCCTACCCCGAGAGGGTGTAATAATAATATTCGTGTTTTCGGCTTAAAAATCCAACAATTTGGTTGAATTTTTTATTTTTACTGAATGATCTTTCTGGTTTAAAAAATCCACTTTTTCATTGTGTATTTGTGTTTTTGGTTTGAAAATCAATCTTTGCAGGTTGAAATTTCAACTATTTGGTTTTAAATTAAACTTTTTCGTTAAAACTTCGTCTCTTTTGCTTGAAAGTTCCTATATTTGGTTGTAAATGTAACTGATTTGTTGAATTTATTTTTCTTGGTTGAAAATGAACTTTTTATGTTGAAAATTGATCTTTTCGGGATTAAGAGTCAAGTTTTTTCTAACGAATTCTACTTTCTACCTTGAAAACTCAATTGTTTTTTTGAAAATTCGTCTTTTTTGGTTGAAAATTCAACTATTTTCTTGAAAATTAAATATATTTCGACTTGAAATCTTAACAATTTGTAACGTCTAATATTTAATTTAATATGGTATCTACATTAATTTTGTTCAAAAAAATGTAGTTCCCTATTTCGTGAGAAATCACCCTGTTTCCCCATTTTGAGAACATTTTGAACTATGAAGTCTGAAATTGTCCGATTTTAAAGATTTTCAACTTTATCTTATTTCACTTGGAACTTTTAAATTGTATACAACTAAAAGAAGTTTTTTTAAATGAATTAAACCAACTCTGACAAATGAAGTTCGAAACTAAATGGAAATTTATTTCAGGAAGCGCTCGTGTTTGCTGGTCGGGAACTGGAGATTCAATTCCGTATGTCTCGACCTTTGACGGATTTCATGGCCACTCTGCACAAGAATGGAATTGAGGAGAAACGTTTATCCAAGTATGTCACGCATTCTGTGACAGACGATGATGTAGTTACTTTCTCCATTAGCTTTCCGGAGGAAGGTCAATATGGGCTCGATATTTACACCAGAGAATCCGCCAGTCCGTCTCATCACGACGTGTCTGGCGAAAAGCATTTACTCACCCATTGCTGCAAATATCTCATTAATTCAAGCAAAAGAAACTAGAATTCCAGAGAATCGATCCATTCACCTCGAATCTTCCAGATCTACCCAAATCAATTAATTATTTATAATTATACGAGTACGGTAGAAATATAAATAATTCCATAGTTACCTCTTTATGTAGAGAAGTCGCGTAAGTAGCGGAGAATGATTAGCAACTTCATTGATGATGATTAATAATTTATAATGTATATAATATATATATTTAGATAACATAACTAGCGTGGAAAAGTCGAGGGGCGGATAATTTCTAATTTCAGTGCAGTTTCCAAATCGATTAAAGGATCAAATGAGTTTCTAATGAAAATTTTATTCAATTTTTGCAGAAGTGAAATTCTTAAAACTTATTTCTTTCCAATGAAACAATTTAAAGTAAAAAATGTAAAAAAAAAACTGGAAAATTTAAAATCCACGTATCTATAAAATTTCAAAAATTTCAATTTGATGTATTCAAAATTATTGAACCACTTAAAGAGGGTATATATAATTGAAAAAATTATACAATTACAACTTTAAAGAAGTTAAAATTTATCAATTCCTTTTCTTTAATTCGATATATCAATTTGATGTATATTCTTCATTGTATAATTATTTTATAAATGGAAGTTGGAAAGTGTTTAAAAAGTACCAGAGGGCCCATCCTACAAATTTTGAATGATTTTGGGAGTAGTAGTAATATAAAAAATTGTGAAAAAATTGTATTTTAATGGATATTTTGTTTTTGATACCAAAAAATCTTTTAAATTCTTTCAAATTTGGGAAATACTGAAATATTTGAAAATCTCCTCAAAGTTTTGAGATCCTTTAAAATCCCTCAATTCATGTGAATAAAATGTTTGAAATTTCATTAGAACATTAGAAAGTTCCTTAGAATTACTGAAATCCTCTAAAATCTTATAAAATACGTAATAATAAATAATACGTATAATAACTTAAAAGTCCCTTGAAATCTTTTAAAATAGCCTAAAAACTAATTTGTCTTATAAAATCTTCCGAAATTTGTTGAAACCACATGCAGTTTTTTTGAAATACCTTTTCTTAATTTTCATATATTTTTTTAAAGAACGTACGTCCAGCAGTCGATTAAACTACTAAAATTATTAAAGTCCTTGGAAATTTCTTTTATTTAATCGCTTAAAAATTCCTTGGAATTCTTTTAAACCCTAACTAATTTAAAATTGTTTTAAATACACTAAAATATTTAAAAATCCATTGAAATACCATAAAATCTCTTCAAACTCATGAAATATATTTCTTGGCATTTCTTCCAATCTCTTGAAAATAACTGGGAATTCTATAAAACCTCTTAAAGAGTAATTTCAAACCTTTTGAAGACCCTTGAAAATTTTCAAAGCTTTTTTAAATTCCTTGAAATCTTTTAAAATACCATAAAATGTTTCAAATCCGTAGAAAGTTTTTAAATCTCTTGATAGTTCCACGGAATTATTTAAAATTCTTCTAAATAGCTTCAAATCTTTTGAAATCCTTTGAAATTGTTTAAAGCTTTTCAAAATTTCTTGGAATCTTTTTAAATACCCTAAATTCTTTAAAATATCTTGAAATTCCTTGACATTTCTTAAATCTCTTGAAAATCCCTTGGAATTCTTTAAAACACCCTTTAAATTGTTTGAAACCTTTGAAAATTCTTCGGAATTAAACAAAAATCTTACTTCTTTAAAATCCTTTGAAATGTCTTGAAATTTTTTCAAACTCTGTAAGTCTATTGAAATTCCTTGAAAATTTTTTAATTTCCTTAAATTCCCCTAAATAATTTGAAATCTCTTGAAATCCTTCGAAATTGTTTAAAGTTTTTGAAAATTCTTTGGTATCTTTTAAAGTAACCTAAAATCTTTAAAATCATTTAAAATGTCTTGAAATCTATTGAAGTTCCTTGAAATTATTTGATCTCTTGAAAATTCCTTGGAATTCTTGAAAATCCCCTAAATAATTCCAAATATTTTGAAATTCTTGGAAATCTTGTTGAGCTTTTGAAAATTCCTTGGAATCTTTTAAAATATCCTAAAATCTTTTAAATCCTCTGAAATCTCTTCAAATTACTAATATCATTTGAAAACTCCTTGGATTGTTTTAAAATACCCTAACATCTTTCAAATCATTCATAATCTCGTCAACTGAATGAAATCTATTAAAAATAAATTCAGATGTTTCAAATCCTTCAAAATTCCTTGGAATCTTTTTAAACTTCCTAAAATCTCAAAATTCTTTAAAATCATAAAAATTAAAAATTTTGGAAATACCTTGAAATATTGGATATTTAAAATTTCATTAAAATATGATAAAAGTCCTTGAAATCCCACGAAATAACATAAAATCTTATGCTATTCCTTGAAATCTCTTGAAATATTTGAAGTTCCATGAAATCCTTTGCGATCCTTTAAAAATGTTAAACGATTTTGGGAGTAGTAGTAATTAAAAATTTTTTGAAAAATCTTTGTTTTTCTGGATATTTTTTTTACAACGGCTGTTACGTAATTTATGGATGGCCCAGATAAAAATTTGCAAAGATGAGCGCTTGAAATTAAATTTTGAATTAGAATAATAAAAATAATGTAAACAATTTGAAAATGAATTTGAAAAATTAACATTAAATCAATGTACCATTTAACTGATTATGTAAAAGTCTCTGGTTGCAAAGTGATTGCACTAACTTGCATGCACCGATCGCAGAAATTATCTACCTTCCGTGAAAATCTGTCATTATATTTATTATCCATTGTTCTTCAGAAGGTGCGCTTCAGTTTGATCATTTAGAAAATAGAAACGTTAAGTCCACAACCGGTCATCGAGTGCATTGCGGTACAGGCGTGCCTGCAAAATTGTCTCCGAATACGTAATTACTTCCAAGAATATCATTATGTATTCTAATGTCATAGCGAGAAAAGTTGTAGGAGAGTCAGAAGAAAACAAATGCTAGGTCAGAATTCATGACATTTTAGTTATAATCTTAATGACGATTTTAATCATAAATTTAATGCTGAATTTAATTATAATTTTAGCTCTAAGACGGTCTTGCCTTGGAAGAACCGCATCAGAGTTCAGAGAACAAAATAGCCTAATTATTTACTTTAGAAATGTTTTAGAAGCTTTAAAAAATCCATTTAATGAAGTACTTAATTTTAGGAGAGTATGTTGTTATTAACAGAGAGAGAACAAATATTTAATAGACTTAACTTGCCCCGATTTTGCAAGTAGTGGATGATATAAACTAAACTATGCAGAAAGATTAGAGTATACATTTCATAAAACTATTAAAGTGATTGACATTCTAACAAGAATTTACTACTTGCAAAATTCCAAAACCCTACCAGTTATCGATTTTTGGATGCTTCGTTGCACCTAGCTTAAATTGAAATTTAGGTTTAGGACTCGGCAATAAACTAGTGCAGTAATATTCATACATCCGTCCTAATATATTAATTTAGCGTAAGACTATAATAATGGAAATCAGATTTTTGTATCTGTATATATATGAAAGAATTATCATCGTCGCTGATGTAAAACGATAGAATCGAATTCGTAAAATACGAAATTTTTATGATTTATTTCGCAATGTTGTGACTTTCGAATTTTCGACACTAATTTGTAACACTAGATTGTAAATCTTTGGTCCTCCTAATAAAGTGTTACATACAATATGCTTTCTGCATCAGACTTTAATTCTAGTTTGTGAATATGGATATTTATTATCCAAGTCGTCATTCATTATAACCATTGAACACGTTCTGGATCATTTTCCGGATTATTTTTAGTTATCATCAATTTTTTGCGAAACTTTTTTGTTATTAAGAATTTTCATCTTCCAATGACTACTTTAAAGAGTTTAATACCAAAATGTTAACTTGTTAAGATAATTATTTCAATTTACTGCAATGCAGTACGATTACTTCTTTATACGAGCCTGCTGTTTTTTTATTTTTTGAAAATATTTATTTACTAGCGGTCTGCGTCCTCATTTCAGGTTTAAGATATTTTCTTGTTGTATATTTATGGTTAATTGGCACTTTTCGCGTTCAAAGGGTAACAAATTCCGGATAAATTCATAACATTTTAAAACAATTTAAGTTGAATTCAAAAGAATTAGAATTCTTTATTATACTTTATATACTTCTTTAGAATTAAAGAAGTAAAATTGGAATGAATTTAGAGGAATTTAAGGTGAACATAAAGAATTCGATGAAATTCATAAAACTTCAAGGTGAATTAACAAAATTCTAATGAATTGAAAACAATTTCAAAATATGAAAAAACTTCATTGAATTTAGTAACTTTGAAATTAAATGAGCTTAGAAAAATTCGAGGGAATTCAAAGGAATTTCATGAAATTCCTAAGAATTCAAAATGAGATTGAAAGACTTCAGGATCAATTAATTAAAAACTTTTAAAAAATCATTGAATTAAGTAGAATTCAGTAAATTTAGAAGAATTCAAGTGAATTGAAAAAATTCAAGAAAATTCCAAGGAATTTAAAAGAATTGAGGGTAAATTAATAAGAATTTAGGGTGAATTCCAAAAAATAATTGCAAATCTCTTCAAATCTTTGAAACCCTTCTAATTTATAACCAAAAATGAATAATGACTACAAACCAATTTAAAAGAATTGAAATGAACTAAAAATAATTTTAAAAAGCAAAAAAATTCAATTGATTTCAGTAAAATCTGAGTGAATTTAGTGGAATTTAAAGGGAAATGAGAAGAATTTGATGAAATTCATAAAAAATTAAGCTAAATTTAAAAATCAATCAAGTGAATTGGAAATAATTCAAAAATATGAAAGAAGTAATTGAATTGAGTAAGTTTAAAATGTGTTTAGAAAAATTAAAAGGGCCTTCAAAAGAATTTGATGAAATGCCTACGAATTTAAGGTGAGTTTGAAATACTTCCAGATGAATCAAACAAAAACTCGTTAAAAATCCTTTTAATTGAGTGAAATTGAGTGAATTTAGAAGAATTCAAAATAAAAAAGTGACTAATGACTACAAAACAATTCAAGTGAATTGAAAAATTGGTTAAAAATATTTAAAAAAAATACATTTATCTCAGTAAAATTAGAGTGAATTTAGAGCAATTTAAGGGAAACGAGAAGTATTCGATGAAATACATAAAAAATCAAACTGAATTCAAAAAAATCAAGTGAATTCAAAAGAATTTGATTAAATGATTAAGAATTTAAGGTGAGTTTAAAAGACTTCAAGATGAATTTAATAAAAACTTTTTAAAAATCCATTGAATTGAGTAGAATTGAGTAAATTTAGAAATAAATAAATTGCCAAAAATCTCTTTTGGAAATCTCTTCAAATCTTTGAAACCCTACGAAATCCCTCACTTTTTGTGCATGAATTCTTTGAAATCTATTAAAATATAAAAATCCCTTAAAATGACTAAAACCCTTGAGAAACACTTGAAACTGTTTAAATCTCTGTTAAATCTTTTAAAATTTCCTATTGAAATCCCTTGAAACTTGTTAAATCCTTTGAAAACGCCTGGGAATGTTTTAAAATAACATAAAATATTTCAAATCCTTTAAAATCGTTTGAATTCCTTTAAAAATGTTTGAAGCTCTTGAAAATGCCAGGGTATATGAAAAAATACCTTAAAATATTTCAAAGCCTTGATGATTTTATCAATTGATAAGGATCCATAAAATAAAAACTTTTAAAAATTCAAAAAAATCCATTGAATTAAGTAGAATTGAGTAAATTTAGAAAAAATTTCAGTTCATTAAAAAAATTAAAAAGGATTCCAAAGAATTAAAAAAATTCAGGATAAATTAATAAGAATTCAGGGTGAATTCCAAAAAATAAATTCAAATGTCTTCAAATCTTTGAAACCTTACGAAATAACTCACTTTTCTTGAATGAATTCTTTAAAATCCACTAAAATATTATTAATTCCCGTAAAATTTAAAATAACTTGAGAGTTTTCGAAAAACATTACAATCATTGAAATCTTCGGAAAAAATGCAATTTAGTAAAAAATTTAGTAAAGTAAAAGTATTTAAAAATATCTTAAAACCTTATAGGTCCTGTAAATTCGTTCCATATCTTCCCAAATTCTGCGGAAATTTGCTAAGCCCCCATGCAAATTGTTTTAGATCCTTTAAAAGCCTCGAAAATTCTCTGTAAATTTTTTAATCTTTTGAATACATATAAATAACCTAAGTCATTTTAATTCCTTTAAAATCTTTTAAAATCTATCGAAACTTTTAAAAGTTCTTGAAAATTCCTTGGAAGTTTTGAAAATACCCAAAAATATTTCAAACTTTTTGAAATCCCTTCAAATGATTGAAATAAATTGAAAATTCCTTGAACTATTTTAAGATTTTGTCTAAAATATTTTAAATACTTTAAAATCATACGAAATACTTCACTTCTCATGAATAAATTCTTTAAAATCCACTAAAATATTATAAAATCCTGTGAAATTCTATGATCTTATTTCCTGGAATCCTGGAAAATGTATTACAATACCTTGAGAGCTTTAAAATCTCTGAAATCCTTGTAAATCTTAAAAAATTATGTGAAATCTTTTAAAATATCTTAAAACCTTATACGTTCTGTAAAATCATTTCATATCTTCGGAAAGTTTCGAAAATTCTCTACCCTACGAAAGTAGGGTATATTAAAATCCCTTAAAATTTTTAAATCTCTTTAAATCGCGTACTATGTTTTCTAATAACATACACAATTCTTGAAAAGGCGACAGCGATATCTTTTTACAGTATAGAGATTACGTTTAGAAATGAGAGAGCAAATTGGTAAGAAAAAGAGTATTTATTAGTCCTGAGGTTACGTTGCAAAATACAACTTAATAAGATCAAGAAACAGAAAAGTTGAATAATTTCGATCTTTCGTGGTCTGTATGATGCAAACTTTATCTGTAGTTCTTGAAATTAATTAAAAATATCTTACATCACGAAGATACTTCGTATGAAGTACGAATTCTTTACGAAGGTTGAACGTAATTCTAATATGTTCATGAAATAAGGTTAATCACATGCTCACGTATTCTTGGTACAAAAATAAAGGCATCTACCCATTCATTCTAGCTCAGGGATTTTCGGTTTTTTCTACAGTCTGTGTTTCCGCCTGAGTGTAAAATTGCTCGCCGAACCACTCACGATGCATTTCCAAGTAACTGAAATAGATAATAAATATTCTAATTCAGTCTTAAATTTAAAATAAATGGAACACATCAAATTGAATTTTTAAGGCTTCAATTCTAAGTCTTGCAAAATTTTGATTCACATTTGGATACGTTTCGAAGTGAAAAAGTTATGAGACTTACCTTAGAATCATATCTAAATACTTCAGTACAACTTTCAACTTCTTGTCTGGTATATCCGAGTTTTGTAGTAGTTCTGGCAATTTAACTGAAAAAAAATTGTAATAATGACAATGATTACACATTTGTTTAAAATTAACTTATTTTGAAAAAACAGGGTATCGGCTCAAATACTGGAAAAAAATTCCCTGCCAATTCCAGGTCTTTTGCAGGTATCTCAAGTTTTTTTTCAGGTATAATTTTTCATAGTATGGAGCCATTCAAATATCTCACATTTCGGGTATATAACAAGATATTCTTAAATATATTAGCACCATCGATTAATTGAATAATAAAAACATGATTAATCATTTCTTGAATTTGTCTCTTAAGTCCATGAATTTGAATAATAATTTACACCACTTCAAATTCCTAACTTTTCAAGTAAAAATATTGCATTTTTAACAAGATAGATCAACTTTTAACCAAATAGTTGAATTTTCAAACAAAAAGATTAATTTTTTACCAAAAAATACGATTTTTCAACAAAACACGTAACGAAATAGTTGAATTTTCAACTAAAAAAATAAACCATTTTTCAATCAAATAGTTGAATTTTGAACTGAAAAAGATTAACTTTCAAAAAAAAAAAAAAAATGGAACAGTTAAATTTTCTACAAAAAAAAAACAACATCCAAAGTGATGAATTTTCAACTAAAATGATGGATGTTCAAATGAAATAGATGAATTTTAAACCAAAAATATGATTTTTTAACAGCAGAATTTCCCTTTCAACCAAGTAGTTTTATTCTCAATTGAAAAGATGAATTTTCGAGCAAGATTAATTTTAAAACAAAAGATTAATTTTCTGCCAAAAAAAACGACATTTCAACAAAATACAAGGATTTTCAACGAAATACTTTTATCTTTAAATAAAAAATATCAATTTTCAACAAAATAGTTGAATTTTGAACTAAAGATCAGTTTTCAACAAAAAATGGAATAACTAAATTTTTTGTTAAAAAATTAATTTTTCACAAGAAAAAATGTTCAACAAGAGTGATGAATTTTCAAATAAAATGATGAATCTTCAACTGAAATAGATTAATATAAAACAAAGAATATGAATTTTTAACAAAAGACGTAAACTTTCAGCCATGTAGTTTTATTTTCAACCAAAAATATGAATTTTCAACCAAAAACGGAAGATAAACTTTCAGTTAAAAATCAATTTTCAAAAAAGATAAATCTCTAACTAAAATGATGAATCTTTAAGTAGAATAATTGAATTTTCAACCAGGAAGATAAATTTTCATCCCAGAAAATTAATTTCTACAAAAAATACGATTTTTCAACAAAATGCATGAATTTTCAATTAAAAAAGGTGAATAGTAAAACAAAAATTGAATAGTTCAATTTCCAGTTAACAAAAATATGTTCAACCAAAAAAATGAATTTCCAACTAAAATGATGGAATATTCAATTGAAATAGTTGTATTTTCAGTTAGAAAAAAATAATGTTCAACACAAAAAAAAACAAATAAAAAAAAATAGTTAAATTTTCCAACAAAGTGATGAATTTTCGACTAAAATGATAAATCTTTAATTAGAATAATTGAATTTTCAACAAAAAAGATTAATTTTCAACCGAGAAATTTAACTTCTACCAAATAAAACGAACGTTCAACTAAAAAAATAAAATTTTTCAAACCAAAAATTGAATAGTTCAATTTTCAGTTGAAAAAAAAATTTTCAAACACAAAATTTTCAACAAAAGTAAAAAAAATTTTTGCAACAAAATAACTCTTTTTTCAATTAAAATGATGAATCTTCAACAACAACAAAAATTAATTTAAAAAAAAATTAATTATGAACGAAAAATGTAGTAGTTGGTATTCCAAAAAAAAATTAAAAAAAAAAATTTAATCAAAAACTGGTGAATTCAACAAAAAAGATGAGTTGAATTTTTAAATCAGAAAGATTCCTTCAGTCAAGACAGAGAAAAAATGGCAAAAAAAACTGTTGAACTTTCAAACAAAGAGATGAATTTTAAACCAGATACTTGAATTTTTAACTGAAAACGTAAAATTCTCAACTAAGAATAGAATAGTTAAACTTTGAGTTGAAAAAATTAATTTCAAACAAAAAAAAACGAATTTTCACAAAATAGTTGAATACATTAATGTAAAGCTACTTTTATAAATGAAGAAGCATTGTTATTTCATTTTATATTGAAATTTAAAACAAAATTAAGTACGCTCTCGAAAAAATTTCCTGACAATTCCAGGTTTTCCAAGTAGGGCAAATACCCTGGAAAATGAATCTAAAATTACTTCTTTTCTCATTTTTTCGAAGTAGGAAGAGAATTTCCGTTTCCCCAAGAATTAAAGGTTTAAGTTATCAAATATAATCTTACCGAAGAGCCGAACAAAGTGAACAGCGCCATAATAGAGGCAGGGATTGCGCGTGCCATCGTGTTTCAAAGATTCTGGTAATAACCTCCACGCCTTGGAATCTTGAAGTAAAGTGCTGACATGGGCGGGAATAATCACAGGCATTCTTAACGTGACACCTCTTGGGCTAGAACAACGTGAACTTGTGCTTGCCATGCTGCTAAAAATAAAAAGACAAATAGTAATTACAAATAATCGATAGCTTCATACTCATTCCCCAATTTTCCTCTTTTTCTCCATTTCCTTTTAGAGAATTCTTCTTTTCCCCGGTTTCAAGAAATTTCCCTTTTTTCATGTTTTTTTCGCTTAAATGCGAACTGAATTGATAGAACCCAATAAGAGAATCCAAATATTTTTCGTTTAAAGTTGATTCACATTGATGAAAAAGCCTACCATTATATTTTTGTTTCAGCATTTATCTCTTTTTGGTTAAAAACTTTACTATTTGGTTATTGATTTAACTATTTTGTTGAAAATTCGATTTTTTTTAGTTCAAAATTAATTGTCGTAATTTTATTATTTTGCTGAAAATTTTATTGTTTTGTTGAAAATTCGCCTTTTTGGTTTGAAAATTCCACAATTTGGTTTATTTTTTGTCTTTATTGACTGAAAAACCTTTCTTACCTGCAAATTTGTCTTTTTAGTATGAAAATTCATCTTGGTGGTTGAAACTTGGACTACTTTGTTAAAAATTCATGTATTGTTGAAAAATCGTTTTTTTTTTGGGGTGAATTCTGTATTTTTTTTTAAATTCAAATATTTTTGGCTAGAGTATTAACTATTACATTTTTCATTAAGAATTTATTTTAATTGATTGAAACTTAACTACCTGGTTGAAAGTTGAACTATGTTGCAAATTCATTTTTTTTAAGATTCATCTCTTTGGTTGAAAATTGATCTTTTTTAGTTGAAAATTCAATTATATAGTTGAAAATCGAACTGTTTGATTAGAAATTAAGTTATTGTTGAAAATTATTTTTAGCTTTAAAATTCAACAATTTTATAGAAACTTCAACTATATAGTTGGATATTATCTTTTTTGTTAACAATTCTTTTTGGTTTGAAAAATCAACAGTTCTACAGAAACTTCAACTATATTGTTGAAAATTAACTTTTTTGTTGAAAAATCTTATGTTGGGGTAGAAAATTCAACTGTTTTGTAAAAAATTCGTCCTTTTGGCTTACAATTTTATCAATTTGGTAAAAAAATACAACTCTTTGGTTAAAAATTAACTTTTTACTTGAAAATGCAACAATTGTATAGAAATATGAACTGTTTTTTTGAAAATCACATTTTTTTGTTTGAAAATTCAACTGTTTGGTCCAAAAATTAATTTTTTCGTTGACAATTCATATTTTGGCGATGAAAATTGTACTATCTTGTAGAAACTTTAACTATTTTCAGTTGAAAAATTACCTTTTTTGTTGAAAATTAATATTTTGGGATTGACGGGTCAACGGTTTTGTAGAAAAGTCTTCTTTTCGGCTTGAAAATTAATTTCTTTTGACATAAAATCAACTGTTAGGTTAAAAATTAACGGTGTAGAATATTGCTCAAGGTGTGGGGGGTCTCCAGTCACTTGTGTTTGAGAGCCGTTCAGCCCCCCCCCCCTTCCCTTCTTGAAAAATATTCTATAACCCGTTCTATGATTCGGCGGTTCAATTCTATAGAAATTTCAACTATTCTGTTGAAAATTCATATTTTTGGGACAAAAATTTAACCTTTTTATATAAAATTCGTCTTTTTGGCTTGAAAAATCAACAATTTTGTTGCATTTACTTTCTTGACTGAAAAAGCTTTATCGGTTGAAAATTCGTCTTTTTGGTTTGAAAACTCATCTTTGTAGTTTGAAAATTTAACTATTTGGTTAAGAACTCAACTTATTTTGTTAGAAATAATTCATCTTTTTGGGTGCAACTTAATTTTTTTGTTGAAAATTCAACAAATTTGTTTGAAATGCAATATATTTCGACTTGAAATCTTAGGAATATGATGCCTACAATAATTTTATTTTTAAAAATGTATTCCTCTATTATTTCCCTATTATCGTGAAAAATCACCCTATTTTTTCTATTTTCAGAGTATTTGTAATTATGAATTCTGTAAATTACATAAAATAGAAGAAAATTACATTAAATTACAAAATTTTCAAAATTCAAAAAGTAAGTGGTTTATTTATGATAAATAATACCTCGATAGATTTCCTTGATCCTGTTTGGCCTCTTCATGGCTTCTTAATTGTCGAGATTCGTCTACAGAACTGACCCTACAAGATCGCAATTTGCGTTTTATTTGTGACATTGGTTTATTTGCATTTTCTAAGTCTTGATCTTGTTCCTGAAAAGGTGGCAAATGAGCGTACTCTGTATCTTCTATTTCTTCTTTTACCGTGACCTCTGGAACCCTGATAATGGATTATTTCAGAAAATAAATAAGAAAATAAACTAGGTAGAATTAAAAGATTTTAAGAAATTTGTTATTTCAACATTTTCATACTAACTCGATTGGTTCCTCTTTAATTTGTGTCGGTTCCGTGGCTACTATAGTAGCCATTAAGGAATTATATTGTTCTCTTTCTTGCCTGTACAATAGAAGATTGTACAAGGTAAAATCAAAATATACTCGTAGGCCATCGGCGACTTCTCGACAGAGATTAATGTCTGTGAGAGTTTTCTCCATAATATTGTTGCCCTTGTTTCGTTGTGATTTATCCGGGATACTTTTCAACTCCGCATCAGTGAAATGTTGCACCCATGACTCCAGAATAAGTGCTACTGTCGGTTGTGCTGGTAAAACAGCCAGCTGAAACGAATAACTTGATTTAGAAAATCAAAAGCAGGATTAATGAAAACTTCTCATACACATAATAAGAAAATATTTAATTGTAAGTTAAAATACAGAGTAAACATTATTTCGTAATCGATCACAAATATTGCAACATCAGGGTTTCTACTCAAATTCTAGAAAAAAATGCCCTGGAAATTCCAGGTTTCTTCCAGGTACCTCAAGATTTTTCCAGGTATAATTTTTCATAGTACAGAGCCAATAAATTATTTCACATTTTTTAAAACAATTGACTCGGAATATGTACATAATTTCTCAAGATTTTTCCAGGTATCATTTCTTATAGTGCGGAGTCATTCAATTATTTCGCATTTTTTTAAAATAATTGATTCGGAATATACACACAATTTCGCGAGTAAAATTAAATAACTGTATTTTCATTTGTGAAAGTAACTGTCAAAGGATAATTAATTTCTTAATTGTACAAGTATCTTATTCTTAAATATATTATCACCATCGATTGATTAAATAAATATATAATATTAGAAAAATAATTAATCATTTCTTGAATTTGTTCCGAAAGTTCATGAATATGAATAATAATTAAAACAAATTTTTATTTTATCTTCCTGTATTTAAAATGGTGTGCATATTCAACATATTATTTTGAATAAAAGATATTTTTCAGGTGATTAGACACCTTGTAAAACAATGAGAATTTTCACGAAAATATAATCTTTTGAGTAAGTTCAATTCGAAACGCTTCAATTTTTTAAACATTTTAGGTAAAAATATTGCATTTTAACTAGATGAATGAATTTTTAACCAAATAGTTGAATTTTCAAACAGAAAGATGAATTTTCTACCAAAAATGGAACAGTTAAATTTTCAGTTAAAACTAATTAATTTTCAGTTAACACAATTTAAAAAAATCAACAAAATAGTTCCATTTTCAACCAATTTGGTGAGTTTTCAACTTAAATTATAAATCTTCTACTGGAATAATTGAATTTCACACCAAAAAGATCAATTTCAACCAAGAAGTTTAACTTCTACCAAAGAAGTCAAATTTGCAATTGAAAAATATAATTTTCAACCAAAAATGGAAGAACTAAAATGATGGAATATTCAACTGGAATAATTACATTTTCAGTTTTTTCTCCAACAAATACACGAATTTTCAAGTAAAAAAGATAAACTTTCAAGCAAAATATGAATAGTAAAATTATCAGTTAAAAAAATTAATTTTTAACAAAATATTTCAATTTTCAACCAAACAGTTGCATTTTTAACTAAAACAGATCAATTATCAACGAAATAGTCTAATATTCAACTGAAAAATATAAATTTTACACCAAACATGAAATAGTTAAATTTTCAACCAAAGTAATGAATTTTAACTAAAAAAGATCATTTTTTAACAACAAAAAAAAGGTTTTTGAATTAAAATGATGAATAAACAAAATAATTTTTAAGAAAGTAGTTTCACTTTCAATAATGTAAGTAGTTTAATTTTCAACGAAAAATGTAATAGTTGATATATCATCCAAAGAGGACGAATTTTCAACGAAATAGTGGAAAATCTTCATAAAAAAAAGATTAGTTTTCAACCAAGCAGTTACATTTTCAGCCAAAAAAGATTCAATTTTTACGACAACAGATGAATTTATAAACCAAAAAGACGAATTTTCAACCATGAAAGATTTTTCAGTGAATAAAGAAAAAAAATGCATAAAAAATCTGGAATTTTCGTGCTAAGAAGACGAATTTTCTACAGAACAATTGAATTTTCAACTAAAAAAAACGAGTTTTCAACAATTGGACTTTGCTAGTTTTTGGCGTAAATTATGATTTTTGTGTTTTTTCCCCGAATTTTTCAACTTATTTTCAACTTTTCAGTTAGAGTTAGGTGATACTTAATTCAAAATAGCAAACATAATTGTTCAAACAATTTATTATCATTTTTAATTATATTATCTTTGAATAATGCCAGAAAGTTCAGGTTTTTTGTGAAATGTTCAACTTTTTGTCCATTTTGCACTTACTAACGTAATAATTAATGCAAGTTAACAAACATAATTTTTAAAACAATTTATTATTGTTTATAACTATCTTGTATGAAATAGCTGCTAAACATTTGAAAATTTTCAGAAACTGTTAAGTTTGCTTTGACTTTTTAGTCATGAACAAATAACAAATAAACATTATATTAATTTTTTAAACAATCTCTTTCATTTTTGAGAATATATTTTTCTGAAATAAAACAGACAATTGAAATATTCTTTAAATTTTCTGTATGGATCATAGTGAATGTAAACTTTTCTTGAAGTAATTACTCAGGGTCTTTTTGTTTAAATTTACATTGATATTTATTATTTGTTCCTAACTTCAAAGTTAAAAAAAGGCTAAAAATTTCAGGAAAAACGACAATTATCTAGTATTATTCAAGAAAAATATTATGAAAAATAATAATAAATTGTTTAAATAATTATGTTTGCTAATTTGTATTAATTATTCGTAGTGTATACGGATCCGGCATATTTTGCCGGATTTTAATTTTCTGTTCCGGCATATCTTGCCGGATCTTAATTTTCTGTTCCGGCATATTTTGCCGGATCTTAATTTTTTCTTCCGGCAAAGGCATCCCTGTGACTGGTTACAGAAATATTGTTCGTTTAAACCCCCCCCCCCTTACACCGTCCCGGGGGGGGGGGGCTTCCCCGTGACTGGTTACAAAAGTTACCGATCTATTACCATAATTTAAAAAAATGTATGAAAAGATCGATGAATTACCATAATTCCTCAAATTTATGGAATTTTTCAAAAATGCATTAAATTTGTTGAAATTTATGGAATTTTTAAATATTTATTAGGTTTGTGAAAATTTATGAAATTTTTGGATATTTATGAAACTTGTGGAAATTTATGATAACCCACGGAGAATTATTACGTTATTAAAAAGGTCGAGTATTCTGTTCCGGCAAAATATGCCGGATTTTAATTTTCTCTTCCGGCATATTTTATCGTGTACTAATTTGAATTCCAAGGAATTTATTATGAATTCCAAACGATTTATTTTTATTTCCAAATAATTCTAGATTAATTGCAACGATTTAAAAAATTCATATTCGCGCAAATATGTCGGACAATAGAAAATTAAAGGGAGATATTGGTGACAGATGGAGGTTATGTGTCATCTGTACATATCGGTATTCCTTGCCGAATCTTAATTTTCTCTTCCGGCAGATTTGCCGGATTTTAATTTTCTCTTCCGGCATATTTTTAATACGTAGTGTATATGGATCCGGCATATTTTGCCGGATTTTAATTTTCTGTTCCGGCATATCTTGCCGGATCTTAATTTTCTGTTCAGGCATATCTTGCCGGATCTTAATTTTCTCTTCCGACAAAGGCATCCCTGTGACTGGTTACAGAAATATTGTTGGTTTAAACCCCTACCCCTTTCCAACGTCCCGGGGGGGGGGGGGGGGGGCCCTGGGACGGGTTACAAAAGTTACCGATCTATTACCATAATTTAAAAAAATGTATGAAAAGATCGATGAATTACCATAATTCCTAAAATTTATGGAATTTTTCAAAAATGCATTAAATTTGTTGAAATTTATGGAATTTTTAAATATTTATTAGGTTGGTGAAAATTTATGAAATTTTTGGATATTTATGAAAGTTGTGGAAATTTATGATAACTATTGTCCGACATATTTGCGCGAATATGAATTTTTGAAATCGTTGCAATTAATCTAGAATTATTTGGAAATAATAATAAATCGTTTGGAATTCATAATAAATTCCTTGGAATTCAAATTAGAACACGATAAAATATGCCGGAAGAGAAAATTAAAATCCGGCTAAATATGCTTGACGAGAAAATTAAAATCCGGCATATTTTGCCGGAACAGAATACTCGACCTTAATTATTAGCTCACTCTATTTGAAAAGTGGAAAATTGAAAAAAAGCCACTTTGGAGCATTATTCTAAGAGAATATTGTTATAAATAATTATAAACGCTTTAGACAACATTGTTCTTGTTAAATTATATTGATTGCCTCTCTTTAACTGAAGAACTGAAATATTCGGAAGAAACAGCGACTTTTGAACTCTAGTCGAAGAAAAAATGGCTATAAACAATGCAAAATTGTTTAAACAATTAATTTAAACATATAATTATCAAAAGAAAATAGTACTTTATGTATTAGAAATAATTTGTATTTAAAAAATATATAATTAGCGCTAAAAACTCGCAAAAACCCAATTTTAAACTTGTGGGGGTTTTTACCCCATAAAACATGAAAAGTCGAAAAAAAATTGGGATCACTAGACGCAGCCGACTATAAAACTGTAAAATTGTACTCCTCCCTGTACATTATTTTAAAAAAAAATTAACCTAAAAATGGAAGAAAGCAAAAAATTGTTTGCTTTACAGTAATAAATACTAAAACAAACAATAACAAATCGAAAACAGAAGCTGAAAAAGTTCTTTTTAAAAATACCTTATTTTTGTGCATGATTAGTTCATAATCCTGTTCCAAAATTCGTCGTAGAGTATTTCCGACGTCTAGATCAACGCCAGGTCGAATGCTAGCACCAGATTGACTTCCTCCACAACTATCATCGCCACTTGATTCATCTACGTAATCGGAACTACTCTCGGTCTCTTCTTCCGTGACAGCATCCTGTGCATCAGACATGTCTTTTATCTTTACCAACTCCACGACAGGAAATTTCGTCAAATTATTGAGAATTTCATCAGGCACATGCGGCACTTCAGGCAATTTAAAAACTTCAGAATCAGGAATTGTTTCGGGCACTTTAGGCACCTCCAAAACTTTAGAATCATGAATCGTTTCCGGCACTTGAGGAACCTTCAAAGCTTGAGAATCAGCGATTATTCTCTTTCGTTTAATTTTTGAGGCACTCGTCAGCAGTTGTCTTTTGTTTAATTTCAATAAATTCCGTTTAGTTTTTTTAGCAACAAAGGTCAATCGGCGTTTCTTGTTTCCCACCAACTTATCACGAACACCTTTTGCAGGAACGCTTTGAGAATGTCGCCTCTTAAGAGCCCCGGGGGTTTTAGGTTTCAGATTATTGTTATTCTTCATTATATTATTTTCGATTAACGAACAATGTAGGGTCACTATATGAATTTTTATTAAACTATCAACAGATTTTATTCATGAAACCGTATTCGTAAAGAATCTTGGATCTAATCCATAATTTCGACTGAAGTGTAACACTGGACTGATAAAGCGTGTTCCGAAATGTAAACATTGGATCCGTGTGTGCGTGTGTTTATATATTATTGGAAGGATCGGTGAGTGCATTGGTGTTTGTTTTGATGTCTTCGCCATCTATGTGGCTGGCTGTCTTTCAATTGACCTCTAATCATTCCCAGGAATTTGATGTCGTTTGGGACAGATTTTTTTTTAATTTTAGACATCTTTTAAAAATATCAGTTTAAAAGATTGGTACGATCTTTGTAAAAAATAATATTAATAATTATTTAATAATTTATAAGGGTACGGTCACACCTCTGCAAGGCGGAAAAATATGAAAATATACCCACGGGAATAAAAGAGATAAGTGTACACGTACAGTGGCCAACGTTAACCCGTGCCCCCGGGCTTTTGAAATTAACATGGGGTTTCAAATGGGAAAAGCTCGATTTAAAAAAAAATGGAAAAAAGAAGTACTTGTTATACATTTTTTGTCAATTAAAGTATTGTCACCTCTTGAGGAGTATTTATGGAATGATTTCCACCCAATAGCTTTTAATTTTGACACACCTGAATCCCTTTAATTGTGCCCGGAAAATGCCCTAAAAAATGCAAAATAGCAGTTTTCTATCAAATTCATGCTAAAGACGGTATTTAAAAAAAAAATTTCAACATGCATTATTTTTAATCTATAAGTAACGAGTTTTAAAGTATATTTTAAATAATTGTAAATTGTTTAAACAATTAGTAATTGTTTAAAAAATTTGTTTTCCCCTGTAAATCGTGAAAAGTTATTATCTTTCGGAATAAATCTTACAAAGTTGATGAATGTCAAGAGTAGTAGTTCTTTTTTAACTTATTTGGTAATTATTTAAACAATTTTCATTTGTTTAAACAATTTTTTCTCCCTAAAATCGTAAAAAGTTATGATTTTCTGAAAATAATGACACAATTAAAGAATGTTGAAAGCAATACATTTTTAAAGGATGTTTGGTAATTATTTAAACAATTTTGATTTGTTTAAACAATTTTTTCCCCCTGTAAAGCGTGAAAAATTATTACTTTCTGGAATTAATGACACAATTAAAGAAATTTAAGAGTAATATTTTTTTCGGCAGAATATTTGGCAATTTTTAAAATAATTTTGATTTGTTTAAACAATTTTTGTTTGTTTAAAAATGTTTGTTGATGCTTATTATCCGAAATTCATTTGAAAAATTATTAATTTTAACGAATATCATCTGAAAAAATAACTACTCATAACAGACTGCAAAAATGGTTTATATTAATGATTATTAATTGTTTAAATAATTTCAAAGTATCTTAAGCAAAAAAATATTATTCTTAAAATTCGTTAATTGTGCCATTAATTGCTGAAAAGAATAAATTTTCTCGATTTGCAGAGAAAAAAAATTTTAAATGAACAAAAATTGTTTAAACAAATAAAAATTATTTTAAAAATTGCTAAATATTCTGTAGAAAAAAAATAATACTCTTAAATCCCTTTAATTGTGTCATTAATTCCAGAAAGTAATAATTTTTCACGCTTTACAGGGGGGAAAAATGGTTTAAACAGATCAAAATTCTTTAAATAATTACCAAACATCCTTCAAAAATGTATGGCTTTCAACATTCTTTATATGTGTCATTATTTTCAGAAAATAATAATTTTTTACGATTTTAGTGAGAAAAAATTGTTTAAACAAATTAAAATTGTTTAAATAATTACCAAATAAGTTAAACAAGAATTACTACTCTTGACATTCATCAACTTTGTACGATTTATTCCGAAAGATAATAACTTTTCACGATTTACAGGGAAAAAAAATTGTTTAAACAAATACTAATTGTTTAAACAATTTACAATTATTTAAAATATACTTTATAACTCGTCACTTATCGATTAAAAATAATTCATGTTGCAATTTTTTTTTTTAAATACCGTCTTTAGCATGAATTTGATAGAAAACTGCTATTTTGCATTTTTTGGGGCATTTTCCGGGCACAATTAAAGGGGTTCAGGTGTCTCAAAATCAAAAGCTATTGGGTGAAAATTATTCCTTAAATACTCCTCAAGAGGTGAAAATACCTTAATTGACAAAAAATGTATAACAAGTACTTCTTTTTTCCATTTTTTGAAAATCGAGCTTTTCCCATTTAAAACCCCATGTTAATTTCAAAAGCCCGAGGGCACGGGTTAACGTTGAAAAAAAAAATTACGGAATTTCTTTTTCCGGAAAACGAACAAAATGGGGGGGTTTTATCACCAAAAATCGAAAGTTGAATTTTGACAGGTATAAATTTGGACCTTAATACAATTTAACATAAGGTGCGCTATTTAAAAAACAGGGTTTTTACAAAATAACAATTTCGAAATTCTCTAACTTTCCCTGACTTTTTCTTGGCGAATTTTTCATTTTCTCTGATCGTTATAAATTTTTCTTTCATGTTAAATTTTCAACCAAAAAAAATAATGTTTCACCAAAAACATAAATTTTCAACCAATAAGATGAATTTTCTACCAAAAAGATGAACTTTTCACTACAATGAGGAATCTTTAACAAACAAAAAAATGAATTTCACTTTCAACTAAGTTGTTTTATTTTCAACCAAGAGCATGAATTTTCAATTAAAAAGATAAATTTTTAAAATAAAATGGAACAGTTATATTCACAGTTTGAAAAAGTAATTTTTAACCATAAAAAATTAATTTTCAGCAAAATAGTTAAATTTTCAACCCAAGAAATCAATTGTCAATTGAAAAGATGAATTTTTCACCTATAAGTTTATTTTTCTACCAAAAAAGATACATTTTTAACAAAATAGTTAAATTTGTAACCAAGAAGATTAATAATTTTTTACCAAAAGACGAATTTTCAGCAAAATACATAAATTTTCAATTAAAAAAGGTTAATTTTCAAACGAAAATGGAACAGTTATATTTACAGTTAAAAACATTTATTTTTAACCATAAAAAATAGATTTTCAGCAAAATAGTTCAATTTTCAACCCAAGACATGAATTGTCAATTAAAAAGATAAATTTTTCACCAATAAGATTACCAAAAGACGAATTTTCAAGAAAAATATATGAATTTTCAACTCAGAAAGATCAATTTTGAACTCAAGATGTAACAGTTATGTTTACAGTTAAAAAATTACATGATCATTAAACATAAAAAATTAATTTTCAATAAATTATTAAAATTTTCAACTCAAAAAATGAATTGTCAACTACAATGAGGAATCTTCAAGGAAAAAAATAATTTTTCAACCAAGAAGATTAAATTTTTACCAAAAGACGAATTTTTAACAAAATACATGAATTTTTAACTGAAAAATATCAATTTAAAACCCAAAATGTAAAATTTACATATTTCAGTTGAAAATTATATAATTTTTAAACATAAAAAATTAATTTTCAACAATATAGTAAGATTTTGGAATAAAGAAATGAATTTTCAACTAAAAAGATGAATTTATTCACCAGTAGGTTTAATTTTCTACCAAAAAAGATACCTTTTCGACCGAAGAAATGAATTTTTACCTATAATGAGGAATCTTTAACCAAAAAATAAATTTTGGACAAAGAAGATTAATTTTCTACCAGAAAAGACGAATTTTCAACAAAATAAATGCATTTTTAAACCACATAGACGAATTTTCAACTAATAAAGATTTTTTAATTAATAAAGAAAAAAAAAATTAATCGAAAATGTGGAATTTTCGTGCCAAAAAGACGCATTTTCTACCAAACAGGTGGATTTTCAACGCATAAATATGAATTTTCGAATAACCAGTTGAATTTTCAGCCAACAGAAATAGAATTTTTAATTTTTTAAAATTTTTTTGCATTTTAAATAAAATAATAAAAAACTGTATGTTCATTTTCTAAGTCTACAAATTATACTAATAACTTTTTCGAGGTCAATATTTTTATTTAATTAATTGAATACAATCTGTATATTTTCGTTTCTTTTTAAACATTAGTGAAATTCCACACAATGCAAAGGTTTTTGAAATTGAATTGAAAAGTCACGAGACTGCGCTCTCACAAATTGCAAACAAAACTTAGCTCCGCGCAATCAAAATCGCAAATTTCCATTTTCGGGCATGAAGAATCAGGACATAGCACAAAAAATCAGAAAATCAGGACAGCGATAAAAATCAGGGCTTTTGAAATAAAAATAGGGTTTTAAATGGGAAAAGTTTGTTTTTCAAACAAATTGAAAAGAGAAGTACTTGTTAGACCTTTTAAGGAATGTGCCCGCAAAATACCCCAAAAATGCAAAATAGCAGTTTTATGTCAAATTCATGCTAAAGACTGTTTCTTTTTAATTTTCTCAACATTAATTATTTTTACTCAATATGCCACAAGTTTCGAAGTATTTTTAACTCATTTTTATTTGTTTGAATAATTATTATTTGTTTAAACTTTTTTCGCCTTTAAATATTGAAAAGTTATCACTTTTTGGGACAAATTATACAGTTGATGAATTTCAAGAATAATAATTCTTGTTGAACATATTTGGTAATTATATTTAAATAATTGTTTCCTCATAGAGGGAGGTTTATAATGACCTAAATTTTCAAGTATAATTTTTTGACATATTTCGATATAATTCGGCCCCAGGAGTTCAAAAAGACAATTTTTTTTAAATGTCCATGTGTGTGTGTGTGTGTATTGGGGTGGCTCAAAAACACTTTTTTTCTTAGAGGGCAACGATCCCCCAATTTTGTTCCAAATCCGAAAAAAGAAAATCCCTAATTTTTGGTTTTTCGATTTTAACTGCTGTCCGTTTTAACTGGAAGTTTCCCATGTAAAATGCATAGGGAAAAATCACTTTTTTCAGTTTTTGAAATAATTTTTTAGGGTTTCAAAAAATTTGACGGGAAAGTATGCAGGCTTGTGGAGAATTATCTAACGAAGAATGTCACGTATCGGAAATATGGGTTTGATACCCCTAACACACCCCTAAGAGTCCCTGAAAACTACCCTTAAAACCACAAATATCAATTCTTCATAAAAACGATCCTTTGAGCACTGTATTCTCGTCTTTCTTTACCAAAAATTATTTATTTTGGTCTAGTGGAATGTTTATTAACATTGCTCAATTAATCTTCAATTATTTAAACAAATGGAATTTGTTAAACATTTTTTTTCGAAAATTCGTTTTTTTCCGTAAAATTATTACTATTGGTCTCGTGGAATATTTATTAATTTTCAATTATTTAAAAAAATGTAATTTGCCCCAATAATTTTCTTTTGAATTTTTTGTATTGAAGTTTATTATTATTATTTTTTCAGTGGAATATTTATCAAAATTTGTTAATTAATTTGCATGAAAATTCGTCGAAATGGCAGTTTATTATCTTTAATAACATACATATATTTAAAAATATCATCCAATTCTATAAAAAATAAATAACGATAATAAACTGCCAGTTCAACGAATTTTTGGAAAAAACATTTTTGAGTTAAATGGAATTTGTGTAAATGTTTAAAAATTAATTAATCAATGTTGTTAAATATTCCACTAGACCAACAATTATGATTTTCATAAAGAATAAAATTTGAAAAACAAATTATTAACAAAAATTCCAATGGTTTGAATAATTGGAAATTAATAAATTATTGTTAATAAATATTCCACTAGATCAATAGTAATAATTTTTAGGAAAAAAACTAATTTTCGAGAAAAAATTATTAAACAAATTCCATTTGTTTAAATATTCGAAAATTAATAAATTATTGTTAATAAATATTCCACTGGACCAATAGTAATGATTTTTAGGAAAGAAACGAATTTTCGATAAAAAATTATTAAACAAATTCCATTTGTTTAAATAATTGAAAAGTTATTAAGCAATGTTAATAAATATTCCACTAGAACAATATAAATAATTTTAGGTAAAAAAAGACGAGAATACAGTTCCCAAAAGGTCGTTTTTATGAAGAATTGATATTTTTGATTTTAAGGTTAGTTTTCAGGGACTCGTAGGAGTGTTTTAGGTGCGTCAAATCCATATGTCCGATACATGAAATTCTTCGTTGGATAATTCTCTACAAGCTTCCATACTTTTCCGTCACATTTTTTTAAACTCTAAACAATTATTTCAAAAACTGGAAAAAGTGGTTTTTCCCCATGCATTTTACATGGGAAACTTCAAGTCAAAACCGGCAGCAGTTAAAATAACAAAAAAAAAATAAAAAACAAAAAATAGGGATTTTCTTTTTTCGGATATGTAACAAAATGGGGGGGGGGGGGGGGGGGATCGTGGCCCTCAAGCATGAAAAAAAATTTTGCCATGCATTTTTGAGCCACCCTAGTATGTATATATAACTTTTTTCTGTTCACCATATCTCGAAAAGTAAAAGAGCTATGATCATAAAAATTGAACGAATTGTAGCTCCGGCTGATATCCAGATCTGATTTTGAGCTAGATCGGTCATTTAGAAGTAGTTTTGTATGCGTTTAGAGATTTAAAAATAAAATTACCTGACCGAATCCATTTCAAAGCAGGGAGGTTCTACACTTGAGGTTGCAGAATCTCTCGGGAACAAAATATGTTGTTTTTTAGAGGAAATTAGGCGATACGTATTTTTGCGATTTGTGAAAAAAAAAAATTTTACAGAGTTATGCGTATTTGAATTTTTGGCTTTGTTTTTCAAAAAAACCCCAAATTTTTCTTCAAACTCGTATAACTTTTGACCTAATTTAGATATTTACGATTTCTCAAAAAACCCACACTTATATTTTTTGCCAATTTTTTTTTAATTTGTACTATCATAAGGAAAGTACCTTGTAAGTTTTATGCGGGCTAAATAACTTTTGTGGGCAGGAGCATTTTTTTCCATAAAATCGAATTTTCGCATTTTTCTTGAAAACAACAAGAGATAATAAAAAATTTGGAGAAAATAGTTTGCACATTTTAAAAAGTTCTACAAAAAGTTCTCTTACGCATTTATGATATCTTGTACCATTTCCGAGAAAAATCAAAAAATACAATTTTCATAAACAAAAAATTGTCTCTGTAAAAAATTGTTTTTTTCACAAATCGCAAGAATACGTATCGCCTAATTTCCTCTAAAAAACAACATATTTTGTCTCCGAGAGATTCTGCAACTTCAAGTGTAGAACCTGCCTGATTTGAAATGGATTCGGTCACCTTGTTTAAATGAGAAAAACTTGTTTGATATTCAAAATACAACAATACGATATCTAACGCATTTGTTAGTATCTTTGAGACGCACTGATGGACCCATTGTTGAAACATTCATGACATATCAGTACCGACTTATAAAATTAAAAAAAAAATGGTTTTAATTTTGAATTTTTGGAATGCTACAGTACTATTTCTGACATGTTAGTCGCGTCTTCGAGGCGCGACTAACGACTTAAAAAAATTGTTTTCCTTGATTATAGAAGGAATTTTTTCAATATTCATATTGCCGTGCCTTCACACGACAACTTGATTTTTCTTTTGATAAAAAATTCATTTTATTCTTGTCTTATCTTAAAGTTCCGTATTTTAATATAAGTTCTAAAATGTGTCAAATTATGGTTCCACAATCTATGTTTCTCTCTATTCTTGCGATTATCTGGAAAACTACATATTCAAATCCTAGTTTTTAAGATTCCTTAACTTTGTTTACATTAGATTAAGTGGGTTAGGTTTGAAAGCAGTTTTTAAATGTACCTCGCTCTTCGGGTTCTTACGATATCTCTGCCTGCCATGTGCATGTCATTCTTATAACCAACTCAATAAAGATTTATTATTAATAATAATATTTTTATTATTATAACAGTACTGTACTGTATCTGATGTAATTGTTCGCGTCTTTGAGACGCGTGGATTCATCTATTGACAAACTTTCGATGACTATTTTTGAATAATCCATAGCTACTTAGAAAGTAAAAAAAAAGTTACATTGTTTCTATGAAGAAAACTTTGGTTTTAATTTGGAATATAACACTACTGCAAGTTAAAAAGTTATTAATTGTAACAGAACACAGCGATAGACATTTTGGCGGGCTCTCTGATTTTCTGAAAATAAGATTTTTGATAAGACAGAGACATAAGCTAGAAAAATATTGAAAGCATCCATTTATTTTCTTTTGGTATTAGGGAAAAACCTTCCTCTATGATGAAGCAAATTCATTTGATACGTATGAGGAAGCAAAATTAATTTGTTTAAACAATTTTTCCCATGTAAATCGTAAAAAGTTATTATTTTCTGAGATTAATGACATAATTAACGAATGCTAAAATACATATTTTTTAAAATACTTGGCAATTGTTTAAAAAAATTTAATTTGTTTAAATAATTTTTTCATCCTGCAAATCGTAAAAAGTTATTATTTTCTGGAAATAATGACGCAGGCAATGAATGTTAAGAGTGATATTTTTTGGAAAAAGACAATTAGCAAATACTTAAACAAATAATATCACTTGCTCCTCTTCATAGCGGAGAAAATTCTAGTTTTTTCGAATCTCTTACACTATGTCGCTTATTAATCAATATTTTCTTTCACCAATAAAATCGATCTGAAAAAATAACTATCAATAACGTATTTTGTAACTAAAAAATAATAATGGTTTAAACAATTGAAAATTAGATAAAAAATACTTCTAAAGTTGTGACTAATCGAATATAAATATGTAATTAATTTAGAGCGAATAAAAAAACAAAATACGATGATTAGCATGAACTTGAAATAAAACTGATATTTTGCATTTTTTGGGACATGTTCAGGGTACAATACAAGGGGGGGAGCAGGGTGTGGGGGGGGGGGGGATTAAAAGTTATTGGGTGGAAATTATTCCTTAAACATTCCTTAAGAGGTGACAAAATTTTAATTTACAAAAAGTTAATAAAAAGTATTTCTTTTTTCCATTTTTTCAAAAACCGAGTAGTTCTCATTAAAAACCCCACGTGAATTTCAAAAACCCGGGGTGCGGATTAATATTGACCGGGGGTCAATTACAAAAATTGAAAATGGAATTTTTGGACCACCCTGATAACAAGGCCTCCCAAAAGTAACAAGGCGTAAAAAAGAGTTTGCCCCCTCATGTTACGTAATTTTTCCAGTCATGTCTTACTAAATACATTTTAGTCTCGATTTTAGTTATACTTACTACCCGAGACACCTGAAATACCATACCTTTTTTTATATAACGAAACATAATATGTTATATATGCATGTAGAAAATTATAAGAATTTCCAAAAAATAAATCAACGCTGTTATTTTTACTATTCACAATTCAAGAATTTTCAAATGTGTTACAGTTCAATGTGAATTGTGTTACAATGGGAAATTCTGAAATTTTGATAATGATGATTTACATTTAAAATTTTTTGAAGTCCTTCACTTTAAAAGATTTTGAACTTAAAAGTCTTGACTTTCGATCATCAAGATCATCGAAATTTAAAAACGGTTATTTATTCATCTTTAAAATTGAAGAATCTTTAATTGCGAATCTTGAAAATTCAAAAGAATTTTCCATTGTTAATATTTAAAATGAACTACATATTCGAGAAAAAAGAACATTCAGAATTACATAACATTAAGATATCAAACTTGAAAATTGAATAAATTTTAATTCAATATTTTCAAAATCCCACATTTTTTAAATGTAACTCTTGAAAATTGTAGATATTTCTTCAATTTGGAAGAGTTCAATTTGAAAACTAGACTTTTGATCTTCAAAATCATCTGAATGTAAGAATTTTGATTTATGAATCTTTAAAGATGAAGAGTTTTCAATTGTAAATCTTCGAAATTGAACTATTAAAAAAAAACATTAAAAATTACATCTTTTTAAATTATACATATTAAGAATGGAAGAATCTCCATCAGTAATTTCAAGATTCGTTAAAAAAAAGTACCATTTCCTGGATTCAAATGAACTTTTATTTCAGAAAATTATTTCTCTTGGAAAGAAAACGAATATTTCAAACAAGTTTTTTTCTCCTAAAAGTCGAATAAATTCTGACCTCAGTATCATATTCGTCCTGCTGACCAGAACTTCCATCTTCTGAAGAGCCTGTCGTTGCGGAAGTTGCGCGACTTCCGCTACTTCTTGCTTGCCGTTTCGATTCTGTTTCCGACTCAGCCAAACGGTCAGAATATTTGTAACTTCTCTTCTTTCGCTCTCTTCGATATAAATATGCTCCCCTAATTTGAATAAAAAGTTGAAATCTACTTACGATAATCATTTAATAAATAAAGTATTTAATTAAATTATGTTTTAAGAGATTGCAAAATATCGTAATTAATTTTTTTATACATAAATGATGACATACAATTGAAGCTGTGCTTTTTGTGCAAGGTCCCTCTGTAGTTGTCTATTTTCTTCTGTGTCTTTTAATACATATTCTTCCGTTACGCAACGGTCCCAAGAAGAATTCCAACCCTATAATTTAGTCATAATTTTGCATAATAAAGACAGCATTTAATTAATTAATAGTTAATGACAATTATCAGCGGTGTAGTAGAGTCCTGGCGGGTCCTGGCGCTGCCACTTTTTTGTCATACAGAAAATTTTTCCAGTTATAGACCATCCATAACATACGTTACCAATTTGGGTATTTTTTTGGTGAATTTTACGTTTATAAATATAAATAGTTAATAAAAAAAGATGTTCTACCCGAAAAGATGAATTTTCAACACAAAAAGACGAATTTTCAACAACAACAAATTAATTTTTAACCATGAAAGAGCAATTTTTAATAAAAGAGTAAAGTTTTAAAGCTAATTTTAAACAGCTAATTCTTAACAAGATAGTTGGATTCTTAACAAAAAAGTTGTAGTTTCAACAACAAAGAATAATTTCCAACAAAAACAAAACGACTTCTTTAATAAAATATATGAATTTTCTACCAAAAAGGTGAATTTTCGACCAAGAAGATTAATGTTCTACCAAAAAAGATGAACTTTGAACAGAATACATGCATTTTCAACAAAATTATTTATTTTTAAAGCCAAAAAGACGAAATATCTTTAAAAAAGTTGAATTTTAAACCCCGAAATATGATTTTTTCAACCAAAAAGTTCAATTTTCAACCAAATAGTTAAATTTTCTACCAAATTGTTGAATTGTTAACATAAACGTACATTTCAAAGGAAATAGTTCAATTGTCAACTATAATTATGAATCCTTAATAAAAAATTAATTTTTTTACAAAGTAGTTCAAGTTTAAGTAAAATAATCGACTTTTCAATCAAAAAAAATAAAAGATATATTCTCAACGAAGCATGTAACAGTTGATATTTCAACCAAACAGGTAGTTAAACAAGTAGTTAAACTATACAACAAAGTAGTTAAACAAGTAGTTAAATTTTTATCCGAAAAAGATAAATTTTTAACGAAAATAGAATATTTTCATTTTCAGTTTGAAACATTTATTTTCAACTGAACCTAAAACGAATCTTCATCAGAATTGTTAAATTTTCAACCAAAGAGATAAACCTTAAACTAAAAAAATGAAAACGTAGTTTATGGAAAGTACCGCCAGGGCACTTTTTCTTTTATTTAGGACTACACCACTGACTATTATTAGTATTTTTTTCTTTTGTACCTGAAAATGTATTAGATATTCCACCGCTTTTCTTCCCCTTTGATCTTTATTAACTATAACGTCTAAAACCTGAAATATCAAATTCTAAAATTTATACTTATTCTGAAATAAGACTTTTGTAAATTAGCAAAAATGAGTTTGGAGAACATTTAAAAAATATACATATGTTGGTATCGAATCGTTAAGGGATCAAATTTGTTTTCATTTATCAAATTGGTACATCTATTTCCATTTACAAATAATATTGATAATTCACAATAAAATTTAATGAAATAATAATAACACTTCTAAATTAAGAAAATATTCGTTTACAATAATTGTATACATTCTAAATTCTGTAAGTAAATCACTTCCAATTAAGAAATTATGTTATTGAAATTATTATTTTAAAAAAATTCTGAAATAAAGTCACAAAAATAATGATAAGAAAGGTAGAAAATTTAGGATTAAAAATTCAAATAAATAAACTTGTTTATCAAAACATTACGAGTTATTTTAGAAAAAATGGTTCCAATCTGCAAAAACGGAGCAATTTATGAATTAAAAACGTATTATTTCCTTCATTATCCTTATATTATATTTCTATCTGTTTATTCAAATGTGAGTTTGACATTCGAAATTTGAACAAAATTCCAAAATCGAATGACATTTAAAATTCGAATGAAACTAGAAACAAGTAATTTCAAAAGAAACTTAATCTGTCTAAAAAAGAATGGATTTTCCCCAAAAATTAGCTAATCAGTCAACCATTCAATAAAACTAAGTACATTTCAGCGCAAATTTCATTCAAAAATTCTAAAATATTCCAATACGCCGCAAGATAGTGCGTAGTATACCAGAGCAAACAAAACATTTTGGAGCACATATTTTGGAGAAAAATGATTTAAAAACATAAATTATGCAATTATTTGGAATCAAAGAGTTTGTACAAGATGGAAAATACTTAATATTTTCTAATTTCATTATAAAATTGAGTACAAAACTAAGAAAAAGGATGAAAGCGCACAGATTGTGACAATTTGGTTAGGTTTGTAAAATCTTTCTCGCAGGGAAAACCTTACCTTTGAATCATATAACACTTTAGCTTTCGTTGGATCCGGTTCATAACACAACACTTTTTCACCGTCACAAAACTTAAATTTAGGTCCTCGCGTCGATACCATTTTTTGTAGTGAAATAAACAAAGGAGAACATGGGCTCGATCATGGCGGGACGTTTCACAAACACAACTGGGAGAACCAAAAAAATCTGCGCAGGTATTTCGCGCAAGACGGCCGGCTGACGGCAAAAATCGGCACCAGTACTTGCCACTTGCTCTGCTCTATGTTGATGGTTGATGTTGATCTTTACTTCTGTTTAGACTTTTTTTTGTTTTTTCTTCGCCGTTATACGTATACAGTGCATTTTTTTATAGAAAAGTATCGTGTATGGAAAATATTAAAATTGAGTATTTTTAGTTTTAAAGTGTCTTCCAAGAGATTTGATGGCTTTTTCTCAAACTAACGCGAGAGGTTAGTTTTCCTAAGTGTTATTATGGTGCATTTATTTACAGTGATCACAGTTCGTCCCCTTTCTCCACTTTTTCCCCTCAATTTGAAATATCCCCTAAATCTAAAACACCTCGAACCGAAAATTTTGACCCAATTCCCCCCCTTTTTTTTTGCAAAGTTTCGATTCATTTTTTAAGAATTATAAACGGGAATGCAAGACATTAGAAAACAAGACGCTTAATAGAGATTCTTTTTTGTATAGATACACTGTACAAACATTCTTTTAACTTTACCACTGCATCTTTGTAATTATACCAAAACTTGTAAAATTGCTTCCTTTATAGTGGTGAACTTACGAATTTGAAATGGAAAAACATCACTTTCAATGTAGTAGTTTCACACGATTTTTTAAATATTTTATTTAAAACGCAAAAATGTTGTTAAAAATTAGGAAGTCCATCTCTGTTGGTTGAAAATTCATCTGGTTGTACGAAAATTCATATTTTCGGGTTGAAAATCCATCTGATAGAAAATTCGTCTTTTTGGCATGAAAATTCCAAATTTTCGATGAAATTTTTTTACTTTATTAACTGAAAAATCTTTATTGGTTGAAAATTCGTCTACTTGGTTTAAAAATTAATGTATTTTGTTGAAAATTCGTCTTTTTTGATAAAAGATTAATCTTCTTTGTTGAAAATTCATTTTTTTTTTAAAGATTCCTCATTTTAGGTAAAAATGCATTTCTTTAGTCGAAATATTATCTTTTTTGGTAGAAAATTTCACTATTCTATTGAAAATTAAATCTTCAACTGCAATATATAACTTTTACATTTTGGGTTTAAAATTGATCGTTTTTAGTTGAAAATTCACAAATTCAATCTTCTTGGTTGAAAATAATTTTTTTTCTTGAAGATTCCTCATTGTAGTTAAAAATACATTGCTTTGGCTAAAAATTTCACTATTTTGTTAAAAAATCATCTTTTTTGGTAGAAAATGTAACTTATTGTTGAAAATTCATCTTTTGAGTTGACAATTCATTTCTTGGGTTGAAGATTTTACTTATTTGTTAAAAATTAATTTTGTATGTTTAAAAATTATGTAATTTTTTTAACTGTAAGCATAACTGTTACATTTTGGGTTTAAAATTGTTTTTTTTTTAGTAGAAAATACATGTATTGTGTTGAAAATTCATCTTTTGATAAAAAATTAATATTGGTGGAAAATTAATATTTTTTCTTCAAGATTCATTATTATGGTTAAAAATTCATTGATTTGGTTAAAAATGCAGCTGCCTTATCAAAAAATAATTTCTTTTTTGGTTACCATTAATTTTTTTCGACTAAATATGTATAACTATTTCATGTTTGGTAGAAAATTCATCTTTTTAATTTATAAATTCATGTACATTTTGTTGAAAATTCGTTTTTTTTTTAGAAAATTTATCTTCATTATAGTCTAAAACTCATTTCTATAGTTAACAATGTAAGTATTTGATTGAAAACTATTTTTTTATTTGAAAATTCCTTTTTTTTAGTGATAATTTCTACTATTCTGGGTTTTGTTGGAAATTGGTTTTATTTGGTTGAAAATTCAACTATTTGCTTGAACATACATTCATTTAATTGAAAATTTATACGTTTTGTTGAAAATTCGTGTTTTGTGGTACAAAGTTAATCTTCTCGGTGAAAAAATCATGTTTTTAATTCCACTTTGGGTTTAAAATTGATCTTTTTTAAGTTGAAAATTCATGTATTTTGTTGAAAATTCATATTTTTTCACCAACGAAAAATATGATGGTTGATTTTCATGCGAAAAATATTTTTATTTTAAATGAAAAACAGTTGTCATACAAAAAAAGTCGAATTTTCAAAAAAATCGTTGATCTTTTAAGCAAACAGATTTTTCAGTCAAGAAGGAAAAAAAATCAACCGAACTGTTGAATTTTCAAGCCAAAAAGATGAATTTTCCACACAACAGTTGAATTTTCAACCAAAATAAGACAATTATTAACTGAAAAAGTAAAAAATTTCAACCAAATAGTTGAATTTTCAACTAAAAAATTGATTTTCAACCCAAAAGAAATGTATAATCAACAACACTAGTTCAACTTTCAACCAATTAGTAGGCTTTTCAATCAAAAGGAATGAACTTTTACCCA
Organism: Andricus quercusramuli; assembly: GCA_932178445.1. Taxonomy (NCBI): domain Eukaryota; kingdom Metazoa; phylum Arthropoda; class Insecta; order Hymenoptera; family Cynipidae; genus Andricus; species Andricus quercusramuli. The sequence goes on from CAKNXH010001376.1 coordinate 220,856, forward strand.
AAAATAGTTGGATTTTTTATTGGGGTTTTTTTAATTCAGTTCGGATTGAAGCGAAAAAATTATAAAAATGAATAATTATGAATAATTGAAAATTTTGTGAGAACAGAGGAAAAGGAGGAATTATTTTTAAAAAATGTCAAAGAGGAGAATAGGGGAAAGAATGTGAAGTCAGAATAAATGAAATCCCCTTCTAACCCCTTTTTCGGAAAAATACCCTTTTTTACTTCCTAAAATTGAACTATTGAACCGCTTTGATCGATGAATTTGTAATTTTCTGTATTATGCCATATTTTTGGGGTGTCCAGGGTCGCAAAAGTCCGGAAAAGGTTGTGTTATCCTTTTAGACAAAAATATCAATTAAAGAAAGTAGTATCAGAAAATTATGTAGCCTTATGATACAATTTAAAGACATTCCAAACTTATTTTCTTTTTTTTCCCCAATGTTCTTTTTTGTTGGTCTACCTGGTTTATGTAATATTGTTAAAGTATTAATATAACGTTATTTCTTTTAGTCTGTAAAAAAAATCCTTAAAAAAAAATAATAACATCGAAAAGTAAAAAAAATTATTTTCCTTATAATCAGAAAATGGAAACCTGTTTCTCGCCGGACATCCTAGATTTTAAAGATTAGAAACCGTATAATAGCACTTGCTTGAAATTTATAGAACAACAAAATAGGAAGATTTTGGAAGAATTGCAGTTGAAAAAGCAGATGCTTCTGAAACAAGGTGTAGCTCCAAGTTTGGGTTCGACTCTCACAACTCCTTCTGCTGGTTCTGCATCTTCTGTGGCAAGTATTAATTATATATATATTTTTTTGTTGTTGTTTTATTATTTAAAAAAATATATATATTTATATATATATAATTATATTCTATTTTACATATTATATAAATTTTGTTATAAAAAAATCCGAATCTTGAAAAAATTCGTCACGTAAGTTTGAATTCATTAATTTTTAAAGCCTGCTTTTAAAAATCATATATTTTTCAAAGTTTTGAGAATAATTAAACTTTAAAGGTTTACAATTTTTTAAATTCTTCAATTTGGACGGGTGAAAATGATAGTAATTTGTTTTACAGAAAGTTAATTTTTTAATCAAAAAAAATTCTATCCAATCACTATAAATATCATTTGACACTACATGATATGATACCTATTTAAAATTCATATAATTTTATTTTAAAATTATTGTTTTGAATGCATTATTCTGAAATTGTTTAATTTTCAAGGTCTTGAAACTAAAGTTGTTTTGCTTCAAAAGTTTAAATTCGCAAACATTTGTTTGGAAGTTTCTTAATTATTAAGTGATCAATCCGGAACTTTACAAATTTTACAGTGTATAGTTTGTTATGTTAGTGTTGTTAACCAGATAAAATTAATTTGAAATTTACAGTTCTTAATGCTTTCTAAGAATTATTCAATTTGAATTAGATTAGTTTTAGATGTTTCCAATTTCTATTTTCACTGTGTAAAAACAAGCATTTGTTAAATTATGTACGGATACTATCATCTTCAACGATTTACGACTCTTTTAATATTAGTTTAATAAATTTTGTCCCTAAAATAAAAAATAAGAAAATAAAAAGAACTAAAAATTACTTTTCATATCCCTTAAAATATGATAAAATCACTTAATATCTTCGCAACCCGTTGAAATCCAATGAAATCCCTTAAAAACCCCGTGAAATTCCATGAAAGCTAATAGTATTCCCTTAAATCCTGGAAAATTCATTGACACACCTTGAGAGATTTTAAAACCCCTTAAAATCATTGAAATCCTCGAAAGTCGAAAATTCCTTCAATTTTTTTAATATCTTGTAAAATTCTTCGGAATCATTTGAAAATTCGCTGGAATATTATTTCAAATCTTTTGAAATTTTTTGAAATATCTTGATATTTTTTAAAGCTCTTGAAAATTCCTTGGAATATTTTTAAATATCCTAAACTCCTTAAAATCCTTTGAAATCTCTCAATTCTTGTGAATACAATTTTTGAAATATATTAAAATATTATAAAATCCCTTGGAATCTTTTTAAATGTCCTTAAACCCTACAAATGCTATAAAATCTTCCAAAATTCTAGGAAATTCTTTAAAGCCGCATGCAATTTTCTAAAATCTTTTAACACAATTAAAATCCTTCGAAATTCCTGGATTTTTTTTTAATCTTCTGAAAATTCCTTAGGATCTTTTAAAATACCCTAAAATCTTTAAAAACCAATTTGAAAACTTTGGAAATATCTTGAATATTTGAAATGTTTTCAAAACTTCGACATCTTTTGAAATTCTTTGAATTGTTGTGAGTAAATTCTGTTAATATTTCTTGAAATCCGTTGGAATATTTGAAATCCTTTGAGATCCTGGGAAATTTATTAAAATACTTTATTGAGAGTGTTTAAAATCCCTTCAAATTACTGAAATACTTTAAAATAATTTCTGTAAATCTTGGAAGTTTTCTGAAATCCCTTGAAATATTATAAATCCTGCGAAATTCTTCCAACTCTTTCGACATTCAAGGAAATTCTTTGAAACCGCATATTAACGGCAATTTTTAAAATTATCTTCAAATCTTTGAA
>CAKNXH010001377.1:0-57648 GCA_932178445.1 Andricus quercusramuli
AGCGTGTGCATGACACGCTCTGCACCTATCACTGGGAACTTCTTGACATAAAATGCGGGCGCGGTATGCTAAGGTGGAGATTACACCGTCCTGGCATGCGAAAATAAAGCCCTCTGTACCTGAATTGAGCCCTGATGATTTGAGGAAAGCAAAAGTTTGCTCCTTCGACAAGGACTGTTTTTCTACATTTCTGTGAAAGTTTCCGTGCATTTGCTTGTCGAGTAGCTCTTGGTGAAATTTTCCAACCTCTGCTTTCTTTACTTCGGCTTTTAGACGTGAAGCATCTAGATGGAGTAATGCACTTTCCTCACTTCTGATGTTAAAATTCAGGCCAAGGGTCTCGGCAGCTTGCTCCGCGGCTTTGTAAAGGAACGCCCCTTCGCCAATCATCTCGTGGTTTCTGACCATCTTTAGGAGAGGATCTCTGCCATTCGCAACGATGTAAGCTGTACTTAAAACAATTCGGTTATGAAGACACTGGAGATTCAGAAGTCCGCGTCCGCCTTGCTGGCGTGAAATGTATAATCGCGGAACTGACGAATTGATATGCAAGCTTTTATGCATATGCATGATCTTACGCGTGGTGACATCAAGGGCCTTAAGCTCGTTCTTCGTCCATTGAACCACCCCAAACGAGTAGAGTAGAACCGGGACGGCAAGCATGTTAGTCGCAGATACCTTGTTCAACGCCGACAGATTGGAAGAACAAATCTGTCGAAGAAGATGCTTGTATCTGCTTTGGAGAGACTCCTCCACTGATGTTACGTCCTGAATGCGGCTTTGAGGCACGCCCAGGTATGTATAGGTCTCTCCAGTGTTAAGGTGTCTAATAACACTTATATCCACAAGCTCAGGGTCCTTGGGAACGCCAGTAATCTTTCCTTTCTTCAAATGAATTTTGGCACACTTGTCCAAACCAAAGTCCATTCCAATCTCTCCTGTGTAGTTCGTGACGATATTTAAAGCAGTTTGAAGTTTGCTTTTACCAGCGGCATAGATCTTCAGGTCATCCATATAGAATACATGAGTGACCTTATGCTCACGCTGATTAGTGTCGCCACAGAGGTATCCAGGAGAATTTCGTAGTGCTAGAGATAGAGGCAAAAGTGTGATGCAAAAAAGCAAAGGGCTCATACTATCCCCTTGAAAGACGCCCCTCTGGAAGGTGACATTGTTCGTCGTCAGACGATAATTCCTAGATGAGATGGTAAATCTAGTTTTCCAAAGAGGCATCAATCTCTCTATGCATCTCACTATGTGTGGATGTACCTTCAAGCTTTCCAACAGACAGATGATAAGTCTATGAGAGGTTGAATCAAAAGCTTTCCGGTAGTCAATCCAGGCCATTGACAAGACGCGCTGATGGACTGTAGCGTCTTTACAGACACACCTGTCAATCAGCAGGTTCTCTCGACAGCCTGCTACACCTTTTTTCGAGCCACGTTGTTCGTACATCTCTCGCCATACAGGCTCAATTCGTCGAACAATCCTGTTGTTTAGGACAGCTGTAAAGATCTTATACTGTGTGCTCAAACAAGTTATTGGCCTGTAATTCTCTGGTTTGGACAAGTCGCGGGCCAAATGTTGGTGTGTAGAAGTAAACTTCTTCCACCAAAAGTTCTTGATACAATCTGGTCCAGCACCGGAAAAGTTCTTCGTGCCTCTAAGTGCTTTTTTCACCTCTTCGGCAGTGACTGATGGGCACTCCTCCTCAGATTTTATGAGGCTGTCGCAAAACTCCTTGAAGCGGATGATATTGTCAGTATCTTCCTTCAACTCTAGTGTTTTCGGGATCTTGTACACCTCTCTCCAAAAAGTCTCTACCTCCTTGGGCTTGGGTGGATTTTTTACAAAAACAGGGGGATCACTGAAGAGGCGCAATGGGTCAGCGAGAAACTGTTGATTCTCCCTGATCCATCTCTCCCTCTTCTGTATCCTCCTCCTTGCGTCAGATAACAGCCTTATTTTGTCAACAATATGCTGCTTGATTGTCAGCAGCTTTGACTTGTTTAGTGTGTGATTCAAGGTCCTTAGTTCTTGGGCAAACTTTCGAACCCTTTCCGTGAACGGTCTACCAGATGTTATGTAGTCAATCACACATTGAACACGGGACGCATTCTGTCTTGCCCATCCAATTTTCTTGTTCAGTTGATGCAAGCGTCTTCTTGTCTTTTGATCCATCGTCGGTTTGAGCCTTCCATTTGAATCAGCCAAAGCTTTTGCAGCACCATAAACTGAGCAATTGATAGTCCAGAGGTCGGACTCTTGCAAGATATCTCCACGAAGGGAGGCATCCATTTCAGCCAGATCTTGGGGCTTAAGAGGAACTTGCATGTTGATGTATCTCCTTGTACTGAAATTGCCATCATCTTCAAGTAGGTGCCTGCTTTCTGCGGTTGGTCTTAATGTCGTTTCATCTTCGTCTGCAGCTTGTTCAAGCAGCGGTTGAGGAAGCGCTCCGCGTACATATCCATTTTTGCGGAGGTAGTCGGCTTGATTTCGCAAAGACTGATGCGAAACGTGTTGAAGCTCTGGGTGTTTCTGGCACCACAGAGTATGCATACGCGCCATAAAGCCTCCACGAACAGGGATAATACTGGCATCGCAGCAGTCTAGCACATCATTCTTAAGTTGATCCGTTCACTCAATGTGGGCGTTTCGCCGGTACGTCGTTGTGTTTTCATCTGAATTATTTTCAGCACCCCGAACTCTAGGATGATCGGCGTTGTTTGCCGATCCATTGTCGGGTGCTCTGCGCGTTCGATCGTTTTGAACCGCATCTACAACATTTTGGTGGTTTGTTGGTTTCATTGTTGTTCCCACGAGCAGCTAGGGAAAGGGTTCGTCCATCCTTGTAGAGCCCCGCGTGCAAGGATAAGGCTATTACTCTGAGACATCGCCCGATATCCCAGAGTCACCGTTAAAGACACCTCACCCAGGTGCCATGCAGCTTTCGGCACGGTTCTCACACCTTCGCTTAGGGGTTATTCCTTCGGGACCATCCCTGGACAATTTTCCGCGACTGCTTATTAATTATTGTATCCATATTCAGCAGAAACCCTTGGTACGGGGACCCTCTATCCGCAACCCGAGGACGCGTTCGGTGGCTTTGTCATAAGCCCTTCGGTTCTATTCCAAGGGAATCGAAACCGAAACCGATATATATATATATATATATATTATATGTCAACGAGATATGTTTGTAAATATTATAATGGAGACTACATTCAAAGATGCGGGTAAAGTTCATGTCGAAGGATTGGAAAAGAAAAATTGGCTAAAATGCTTTGCAATGAAGTCTGTGGCAATTATTGACTTGCATGAATTAGCATTCCCTTCGTTATAATGTTTACGCAAAGTGTCTCCTTATTTTATTGAATATCCTTGACATTTGAGTGTTGAAGAGTTGATTTGTGCACATCAAAATGTTACCCTGTTGAAAAATTCTATATAAAATCAGGTATTTTGGGTTTAATATATTTTTAACTAATGAAGCTTTTTCATGAATAAATGAGTATATAACCTGAAATTTACTTATACATACTAATTTATAGCCTAGTTCCCTGGAGTTATATATTAAGATTATATCACCTAAAACAATCAATATGAATCAAATAATTATTTATTAAATAAATATAAATAATCTCAGGTCTTCTTTGAGAATTAAATTCATTTATCAATAATGAACATTAGTCTGTATCCACATCCATTGACTCATGTGACTGAGTTTTGCAGCCCCATGAAAGTGTGTCGGTTTTATGAGGAAGCAGGATCCTCTTATCATCTCGCAAGCTGAGAGTAATCTTGTTTTGCTGAATCGAGTGAAATGCATGTTTTCGGCTACAAGTCAACCATTAAGGTCGAATAAGAGTTTCATAATATAAAAAAGTTTGCTTGGAGTGATCAAACGCTATTGTCCTGGATGTGTATCCTTTAATACCTTCAGCTTTTTTGTTTTCCTCTTCATTCTCCAAACCGTCATAGGCATACAATTTTGATCTTGGACCAAGAAACTCAGTTCCAGTTTTTCCGTTGAATTCGTCTCTTATTTTGTTTTTTCGTTGAAGGTGTACTTTATGTAATTGAAACATAAGTCATAAATCATTATCTTTGATATGTCAAGAACAGTGAATCCGATAGGGATTGGTTGATTAAAATTAATTTTGGTTTCACTCATTTCAATTTCTACACCCCATTTTTCCTCTCACTTTGTCATTAACCTGAACATGATGGTAGATCTTTATGCTAATCATGGAGTTCTTCAGGACACTCCAAATATTTTTCGAGAATATAACCTATTCCGGAATCATCAGGGATATCGAAAAATTTTGCTCGTTTTCAAAATTTGTAAGACATTTAAAATCGCGATAGAGTAAATATTGACTCATAGCTTCACCGTATCGATTGTAAATATCAAAATACGTGATGTAAGATTCTGGTCCCAATGGATTAAAATTTATCTATTATTTGCTTTCGCATACGAATTAGAGCACTGAGACACACCACCTCTGATAGCTCTTCCAATAAGTAATAATATTTCTACATCTGCTAATAGATCAAGTTCAATTCCAGCATGCCTTAAAATAGCATCGAAGGGAAGTATAGGTGCTGTATAATAGTGTAACTGATCTAAATTATATGTTTCAATACAACGAAATCTAAAACTTTAAAAAGCGTCTGCCAAGAGGAAAACATCACTTTTAAAGTGTAAATCTGAATATTCACCTAACGTTTTTTAATTAAAATTATCTCCAATTTTGCAGGCATGATAATAATCTTCATCTGAAATACCGACATCGTTTAATTTCGAATGAAATTCCTCTTTTGCTGGTAGACAATCTTTATTTAATTTTTGCCAATTATCAATATAGTCATATGGAAATACACTCTTTCTTATAATAAATTGAGAGGATGTGTTCCGGGTTTCAATCGTGTGCAAAGCTACGAATCTTGCCGATGTTTCATGAACATTGCAGTTCACTTCTTCAGGGCTAATCTGAATCTGAAGTTTCAGGTTATGTTGTTCTTATATTTACTCTTTACGATGCCTGTGATTGGCCAAATCGGAATGGTAATATATCCATTCCCCTATTCACGTCATTAATTTGTCATTTAATGTCATTTATATCACACCCTATTAATGCCGTGGATGTGGTGAGCCCATACTAGTAGTAGTAGTAATAAATAATCCACCTAGAAATACTAACCGAATCGGGTAGTGTCACGCCTACCCCGGAAGGGAAATGGCTTGATGGTATAAAAAAAAGGTGTTTTAAGATTTTGATTGCTTCTCTATGTTTTCTTGGACAAATATTGTATGTTTTTGCGATGACGGTTGCTTTGTTGAATTAAATGCTATATCCTGTTTCGATATGAAGCTCAGCTAGTGCTGATTGCGTGGAATGTTTTAGCCTGATTCTACTCTCATGTTATTTAACACGTTGGCTCACTGCTCTCCCAGTTTCTCCAATATAGTCTTTGCCAGAAGAACAAGAGATTTTGTTTATCCCCGGATTACTGAGAGGCGCCTTTTCATTTTTAGAGTTGTTCAGAAGTTATCCTATTTCCGCAGGTGGTTTAAATATAGTTTGGATGTTGTGTTCGTTGAGAATTCTTCCTATTTGTTCTGTAATACCTTGAATGTATGGTAGGATGGTGGTTGTTTCTCACTCAACACACAACTTGCTAAAGAAGGAAAGAGAAAAATGACCACCAACCTACCCTACATCCAAGGTATCACAGAACAAAAAGGAAGAATTGTCAACAAACACAATATCCAAACCATATTTAAAGCACCTACGTCATCGCTAAAACATACAATATTGTTCCAAGAAAACATAAAAAATCAATCGAAATCTTGGACAACCCTAATAACATCAATCGGGACAATGGATGTATTACCAATCCGATTTGGCTTTCCGTCCTCCCGGCAAAAAAAAAAAAAAACTTGATTGGCCATTCAAGTTTGACCAGTCCCCACGGTGTGGGCGTTCTGGCCAATCACAGGCATCGTAGAGAGTATATATTAGGATAACATAACCATTCAGGTTAGCCCTGAAGAAGTAAACTGAAATGTTCACGAAACATCGACAAGATTCGTTGTTTTGCACACGATTGAAGCCCGAAACACCTGCTTTCAATTTATTATAATGAATCAACGTGAAAGCATTAAATCCATCATTTTTCAATATCTTCTTCTTATTCATTTTTCATCTTTGCTAAGATTTGAGACTAATTTGGAAAGGCACATTATGGCATAAATCGAAAAGAGACAATGAATCTAATTTAAACCTTTGTATTTTGCACAATTTTTGTGAAGAACATACATTTTTCTTCATTGATAGGTAATGATGAGATATCACCTTTAGAACTTGTCGCCAATTCTTTCATAAAAAATGAGAGTCGTAGCCAGATAAATTATGAAACACTATGGGAATCATATGTGAGTCTTGGTAATTTACGTTCCACCTATAATGAGCAGGACCACGATATTTCGCCGTAAAATTGCAGTGATCACGATGTTTCACATCATCTTTGTTGAAATCTTTCTGACAAATATGATAAACCTTCGCGCTTGGAAAATTATACCCCTGCTTTAATATTGAAGGTTCCATTGGTACAGGATTTTTAAAAGAAGAATCTACTTTCTCAGCTAAGTTTTGAAACTCATTTATAATTTTTAAACTTCAAAATGTTATCTTTTTCTGCGGGAAGTATTAGTGTGCAATTATTATTCAGATTATCACAATCAATTCTATATTTCTCAAGCGATTTCTCAAATTTGAAGTAGCACAAACACCTGTCACAAAAGTAAGTGGGGCAATGACCTTTTGTTAGTTACGATTTCACTAGTCGAGACAGATTTTTGATTAAAGAAAAAGAATACACTCCTGTATCTAAATCAGATTGAGTATTTTCAATCTTAAGAAGGTGAATAATAGGTTTCCCAGATTTCTCGTGGCTTAAAAAAGTTGGAACAATTTTTTGTTTGTTGCTATATTCATAAAACTCTAATCGATATTACTGACCAGAGGAAACGATATGAACCTTTATTTTTAATATTGATCACAGGTTTTTTTATTATTATAAAATAAGGTAATTCAATGAAAGTTGAAGACTTCAACCCCAATCTTCCGTTTTTAGTTTATCAACTGTAACTTGAACCTGTTCTCTGACTTTTTCTTCAAACCACACATCAATATTTCTAGTGATAAAAATAGGGTCATTCTTACAACAAACACTTTTTTCATCTTGTTTTTTTCTGTACCAGCTGCTATTCTCTTGAAAATCACAGGAAATTCCACACAAGCTTTACCATCACCTAAACTATTCAATGTGTTCTTAATTCGTGGAATGAACATGCGTTTGAAGTCATGCAAAATTGTATCCAAATCCTTATCAATTGAATTAAATATCACCCCAGTTCTTACCTGCTTTTGGAAAGCACCTTTCACATCATCCCAAATTATTCTCTCTCTTGCAGTTTCATCAAAGCTTCACACATGCTAGCTCCTGTTCTCAGCAACTCCTTGAATATTCTGCTTGTTGTCTGCAGATTAGCGATCAATGTCATTATCGTACGTTTTTGCCCCATTTATATATGTTTATTCTTCTTCAGCATTTTGTTTAATATTCTAATGTTTCTGGTTCTTTCTCTCGTCCACCATATAATTTCTTCAGCTGATGGGGGTTGCTTTTTAAGTATAAGTGATACCCCGTCTTCAAATTTTGTAGAACTTTTTCACATTTTTTGAAATCTATTTTCAAATTGAACTGCAATCAGCGGACACTTATGAAAATACTGCGCAGATTTTGAGCTCACTACTACAAGTTTGTTACAGTTTCGGACATTATAAAAAAAATTCTGCTTCTAAATAGATCTTAAACACTTTGTGATTATAGACAGTTTGGTGCGGGGCAGAGCGAAGGAAGCCTTTCATTGTCTACCGTGCAGGAATTACAGCAAACTTTTGCGAACTCAAAAATCAGCTTTGATGTCACCTGAAGCAGGGGCAAGAAAGTATTATTATGATGAAATCTCCCAATCTGAAAAGCAGGAAAAATGCGAAACTTCAACGCTGATTGCCTGTTGTCCAATTATCTTGCTTTAATTTAACTGCAATATCAGAATTCATCAATTTGTTCAATTATATTGAAATTTATGAGACGTGTAAAATAAGGTCTAATTTATTGAAGCAATGTTTGAAACTTTTGTTATCATTATATTCATATTATGCACCGTGATTATGTATTCCCAAACTAGTGAAAAAACACTCAAACTAGTAAAATACCGACAGACAACCGAGCAAATTTACCAAAAAATAATTAAAAATTCTAAAACTTCATATCAAATTGTTACGTTAAACGAGTTACACGTACAGAGATGTCAAAAGATATATTTTGACATCGGATGTTGATACGTCCATTTTGGTTACTTTGACACTTATAAGTTTATTTCAAAGTTCAAACACAATATTTTAGAGAAAGGCGATCAGCGACACAGTTTCGGTGTTTCTCCGCAAAGTCAAGCTGTTAACCAACTTCAGCTAACGCCAACCATTTCAATAGGCTGGAATGGCCGGCGTAACATACCCCTGCCTAAAGGCTATTCCACTCAACAAAAGTGGACGAAGATACACGACAAAATCCCTGAACATGAGAGTCTAGAGAGTCCTAGGCCATGTGATCCAGAATAAAACTGTGTGGTTTGAAGTTATGCATGAACTTCCTAAAAGTTTCTCTGTTCTTTGGGAATTTCCCGTTTTATCGGAATACGAGATTGAAAAACAAGCAACTGGTCTGGTGAACGGATACCCTACGGACCAGCAGCATGAGCTAGTTTCGGCGAACAAACTCTGTAACCCTTACAGTTACTCGGTGCTCTTCAAAGAACAAATCTCTACCCAGATAGCAATATGCGCGCATAGTGCGACACACATGCGTCGCACGCGTGCGGATTTTGTCGCACGGCGTGCACGCAAGCAATGACGCAGATGCGTCCTCATATGCGTGACAGGTGCGTCGCACGTCGTGCGTATATCACGTCGTACTGGTATAATGCGAGTACACGTTGCAGGTTCTTGCGGACGGTATATATATATATATGTACAATATTTAAATATAGATTGTTGAATAAAAGGCAGGTAACAGGATAAACAAAAAAAGTTTCGTGCGAAAACGTTCTGAAACAAAAATTTTGCTGCGGGAGGAATGGGAAAAAACAAAATATTCTTTATCTACCTTGTCTTGAATCTCTTCATAATTTCGAAAACTGCGCGTTCTCTACTATAATAATCGGGAGAATGTATGGTAGGGAAATTTTTCAGTATGTTCAATGTATATTTTCTACTTATTTTGATTTTTGAAAGTGCAATCTACGGCGGTGTTTTGTTTACCGCACAAGAAATTGAGGTTATGTGCCACTATTTAATCAATATTTTCAGAATTTCACGTAACTCTGACTGGATTTGTGTCAATTATGAAATAAAGTGTTCTCTTATTTGCTATACACGTTTGGATAAACATATGGCAATGTTTAAAAATCATTTCTCTCTTTTCACTTAAAAAAAAATACATTGCGAGTCAAAATGATCTAAACGATACATTACAAAATATAAGTATTAAAATATCAAATGAAATATAAAATAAACTGAACACGAAAACCGTTTGCACTCCGAAATAAATTGTACGTACATATAAATTATGAAATATATCTAAGTGCCCACGAACAAGAAGACTGCAAATTGTCAACATTCAATAACGAATCGATAAACGACCTAGCCTAACCACCGCAACCGAAAGGAACACCATGTTATATGGATTTTTCTTGCCACGTGATCAGGCGGTATCACGATATGCGACTCATATGCCCCGCACATATGTGCCTGCACGAAGTGCGAGCGGTAACGCTGCGTTTCGGCACGCACGGCGTGCCTCGCATGCAGTGCGAGTAACGTGCGTCGCACGCTTGCTATCTGGGTATTGTTAGTTTCCAAATGGGTGCATTGCCCTCTGCATCTTTATGACCATCCCCGTAGCAATGTATAGTGCTAAAAAAACATTTTCTTGTCTGAAACAAATCAAATATGTTCTGCGGTCCACCATGTCTCAGGAAATGCCGTCTAGTCTTAGTGTGCTAGCTGTAGAAACTCTACTTGCGAGGAAAACGAACAGCAATGGAATCTGTACTCCAAAACAGTAAATTTAAATAAGTCCAATTCAGTAAATTTAAAGCATCAATTTGCGAACAATTTCACTTTGCTTTAAAAAATAAGATGTGGATGCAATTCAACTTGCAGGGTAATTATGAGTGGTTAGATATATTTGAAGATTTAATTTTTTCTTACAATGATACAAAATACCGGTGTATCGGAATAAAACAAAAGAATCTTACTAAATAAAATAAGATCAAGTTCTTGTTCAACGTATATAAAACATATAACGTCATACAAATATATATACAACCTAAATTTGAAAACAGAGATAAAGTTTTCGCAAGTTAGTTGAAGCATGTTTTTGGAAAAGGCTATACACCAAATTGGACAACTGGAATATGTACTATAAGTCATCTCAGGAATACAGAACCAGTGACGAATATACTTGAAAATTTCCACAATAAAGCCCATTTAGGTACTTGGCATGCACATGAACTTGCTAATTTTAGGCAAGCGGACATTTATCTCGTAGAAAAAGTACTGAAAAAACGTAAAAGTAAGATATTTGTAAAATTGTGAGGTTTTGATGACTGCCACACTAGCAAGATAGATAAGTCTAGTTTGTAAGTATGATTGTATTGGTATGAAGTTTTTTTATGAATAAAGTTCACTACTCTTGAATTTGTATCGTATATAATTCGAACTTAGCCTGAAATTGTCCCTGAAGCTATTTCCAGACCCGTATTTGAAAAAAGTTGAATAGGCTTCAAATTATATTTATTTAGATTTTCTTACTGATAAAATACATTAAATTTTCATGTATGAAGATACTATTCACACATTTGACATCCTGGAGAACAGCAAACGCTATTTCTTATAGAACAAACAAGTAATATATTCGGGTTTCATCTTCATTTTTTTTTAATTTCCTTCAAAGCCACAATATAATCTCCACAAGATATAGTCATACGTATACGGAAAATTCCACAGTTGATGCATTGTTGCTTCTCGTGTTCGTCAGAATACAATTGACTGATGTTCAAATAGCTTTCTTCCAACACATACGCGAAAAAGACGATTTTTTCTTCTCAAAATAGTGGACAAAATGAGCGATTTCTCAATTTTTGACGTAAGTACATGGAGCAGTGGGAGGAAGTGGTGCTCCATCGTGAATGTGTTATTGAATAAGCTCACACGTCGTGGCACAGTATACTATTGATCCATCTTCATTCGTCGAAATTTAAGGTTATACTTGCTCCAGGATGACTAGCCAGCCGTTTCATTAAAGCATTTGATTTCGAGGAGTATACAACATAATGATTTTTATGACACAAAAGGGTTTCAGACACTGAGCGCTAATTAACAACTACACACTTTATAGTTTTCCTTAATTGATTCATGAAAGAAAGTCTTCTTTGGTAGTGGTTTTGTTTCATTTTGAGAAATAAATTTTTTTACCGCTTGTTATCTGTAAGATTCACAGTTGTAAATTTTCTTGCAAGATTTCGAATATCTGATTGTAGATGTATCAGTTCTTTGTGTTCTTTGATATTTTTCAGAAATAGGTTTATACGAATTTCCAGATAGTGCTGCTGTTTTACACTCCATGACTTCCAACTACAGACTGATGTCAGAAAAGAGTTTGCTTGCTTTTATGATATCCTACTCCCTTTTCACATTAAAAAAAAATTACGTATTTTTAAGAATAATTAAATTCTATGAAAACTTTTCAGAATGTAATGTAATGCGTCATTAACACTATAAATTATCTTGAAAATGTTTACACGAATTGCTTGATTAAAATAATATACATTCAATCACTACCGGCGATAACCCAGCGGACACGTTCTGTAAACGTTACATAACAAAAAGGAAACATGTATACCTAACATTGTTACAATCGTGTTCCATGAAAATTACAGAACATGAAGGTCACACTGTTCTGTAACGCTGTTACTGTAAGGGTAAGTAACAGTTCTGGAGTTCTCTAATGTAACTAATATATAACAGAATGACAGAACTGTTATGTCATTCGATCCTACCATAGAATACACACAATTATTCTCGGCGTGAAACATTCCACTCGACATTAGTTGAAACGCAGCAAATAAACAACCTAGTCATACGTCGTACATGAGCATCCATCCCAGTGCTAACTGCGCTCGAAGAGGTTTGGCATCTGGACTCTTTCGGTGTCGAGATTCACCTAGCAGCTAGTGCCGTCGGTTATATGCCAGTTGAGTTTATCATTGCTGGTTAAAGAAGCAGTATTCAATAGTCGTAAATAGTAGCATATTTTGACAAGAATAAAAGTTCGTTGACAATAGTGTTCAGAAACTGGAATATTGAGAATGAGCGTTAAAAGCGATAAGAAGCTTCAATCATTTATTTATCGGTTATACGATTCCAACTAGAATTTTCAATCAGTTGCAAATTTGTTTTTAATTAAAGCAAACTAAATTTTCAGGAAATTCCTCAAGTTCGATATGAAAAATTCTTTTAATTACTTTATATAAACTTAAGGTTTGAAAAAATTGTAAATTTAGAATATTGTTACTGCAATAAGACGTCATTACTTCAAAATGATTGATATTTGTGTGTACTAGACAAATAAAAATTCTCGAAGCATACGTTGATAGTTTATTATAAATGACTAATTTGTTACTAACAATTGTATTATTATAAAAAATGGTAGGTGATTTTTGAATGATTCTGTATATTAGTCAAGTGATTTTTGTTTTCAATTCAACTTAAACTAATACGCAAAAACTAATAAAACAAAAGTGATAGTATATTACATCACAAGTAGGGTTATACAGGTATTGCATAACCATATAAAAGATGTAATATCTTTGGTCGTGCGAACATACGACTGGCGTGGCAGTCATCTGTTTTGCTGTGCGTGATTGGTGATCTGATTTGCCGCTTAATTTGAAAATGGTGTGTGTGTGTGCCAACAGTATGGTTAGAGAATACCCGTTGATGCTCAGGAACTATTAGTTGAAGAAACCTAAGATCCTTTTCATATTAATCCTCCAATATAATCAAACTGTATTAATGTAATATTGGCAAGTCCAAAAAAGCACGTTCAAAAAGTTAGTATCTGACACTCTTAAAAAACACTTGAACTGTGCATTTGTTTATAAAGTTTGCTAATAACAATCACGGTTATGAAATCACAATATAGCTGACTAAAGAATTACTAGAAAGTTAAACAAAACAAGTTTTACAAAATATTCACAAATACCGTGTATCAGCCTGAAATATACAGTATTACAATGAACAATTAATAGGCGTGTTACTTTCCGAATGATTCAAAGAGTCGTGCGATCGAAAATTCATTCGCGTTAGCGAAAAGACGTGGGAGAGCAGATAGTAAAAACGTCGATGGGTGCGTGGATCTCCGTATGTTTGATATGATTTCTTGGATGTGTTCGTCGATGTGAACAGTTTTTCATGAATTCAAACTGAGGCAACTTTTGACGAATGCATTGTAAATTAAGCGAGAAAAAGTTATATTTCTTGAAGGAAATAAATTTCGTTACCTTTTTTTTATCAGTCTTATCGTATTTTATAAGTAGGTTATGTTTTTGACTCCAAAAATATTAAATTAAGGTCTGGCGAGATGTCAACAATCGTTGTATCATAAATTAACCTAAAAATTCAATTTTGCGTACATAAAGCGGTCAACTTCTAACCAAGCGAGTAACTTCAAGTCATGTTACAGTCATCAGTTGACTTTCAACCGGCGAATGACCCTCTTGATTACATTTGAAAGTCAAAGGACATTCTTTGATTGAAATTAACATTCTTGTATTACAGTAATTGCATTTTCCATGAAATAGCATTATCGCTAGGTAATTAAGAATCCACGGTTGGAATTCTTGGCCGAAACGTTGGGTCCTCATTCTCAAAACGCACGTACCTGAGTTCCCTTCCTAGTGAGATCATGTAGTTTCTTTCGGTCGACAGATCGATTGCCGGTTTAAGTCTAGAAGTCTCGGTTGCGTAACGACCTCCAGTAAAATGAGGGAAAGTCCCCGACTTGAACGAGGAGTTTATCAAGAGCACATTCAAATTTCGATCCCGATTGCGCGGTTTATGTAAGGGGGCAGGGGATCGTCACGATTGGCAGTGTGACGATAATAGCCTCTCTAACAAACTATTTTGCTGAGAGATCACATTGTCAAATCGGGTATTCGAAATTTCTAACTTGCGTTTACAGCGCTGTAATTTCGATCAAGTCAGGCAGTGGCTGACCCGGGTCGGGTAGGAGTCGTTGCAGGTGAACCTCTTCCCCTTCCTCTTCCCGCTCTCATGGGGAAGCCGGTGTGAGGTGTATCAATTGGCTTGATATCGAACGGGACTTGTACTTCTGTGTCTGTTTCGCTCATGTTTCTGTCCGTCACCGTCTCGTTATTTTGGCCTCGAACCGACTGGTCAACAGTCGCCGAAATGCCTTCTTTGACAGCTCCTTGAGATTGGGCCCCTCTCCGGAGAGCTAGGAGTTCTTCATACAACACCAATAGGGTTACAGATGTGATCGAAATGGGATATGTAGAATGTGGATGAGAATGATAATTTACACACGTCAAAAAGACATGTGAAGTGGAGAAATATCTTCCGCGAGCACAGCACTCTGTCATCCTCCCAACACGTATTTCCACTTCTTAGAGTTCTCGGTGTTTACGTATCCTGACCCCAGATTCTACTTCAACAACAAGCCAAGTTTGGGATAGCCTAAAAGACCAATGAAATATTTAGCACTTCCATTTTCCATCATCATGGTTTATGTAGAACGCTTACATATCACCATTATTTTTTTTATGTACAGTGAGTGATCATACCTATCCAATTTATACGTTGTATACTACTTTTTTCACATTAGTGATCAGATATCATATATACGCCTCTCTACCAATAAGGTGCAATGAGCAAATTACGAAACTGCAATTTAGTAACCAACACTCTGTCCACCCTCCGTTAATTATTTTTTTTTTTCAATCAGAGTAATGAGAGCCTTCACTACTCCTCTATTAAGGACAGTGATCCCAACTTTGGCATGTAGACGTACTGCGGTTGCGCTACGACGCTCAAGATGAACACGACACCACAACCCGTTACCATAGCAATGATAAACCGCGCTGTATTCCCCTTACGCATATAGCTAGCGCAAGCGCAGTATCTCCACATGCCAAAGTTGGGATCACTGATTGAGGAAACTGAGACTGTTGAATTTCTGAATCATTTTATTGTGAATCCAATTGACACTATTAAACGCGTTTTGTTACATTCTTATTTTACACATTCAACTTCTGCACTGCTTGACTAAATCTCTTCGAACCGACATCTAATAAATATGATAGTCCATAAGGGGGAAATCTATAGGTCGACTATTCACGGTCCTGAAAGGGACCACTAGTCAATGCTTAGAACCATTTTGGTTTTACAATGAAGTTAGCTGCATGGAGTTCCTATATTCGAACAGAACACATCAATCATTATATCTCGATAAGGGAAATTACACTTCTTCCATGATTTTACTGAAGAAAGATAAGAATGCTTCATTTGCCCTCAAATAAAAGAAAGATCCTGGCTCTGCTTCGATTCATAAATTTTCTCTTTTAATTTCACGATATCTTGGTTCATTCCCAGGCCAAAACCTATCTTCAATTACTCGATTGCAGTTTCCTAGATCATTCCACAAATGTCATACATATAGCCGGCTCCTGAATCGCGTGAGCCAAAACACTACTGAGCTGGAATTCAGCCATTGATTATTCCTAGGATAACTTGATGAACCATCTTGAAGTACTGCAATAATGTACAGAATAGGTTTTTACCATAAGCAACAAGCACCGCTATTTACATGGCCTCTTTGACCATAATTTGATTGCCCATTATTATATCGGTACTGTACAACTTCTGATAATCTATATTGCACCCATCCGTTACCTCACATGCAGCACTCGCCATTCTACAGCATTCAAAGTGAAGACTACACCTACCCCGCTCACTGAATATACAAGAAGAATGATCAGCACGAACAATAAGCCCCTACAGCCCTTTATTCCTCAACTCACCTGTCAGTCAGCATCCAAGCCAGCACAATGTCAGCATCGGATGTCCAGATTGCGACCATATCGCCCAGAATCTAACTCCTTCCTAACTGAATGTGTACATATACACAAACAAAAGGGGAATCCCCAGTTTTAATTTAAAGTCATCATGCACCTGCAACAACTGTCACAACGTGGCAAATTTTCACCTGCAATCAAATTTACACGTCTGCCCCTCCTGTGTAGCATCAACAGGGCCAACGCTCTCTCCTAACGGATGGATAATCAGAACTGGCAAATTATTCCATTCACAAACTTTTCTGAGAAAACTCAGACCGATCAGCTCTGGCGACAAGATTCAGTAGACAAGGATTTTCCTCAACTCAATTTCCGATATTTCTTTTCGCGGTCTTACCTACAAATGAATCCATCTGCGTTGTACCTGCCATAGAAGCATTAATCACACTGCAAGGTCCTTCCAAGTAAATGTACCACTCACAAATAATTTCATTTTCAAGACGCGCCATCATCTTCTGCTATCACCAATCATCAACTTCTGAATTATCAATTCTACATTGTTAAATTCCGCGAGCTCACAGCACTCTGTATTACAATCTGCAACGTCAAATCGCAATTGCTTCATGGCAAAGCAAAAGTGCTGTAAGATCACTGAAATTCCACAAAAAATTTCAATCACCGAAATTATTTAAATGAAAAAACAATAAATAGTACTTGCTCATGTGTCAATCAATACAAAAATCTTGATTAGCACAGGAAAGATTCAGGAAGCAAAGATTCACGCTTCCCAACTAATTTAAATACGCCTTCAGGCCACTGCTCACCCGTACGTCACACCGAAATACTAATTTATGTGTAACTAAAAAGCTGAGGCCAATGATTTTTTCATTACAAAAAATCAACTCGAACCATATTAGAGGAAACCTTAATTGCTCTTATAATCCAGTGTGCAAACATGCACTGCAATAATATCACGAGCCGAAAACGAACATCTGCTACTCCTTTTTCAAATTTACCATCGGTATTCCCAACTGATCGAACAAATAAACAAATTTTTATTTGTAAATAAACCGAATTAACGCATTTCGATTAAAGATGTCAAACTCGAAAAACCCCGAAACTTAGCTTTTCTTCTTCTGCCCTTCTTCTACGGGATTTTATCAGGTATTCATCATCGAGTCGGTTGAATGTGCGATCCCTTGTCCCTTCCTGGTATGTCTTTTTGTTTCCGCAGGTCCGTAGGATCAATGCGATAGCTTCTTTTCTCTTCACATTATGGTGCACTTTCGAATTTTTTGGATACGCGAAATCATTTTTGCGATGTGCATCTTTGCATTTTTTGATATAATCCACTTCGTGTAGCACTTCACTTGTATTCACTTCTATTCACTTCACTTCACTTTGTATATCCACTTCACTAACTGGCGAACTGGCACTTTTTCCGTAGAACACAAAAAATGTTTTAATGATTTTTCAATCAGAATCCACCTATGTCTTACGTCATAGGAATCAAAACAATGCTCCCTTGATTTTACTCAAAACATACCCGGCGCCACCTTCATTTGGCTACTCACCGGGACGGTTTCATTGTCGAAAATTGAATGAAAAGCGGGATGGACAAATTACAAAACTACTTTTGAGCTTACATGAATGTTGCACTGTCCTTTATTCATTGAATCTACACTTGATGACATATTCATCGAGCACAATACTTTTTCATCCTATCACATACATCTTTTTTGTCTACTATTGGATTACTTGGAATTTTCAGATCCTGATCTCGTTTACCCCTCGTTGCGTCATATAGGTGCTCTCCGAACTCCTCTTGTGAAGATATCCTCTCGTAAAGATATCAAATCCTTCACCTTCTCACCTGACCAGGGTACTTCTTGGAGTTTGGGATTCTTTTACCCTCCAATTCTAGACTCACATCCAATCACAGCGTCGACAGTCGACGCAACAACACCACACCAACGCGCGACCGTCACACCCCGCGGGGTACCTCACAATTATCCACTACTGTCGTTCAAGGCACAACACCACACCACTGACGGCCTTCACGCGATCCGAAAATTCAATCTAATTTTAGAATACATTTTCAGACAGCATACGGTCGCAATGTGGGTAATAATGACGTTTATCTTTAATCATATTGTATCGTTCACAGAGACTTTTTTGGGATTGTTAACAATAATAGACAGCTCAGCTTGATGGTTAATGACTCATGGCTCATGTACTGCATGTTCCTTAATTAATAAAATGATGTTGCTGATGTAATAATCATTATTAAACGTTGGCTTAGAGAATGAGGTATTAAATTGTTTATTCAAAAAAACAATTAATTCAATTCAGATCATTTTTACTATACTCAAGTATTGTTTTTATTTTTAAACATTGTATCTGAGTTAATCAAATAAAATTCTATGAAAGCGTTTTATAAATTCTTGAATATAATGTTTTCTAGTACATATTCTTATTTACTTGTAAATTCAATGCTTTATTGAAAATATTAATTTAACAACATAAAAAACTACTTTGCCATATAAAATTATTTTTTTTTTAGGTACAGAACCAATTTATTTTCCTTATTTACTGTAGAATAGCACGTAATTGCAGCAATAATGTTAATCTGCGCAAAATTGAATAAATTTGAGAATTTTCTATCGATCCCGCTAGATTTACGAGATACTTGTTTTAGCGATATGAAGTGAGACAAGATATTGTCTTCGAAAAACTAGAGATCCTCTAGGGAAAGTTGGGACACGTGAATCCCTACCACTCGACTAGTGCTGAAGGGAATACGGCAATCGTTACAAAATTTAAACATATCTTTGACAACGCATGCGCGTAGTATAAGTTGTGAAAACAACCTAATCTCAATTCATAGCTCCGACATTGTGATTTGTTGCTATATGAAAATCGCACGCTGAAAAGTACTTCAGTATTTCGGTTTGCCTTGACCAATCAGAAACGATTTCTACGTGCTTCAACTCTCCCTAGAGGATCTTTACGAGAAACTAGGTCTAGAATTCAGTTATTCCTCCATAGACCTGCTCGACGTGCATCTCTGCTAAAAAGGGACTAGAAAATTTTTAGATGCTCCAACCCCTCCATGAAAATAGGCTGCATCAAGTAATCGTTACCAGGTACGCGAGAGAAATGACGATATCAGGCATTACAGCTTCCACCTCGGAAAGTATCAGGTAGAATTCAAGAATAAAAAATAGGAAAAGAAAAGATAGTTTGAAATAAGATAGAAGATAGAGTAAAGGGTTGTGAGGATGTAAACACTGCAGGATCATGGTTCAGGTGAAACTTTACATTTTTCATGATACCTATTGTACTATTGTACTAAGTACGTGAGAGGCGATTTGGACAAGATCAGCAGCAAGTAAAAAACATTCTGAAGATAAATTTTAGGAAGGTGGAAATTATACCACACAAGAGGAAGAAAGGAAAATCTAATCCTTAAGAAGAAAAACAGTTAAGAGAAGGTGCGCAGGAGACAGATGCCCCTCACATTGAACTCTGCATTACAGAAACAGGCAGAGGATGGGGAGGGGTGTAGCCGTGTCACAAGCTCACCCCTTGATACGGCTTTGCGAGGAACAGCCAAGAGAGGGAAGAGGACCCACGCCACTGTCTATTGGTAAAATTTGCACCACCGCCTCGCTAGTTCTCGTTCACCTGGCCGCTCGAAGATTCTGCTACTCTCGAGTCTACGCTTTGTCACATGATGCTGTTAGAGTGTCATCTAGCACAGTTTCACCAGGAAAGAAGTCCACCAGCTTTTCTTCACGGGACCCTAGCTTAATTTCCCGGATACCAGAACGTCATCGCTCGCCCGTTCTAGGCAATGTTAACTCAAGTACATATGTATATACGCGATTGCCTAATATAAAAAGTTATAAGCTCGTGATTGTGATCTGAAGAATAAATAAAAATGCAGTAGGTAGAAGAAAAACATAGAATTTTGGGCAAAGTAGCATCAGGCTGGGACAAACTGACATACGGTAGGGGAAACGTGACACAAAATTGGGGAACAGCAGCCTCAAGTTGAGAAATAGTATTCTAACGTTATCTGTGATCATCGTGTGGCTATAATTAAAGTATTTTAAGTTTAATTTCACAATCTATAATTTTATGAGGTACACATTTTTTATTTAGTCTAATTTAATTTAGATTTGGTTGACTCTGAAATTCGAAGTTATCTATATAGTTCTTTATTATTTCATTCTAGTATTGATTCTTAGGACTTGAAAATATATTGTACATAATAGATTTAGAGCTTTCACGATGATTCATTGAAGTAAATTCAAAAGATGTTCTTGGGTTTCAGCCGTGTGCGAAACTACGCATCTTGTCGGCAAGATTCGTAGTTTTGCATACGATTAAAGCCTGAAAAACCACCTTTAAATTCATTATATTTTACTATTCGCTTGTGTAGTGTGTACTGAGAATATATATGTATACTGACAATACCAATATAAGTTTATTTTTCAATTGATTGCAGGTGACAATCACGGACTTCGACTATCCGCATCCGACTTATAGATGCATTTCTGTCGTTAGAGCTCTTTGCCTAAAGGAAACGGACCCAAAATCATATGTAAGGTTTCTAAGCTTAGAGGATCATAATAGAGAAGCCGCCCGTCGTAATGAACTTCACTTCCATGAAACTACAGACATTGCACGTTTTGTAAAAAGATTTTTCAAACTAAATGATGTTTCAGAAACTGAAATTGCTAAGATAGCTGGTATCCTAAAGGTTCGTTTTGTATTGTTTATATACTATGAATTCTCTATTGCTATCCACTCCATCCGCATCCACAACCAGATGATCTGCAAGGTTAGGCTCCAAACAGGAGATAGTACACAACTTAAATATCATTCATAATAGCATATTATTATTAAATCAGTAAATTAAACTGCTGGAAATGTTGTAAAATATCCTAGGTGATATAACATCTGACAACGAGATGATTTTGAAGAAACAAGTCCCTAGTTCAAACTATATGATTATGGTGCCTCACGGTCAGTGTCTGGCTGTCTGGATCATTTAAACTGTCAATTTCACAGATAACACCCCCACTAAAACTAGAAAAGTAGAAATTGGTCAGGTTGATGTGAAACATGAGTACCCAACAGTGCACATATGATAATATGAAGTTGGAAACATTCGTTCCCACTTTTCTTGCAACATCTTGTTTCTCCTCTTCTGAGGATTAGTGTGATGCCATGCTATTCATCAAGTTGGAGAAAAATCAGAAGTCGTAAGAAAAGTGAGGCACATATTGCGAACTTCACCTTATAAAATTGAAGTTATGTTTCTTAAAATTTGAAATTCATTACCTTATGAAAGATTTGAGAAGTTCGATACTGTTATAACACGAGGCTGAAGTTAAGCGACGTTAAATTTGGAAATAGCATTATATACATACGAGAATGAATATTTACCCTTTCGACTATCGGAAGAAGTAAGACTATGAGATGTGAGAAAAACTTTGGGTTCTGAAATATTCATAATTTGACGTCTGCATTATAACAAAATTAGAATGTAAAAGGCAAATATCTTCTTTTTCCGCTTATTCGAGACCATTTATTCAGAATTGTACACTAAGGTTTTTAAATCGGACCGATTCCTTCATCAGATTATCTGTTAAATTTTGCAGAATTTAAATAGTAGTTTGTAAGTAATAGTCATGAAGTGAGACGATTAATTCTTTACTTTTTTTGACTTAATTTTTTTACTTTCTTTGACTTGACATGGTTCGCTCCATAATGTTACCACGGATTCTCTCCATTGAATTTATATGGCTAGTTACATAGTTGTGATTACTGAAGAGGCCCTTCGTCGAAGGGCGAAACGTATAAACATTATGTAATAAAAAAGTTTATTTGGACCAGTATAACGAGGGCCTTAACATCTATTATTTGAATCCATTTTTTTTGGTTTTAATTTTAATTCTTAACAAATATGAACTGTTTATTTTCAACGTCTCTACCTCTTTCCTCGAAATGGCCGGCCCTTACAGTCGTTACTTTCATCCCACAACGTCCTCTGATGCAGTTCATGAAAAAAAAAAGCATCATGAGTGTGAGCTGAGGCCAAGAGCGGCACTGATATATTTTTGGTCGACAATTTAATAAAATTAATGGGAAAAACATAAAAATTGAATTTCTTTCATTCGATTTTACATTCAAATCTCATTTGATGGATTTTCATTAATAGTTCGTTTTGCTTTTGTATTTCAGTCTCGTATCTTTTGCTTTGTGATTCAAAAAAAAAAAAATGTAGAAATTTTTTAACATTCAAATTTATTATAAATAACGGATGATAATACTCGGAAACCATACTATTATTACATAAAATATCGTGTGTACCGGGGCAGCGAAGTCCTTTTACGGTCTTGCGTATTTGAAAAAACTCGTCCAAGCCTCGGCTTCGACTTGTTATTGCAAACACACGCTCAACCATAAAAAGACTAGCCACGGTCTTGGTTCACAATATACTATTTTTTATGGATGCTAGAATAGTCCTGAGTGTAAATTTAATTTTATTTGAAACAATACAAGGTTGTTCAACAAAAAGTTGAAGTTTCGCATTATCAAGAAAATGTATCTTTCACAAAATTTCTATGTTTGCTTTCTAAAATTTCTTTTTAAAAATTTCTAAAAATCGAAGAAAATTATAGCTTCAAAAAGCCCGCAGCGGGGGCGTAACAACCGTGCCTATAGCTGAATGGCAAGTGGGTGAGGTGTCTCAAACTGTGACTATGGGATACCGGACGACCTTTTAGAGTATGCAGCCCTATCCTTGCATGCGGGGCTCTATAGTACAGTTCAAAACAATCGAACGCGCAGGGCTTCCGAAAATGGGTCGGACAACAATACCGACCACCCTAGAGTTGGGAGAGTCAATCAAGACGAAGTCAATGCGATGGACTGGCGGAATCTCAATACTTTTTACTGGACGAATCGACTCAATGACGACCTGCTAGAGTGCTATAATACCAGTATGGCCCCTGGACGAGAAGGTTACATGGCACGACTGCATGCTCTGTGGTGCGAGGAACACCCAGAGCTTTCGCACTTTTCACGTCAACGTCCGCAAAACCATGCCGATTAACTCCGAAAAAGGGGCTATGTAAGCTGAGCGCCTACTCTACCACAGCCAGAGCAAGCCGGTAACAGAGGAAGAGAGGCAACACCGAGACCAACCGCGTCCAATAGAGGAGGAGCGATGCTTCAGGATCCAGAGAAGCATCAACATCAAGGTTTCTTTAAAGTCCAAATATCTGGCTGAATTGGATGACGAACTTCGTAGAGACTTTTCCGAAGAATCCGACCTCTGGACTATCAATTGTGGTGTGTATAAAGCAGCAAGAGCTTTGGCGGATAGAAGCCGTAAAACAAAACCAACGGCTGACAATAAGGACAAAAGACGAATGCATCAACTCACCAGAAACACAGGCTGGGCAAGAAAGTACGCGTCCCGCATTCAGTGAGTGATTGACTACATAACATCTAGCAGGAATATCACTGCCAAGGTTCAACAGTTCCCGCGTGAACTGCGGATCCGTTATCACACATTTAACAAGTCAAAACTATTAACAATTGGGCAGCATATTGTTGACAGAATACGTCTACTATCTGACGCTGGGAGAAGTCTAAAGCGACGGGAGGGATTGGGCAGAGAAAACCAATAGTTTTTTTCTGACCCATCTCGACCCTTCCCAGATCCTCCAGTTACTGTCAACCAACTGCCCAAACTAGAGGGCGTCTGAACGTTTTGAAGAGAAGACCACGGAGTCTAACATCCACTTGAAGAAGGCTCGACGAAAATAAATAGCTTTATGAGCAATTCCGCTCCGGGACCAGATGGTATCAAAACCTTCTGGTTGAAGAAGTTTCCTTTACCCCACGAGCATCTGGCTCGCATTTTCACCTCACATCGAAAGTCGGAAGAGCCTGTTCCGGATTGGGTGGTGAAGGGCGCACATTACTCCTTCCAAAGATGAGCAACTTAGCTGAACCCAAGAATTACAGGTACAGGATCTTCAGAGCTATCCTAAATGATAGGATTTTTCAAGCAATTGGACCTGTGTGGCGAGAGATGTATGAACAACGCGGCTCAAGGACGCAGTTTACAAGGACGCAGCATTCTACCAGCATTCTCTTGCCTGAAATTCTTGCCACTATTTCTCGCACTTCGCCATTCATAAGAGTACTTCTGCAGCAAACCTGGAAATGAAAAGCATAAGGTCAGTCATGTATTTTAAACGGATGATCTTAAGATCTATGCTTAATATATAAAGCAACTATATATATCTTCAGGGATCTTCGAAAAATGCACTCAGGAGATTGGAATCGAATTTGGGTTGGAAAAATGCGCCAAGGTTTATTTGAAGCAAGGAAAACTGAACGGCATCCCCGAAGACATGTACATACATGGGCCCGCCACAGAGCCACATACAGGATGCAACATCTATAAAGGATGCTTCCCGAAGCAGATACAAACGTCTCATCCAGCAAGTTTGGTCTTCCGAACTGTCAGCGAGGAACAAAGTATCTGCAACAAACATGCTTGCCGTCCCGGTAGTACTTTATTTATTTTGAGTGGTTCCATAAACGAAGGACGAGCTCAGATCCCTTGATATGGGGTCACGAAAGTTCATGCAAATGAACAAAAGCATGCAAATTAAGTCTTCTCTTCCACGACTCTACATCTCACACCATCAAGGCGGTCGCAGAATACTGAATCTTTACTGTCTTCACAAATGGATCATTCTGGTTACACCACATATAGTCACAAATGGACGAGACCCTCTTCTTAAAATGGTCAGAAAGCATGACTGCTTAAACACTTCGCCTTGACTTCAATATCAGGGGTAAGCAACATGCATCAAATCTTATCCATCTTGATTGCTCACTCCTGAAGGCCCATATTAAAAAAGCACAGGAGAAAAACTTCCGCGAACAGCTCCTCGACGAGAGGATGCACGGCATCTTCCACATAAAAGTGGAGGATCAGTCAATGACGTTCGAGCCAACATTTGCTATCTATAAATCACCTGGATTGAAATCGGGCACGGTGGGTTTAATTTTGGCATGTCAAGTCGGTGCTATTTCCACTCTAGCATACCGTAGCCATATTTTAAGGGGGTAGTCTGGTAACTAAATTTCAAAAAATCGATATTTTTTCTTACATATTCCGAAATTAAAATATATTGAGAGTATATGGTAAAAATTTTAGAATGAAATATGGAAAATTTACGAAGCTACAGCAGATAGACAAGAGCGCTTCGTAATTGCGCACTGTAAGCCACACAACAGTAGAAAACGGTCGGAAGGCAACGTTTGACGATTCTAAAATAGCCAGATCGAGTCGAAGGACTGAAAAAGTTGCTGAAAATGATCCCTATAAGGAAACGTAAGGTTTGCTTGTATGCAGTTGGCATAGCCGATAAATGTAGGAGTTTTCTCAAAAAAATCTGTTATTAGAGCTAAACGCGTTTTTCTCGAAACAACGTTTTCTCGGTCCTAGTTCAAACCAGAATGACAAGCCTAGAGAACAATGATCAACTCGATTTTTTTGATTCAGATGCCCTGAAGTGGCGCAATCACCCGGGCCAGCCATTTACCTTTTTTTAAGATACTCTCTTTGCCCGTAAAAAAAAAAAAATTTTGTAGGCAAAAAAAAATTTTCTTTACAGTTTCAGATATCAATAATAACATATAACAAATTTGAAATGATTGCATTTTATTTTATTTTATTTTTTACATCGCGAAAACACCTTTAAAAATAAGTGTCAGTTACCAGACTACCCCTTAAGCCAAGACATTCCCGATGATAGCTGCAGATTTTGTCATACACACCCCGAGCATTTAGGACACATACTATCTAGTTGTCCAACTAATGCGGAAACTACCCGCATCCAGAAATACGTTGCGGCACTAATATTGCATTATTATCACCTCAGTCGCTCTTACCGCATTAGCCCTCATACCGCACTCCTGAACGTTCCTTGGAAAATTGAGTCAATTATCGAAAATAAGAAGTGCCGCATACACATTTCCAGCACGAGCTGGAAAAAACATCATAGCCAATGAGAATGAAGAGGAAGAGATTTAGGAACATCTTGAAAGGGACGTGCGACGGTTATACCCGGAATATTCTGTTAATCCATTCGTTCTGATAATCGGCGCTCTGAGAAGTGCCAAGCTTTCACTGGTTAATAGCCTGAAAATCATGCCTACATGTTAACACAATGCTCAGATATTTGCCGTGAAGATGCCGAAGGCGGACGTCCTTGCGTTGCTACGTGTCCTCAGGGTGCAATTGAGTTTTGCTGTATCATCGTATTGAATCCTTCACAGACTGTAATCACCTATCTTACGGTCATGAGAAGTGGTTACAGGTGAAATTCTACTGTGATTTCGCTGGGAGCGACTGCAGTTCCTTTCAGAATAGCACCCACTTCCGGCGAGATCAGTGGTTGTCCTTATGTCATACTTAATCCCTTTTATATTTTCCAGGTTGTTTATTATTTCAGGTATCTGAAATCTCTAAAACCCGTAGGTTCTGAGCTTCTGACTTTTCAATACGGATATGCTGCATAGAAAAAAAATTATTGTTAATTTTCAATCCTTTTTGGACGTATGCCGGAGAAAGTTTCATCGACCTTACAGGAATAATTCTGACGTCATCTACTACGCCACGCTCGAGTGAGCTTTGGGTAGAACATAGAATCAGTAATAGAAAATGAAAATTGAACATTTTTTGTGATTACCAATTCTTTTTTAAGTAGATCAGACTATTGTAAGCAGGCTAGAATCTATTTTATACCACTCAGCAAGAAGCTACTGACAGCTGTGAATCGCCATTTTGCTCAAATTTTATTAAGTTGAATGACGGTAGATAGCGCTGGCCTCGTAATTCTTAATTCTTTGAAATAAAAATAGAGCCATCATGAGGCGAAAGATTATCCAGGCAAGCTGAACTATGGTGAATCATCTTCTATTCGTGTAAAGCGTGAGCAGCAAGGTTAATATTTGTTGCAGCGCAACAAATATCACCCCTTCCACCTTCTTTCCTGAACACGAAGCTCGTGGACTTTTTCGCATTCAGCTTTAACCTATACTCATCCAGGTATCCTATTAACTTCTCCATCATCTCCTTTAAGGCCTCCTCGATTTTTGCCAGCAACACTTTGTTATCTGCATACGGTATTGACACAATTCTAACCCCTCCTATCCTGACACCCCTACCATTCCGGCCTCCAGCCTACTTTCCATATCCGTAATTAAAATCGCAAAAAGCGTTGGGCTAAGCGGACATCCTTGCCTCAATCTCCTATCTATCCAGAATCTATTCATATATCTTTAGCATCCTCTTGATCAGGCCTCTCTCCACTCTCCTTTCCTTCGTCGCCTCCCACAACCTCCCTCTATCCACCGAAGAAAACAAGCCTTTGAGATCCACAAAAAACGCATACACTCTCAACCCCTTCTACGATAATTCTCTATCCACCACGTCATGCAGAACGTACACATTGTCGATAGTGCTCCTATCCTCCCTGAAGCCCGCCTGCGTCTCCAGCAATATCCCTTTCCCCTCGACATCCTTTCGCAGCCTCTTTGCCAACACCATCGCATATATACTTTGAACGCCGTATTCATTAGCGTGAAATATGAGAGAATAAAGGAGATTATCCTGAATCATCTTCTTACTGTCTACACCATCACCATTTTGCTCCTCCAAGATTTTCTGGAGTTTGGATTTTCTGATCTCAGGTTTGAGTTTGCCCCCCCCCCCCTTATGTGATTCGATCTGTTTGTTGTGGGAACTTGGGCCCTCTAACGAGAAGTTCCCTTGGTCATCACTGAATGGGTCAGAATTATAGAAGGAGGAAGGCTCGGCCTCTCCTCCTCACCGAAAGGAAGGCAGTGCGTCCATTACCATTCGGCCACCAGGAGAAACTGAATCTCCCACTCGTCAACTGCCTGGAGTCATTGACTCTCACTCATTTTGGCATCCAGGAGGCACCGAATCTTCCACTCGTCAAATGCCTGGAGGCAGCGGCTCTCACTCATCTCGGTTTCCATGGTTCATCGAATCCAAAATTAGACACCTGGTCCGTGCCCTCCCAATGATAGGTTTTCCCAGAACCCCTTCCGAAGTTGTCCTTTTCGTCGGCACTTGCAATAAATATGTTAAATTTCTCAAATATTGCATTTCAAAAGCAACAGAAAAAAATAAACAAAACTGGCGCGATATACAAAATAGAAGAGTTGTTCCAACAGGCATAGGAGTTTATTTCGAAATTTCTTGAGTTATTATTTTTCATTTAATGTATTTTTCCTTCTTTTAGTGTTTTTATGAAAATAAGTGTTTCATTACGATATATTTGTCATGGTTTCCAATAATTCATTAAAAGTTTATAAGAAGTATCACTCTTTTGTCTGTTGGAATATTTTTTCTGTTTTGAATACCGCACCAGTTCTGTTTATCTTTTTCTGCTGCTTTAGAAATGCAATATTTAAAAACTTTGACATATGTATCACAAGTGTCCATGATTCGCAGGGACTTTCACCTCGAATATGAATTTGAGCTTCCAAGAGGAAAAAATATTGCCCCCCGATAATCATAATTATCTATTATTGCTGGCATTTGGAATTGATTTTTTCAGGTGAGTTTTCTAGGTTACATTATATCCTACGAGAGCCTCAATACTGTTAGAAAACTTCTGAGATCCATCGAAAACAAGCACAGACCTACTTCAATTTCACATTAAGTAGAGTGTTGTTCTTATTCTCTTTCTTTGATTTTAAGTTAGATGTTTGATGATTCTTCGTACTTCTAAGCGCCGAGAACGAAGCTTAATTTGGCACATGATTATTTCATCTTAAATTACACTGTAAATATAAAGTACATATACAGTCGAAAAATTCAGTCTCATGGGATTGTGGGAGCGACAGCCTGGCCAGCGTTCATCGCGGAAGATTGGTTTTGGCTCGGCAGCCTATACAGCGTGCACTGAAAGGGTTAGAACAGGTGGAGAAGATAGCTTGAGCAGCGTACACCTCCTTCTAAGGAGAATGGAAGCTGAATTTATCACTGGGCAGCGAACTAGATATTAGCTGGAGGAATCAACAAGTTCTGGAGCCTGATCAGCGTACCTGAAGTATATAAAAAATTACAAATTTGAAATGACTGGAGCTTGAGTAGTGTTCCCAACAACACAAAAAAATGTTTTAATTTTTCCTGAGCCTGTTGTAGCGTACCCAGATACATAATAAACAAAATTCCAGGGCCTGAACAGCGTATCTGGATGCAGTCCACTAAAGCCTGTTACATCGAACCCAGTTTTTTGCAAACAAAAAAACATAACAAACTTTTTCAGAGCCTGAGCAGCGTACCTGACGATAATTTTACTGGAGCTTGTGGCAGCGTACCCAGATATATTTAGACTGCTGTAGCCTCTGATAGCGTACCCAGCAGAACACAAAAATCGACGAACCTGTCTTACAAGAGGACCGATGGGTGATCACAAGGTGTTGAACTCGCCACCTTGTAATGTAGACTCTCGCCTACCGATTGATTGACGATCGGTTTCATGCTCTCTCAATTGCAAACCTGACCACTGTCTTTGGTAATGGTAGAACAGGCTGTGCGCGGACTAGCGGTGGTTCAACGGTATTGAATTGGGAAATGGTCTATGCTGTACGTGAAAGAGATTTTGCTCAATTTACATGAGAAGGTCTTACTTGAATATTTCGGAAGATTAAAAGTCATCCCATTATTGTCGCACCAAATTTCAATATTACCTTAATCCTCCTGGAGCATTTAAGCATCAGTTACAGATCTTATTTTTGTGAATAGTTTCAAATCATCCGCATATAGCAAAAATCTCGCCCATGTTATCACGTGAATTATATCACTCATGAAAAAACTGAATAAGATTGGCCCCAACCAAGACCCTTGAGGAACCTCTGATGATGAAATAAAGCTATTTTAATTGGAACTTCTTACAGGAACATACTGAGACGTACCCACTAACCATTTGTATAGATTTTCTCTAACGCCGTACGCGGAGCAACCGCATCAAGGGCTGCCACTGCTTTTGGCACGAGCGGTTATTGCCGAAATAAATTATTTTGGAATTACACGAGCCACAGCTGTCAACGAAGTGACCACTCGAAATTCACACGAGCCGCTCGTGCTAAAGGCCCATGCATACTCGAACGCAAAACTGAATGCGAGCGGGCGTTCGCGTTTGCGTCAGGATAGAAACTGTGTTAAGCAATGGTTTGGTTCACACTGGACAAGCGCGTCGCCGAAACGCTGCCAAAAAGTCTAACCTGACGCGTTTCACAGTTTTGACCGTACGCCTTCGCACTGGGACGAGGTTTGGTTTATACTCGAACGCAAATGCAAACGCGTAGATGCGTTCCACTGTGCTAAACATAGTGGGACCAAAGGGATATTTTTCGTTCAAAACAGTCTACAGACTTCAATTATGCCCCGATTTGCGATTTGCTCATTGTTAATTGAAGAGTGCTAATTTTCAGAGAGCACATTGGTCATAGATGTTTTGAATTTTTATTTGTTTATTTATTATATGTTTTCTCAAAGTCTGAGAAAATCGACATTGTCACATAATTATTATTTACTCTTCATCAACGGTTCGCATATAATGTGAATCACCTTGAATTAACGCAAGAGTACTCCTAGAATATAAATCATTTGATTATTATATGTTTCAATCATTCTAAACAAATTAAATTGACAAATAGCCAGATATCGTAATTGTGGTTGGAAAACATTTGTTCTTAGCAAAAAATGCTTTAAATTATTGTGAGAGTGATTTTTAGTCAGAATATCGATAAATTATCAACAATTACGATTGTTATAAAGAATTTTTTGCACAAATTTGAAATTTGTAGTTTTTTTAATTGCGGTGTTCCTTGTAGCTTCTGAATTCTTGCAGATATTCCTAAAAATAATAAATGTTCAATAATATTGGTGAAAATCCAACAATTGTTGCTCCTTCAAACAAATGAAATGAATAAGTATAAAACTTTGGCACTTTGGCCTTGAAAATAGTTTTTTGACTGCAAATATCTCTAACCAAAATGTAAAGCAGTTATAGTGCAAAAAAATTATTTTCCAGGCCACAGTGCCGAAGCTTTATGTTTACTTATCTCATTTCTTTACAAGATTAACAATTGTTTCATTTTAAGAAATATAATTGAACCTGTGTTAGTTTCAAGAATATCTGCATCAATTTAGATGATGAAGGACAATCAGAAATGGAAAAACCAATGATTACAACATTTTCAACAACAATAGTTTATAAATATTTTAATTCTTATTTTTTTCTAGAAATTGTTACTGACGATCACTCACAATAATTTAAAGTATTTCCAGATAAGAAAAATTTTTGTAAACAAAAATTACAATATTTTTTAAATATATGAAAATTTCGTGATATTTGGAATGAAATAATAACAATAAATAATAACAATTGGTTATTGTTAATTTTACATATAAATAGTGACTGCAAATGTCTCTAACAAAAATTTAAAGCAGTTTTGGTGCAGAAAATTATTTTCCAGGCCAAAGTGCCAAAGTTTTATATTTGTTTAAAACATCAACCTTTGTTGTATTTTCACAAATATAATTGAACATATATTATTTGTAAGAATATCTGCATCAGTGCAAATGATAAAAGGCAAAACACAGTTGAAAGAAACCATAAATTCCAAATTTATGCCAAACATTGTTTGTAACTATTCTAATTGTTAATAATTTTTGGATATTCTGACTAACAATCACTCTCACAATAATTTAATGCATTTTTAGCTGAAAACAAATGTTTTTCAACCGCAAGTATGATATTTGGCTACTTGTTCATTTTATTTGTTTACAATAATTAAAACATACAATAATCAAATTATTTGTATTCTGGAAGTACTCTTGCGTGGTAAGAGGGTGTTATTTGTTGTTAAGGTTATGGTCCATTCCGTTGTAAAAACGGTTATTATTGTATCACAATGAACTTAGCAGATAATTGTTCATAATGACTGTTCACATTCTAGTAATGTAATCCCTGTCGGATATTGCAGCGGCTTACGGTACAAGCCGTAAAAATATGTATAAATTAAAGGTAACTGAAAGTCTTTGAGTAGCAAAGCACATGTACAGTCAAAGACCGAAAAACGAAGCTGTACCTAGTTAATATAAAAGTATATGTTACGCAGGTAGGCAAAGGTGGGTTGACAGACCGTCAGTAGACAATACAAAATGTGGTAGCCACATGTTTTGAAACGGCGGAGAAATCGCTAAAATGATTTTCCAACGAAGAATCTTCAATTGAAGATAGGTACAATAAAATTTGGCTTCATTTTTTCTGATATCTATATGAATATAATATTTTTTAACTAAACAAAATAAAAATCAGGAACCTTGAGTTTGCTAGGAATTTTCTATTGAGTAATTAAAAAAAAAAAGTGAATCGGTTGAGAATTGCGACCTGCAACTTCATCCTCCCGCGAACATCCATTCCTGATGAAGCTCTGTGCGGTTGCCACACTGCAGTGGACCGCGACGAGTTTTGCTGTTCGCCTCTACTCAGTATAACTCAAAAATGCGTACCAAAGTGCGTCGCGTAGGCGTAGGCGTTCGCGTTCGCGTTCGAGTATGCATGGGCCTTAATGGCAAAAGCAGCGCGAGCTCAGTAAGTGTTGCGTTCAGCCCAGCCTTTTCTTGGAATTGCCAATAATCGGTCGTGTTAATTCTCAGTAGCGCGTGGTGTCAAATAAATTTAACGTTTAGTGACAACCGCGAATGTCGCTCGACTCTTTCGCCGCATTCCCAAATGCTGAAAGTGCTAAAGGAAAACGTGTCATGATCAAATGTACTTTGCGGGCTTGATAATTTGGATAATCTTTTAAGACGATTCATACATGGTGAATCAACAGCTCAAAAAATGATAAAGAAGTCATTAAGTTCAGTGATATGACACAATATAAAAATATGTAATAAATTTACTTTTTTTGTGTTCTCAGATAATTTTAATTTTCGCAATACAATTTGAAGAAAATATTTTTGAACAGAACTTTCAGAGTAAAACTTTTATCCGAATTATGTTAATTAATGAAATAGGCACAATGTGAAGAAAATATTTTTGAACAGAACATTCAAAGTAGAATCTTCATCACAATTTAATTAATGAAATAGGCAATTTTATGATAGAAATTAACCTTGTAAATAATTCCATTAATCATATCTGATGAACTTTGATTCAATAGCATTAGATCCATCCAGAACAAAAATAAACCTAGAAAATCTGAGAAGTAACACTTGCAACTGAAAGCTACGAAAGTAAAATTTCCGAAAAAAAATTAAAATTAGAATTTCTCAAGAAAAAGTTAAGATTTGAAGGTTGGGAATGAAATTTTAGAAGTAGAACTATAAGTAATTTCATTTATTTTTAAACTTCCAAAATGAATTATTAGAATTTCTGAAATTATACCTACAAATTTTTGTTTAGATCATCGGATTTCTAAATTGAAACTATAATGATCATATTGGAACGAAAATAGTAAATCACTAGCTAACCGATCTCACCACAGTTCATTCATTAAGTTTAAAGTGCACGAATAATCAATCATGACGTGCATGCAGGCTAGTTCTTCTCGATCAGCATATTAAAGTTTGAAAAGAAATGAAAGATTTTGCGGCGAATGAGCCGAGAGACCAGCGCGGTTGTCACTAAACGTTAGAGCTATTCGACACCACACGCTATTGAAAATTAACCCTTACTTGACACACTTCTGAGGTGCTCTACACAATAGCGACGAAAATTGTTTTAAAAAAAAATCTATTGAATATTTTTACTGGAAAATTGTATCAGATAATCTTAAGAGCTTACTTTAAAGGAATTTGTAGGTTATATAGCAAAAAATTTAAATTAAGTATCAATTAAATAATTATGAAAGTAATGAAAACTGGTCGTGGGGTGTTTTGCACCCCAGTGTGTCAAACAAGGGTTACCATGAGAGACTGTTGTCAATCCCAAGAACGGACTGAGTCAATCGCAACACTTACCAAGCTCGCGCTGCTTTTGCCATTAAAACGAGCGGCTCGTGTGAATTCGCGAGCGGGCAGTGTATTGGCAACTGGGGCTAGTGTTATGAAAAAAATTTTAATTTAACACTCACCGCTCATGCCAGAGTTTCTCCGCGTAAGATTTCAATTCGGTTAGTAATGCAGCATGGTTCACTCTGTCAAAAGCTTTCCTGAAATAGGTAAATCATTCTTGAGAAAAGCCATGCTGTGCCACTGCCAAAATATCCTTGAAGTCACATTTGTGGCAAGTCATACTTGTGGCAGGCCACTTTTAGAGCAAGTCGCATGAGCGGCACGTTACATTTGTGGCAAGTCACATTGACGTTTAGTACATACGAAAACGTCTATATAGCTATCACACCACCAATTCAGCAGTGGCCTTGCAAAGCAAGAAAATCTTTTGATTTCCATCATGGCAGTCAAAATTAAGCCCACTGCTAACTGGTGATTTAACTATT
This sequence comes from Andricus quercusramuli, assembly GCA_932178445.1. Taxonomy (NCBI): domain Eukaryota; kingdom Metazoa; phylum Arthropoda; class Insecta; order Hymenoptera; family Cynipidae; genus Andricus; species Andricus quercusramuli. The sequence continues at coordinate 34,826 of CAKNXH010001377.1, forward strand.
TATAAATTGGCTAAGCTTTCATGTTTTTGGATCAAACAAAATGAAGTTAATACTATAAGCAGAATTTATTGTCCCAAATTATGTGAAATAAAGCTCTTTATTATATATTTCTCGATAAAAAACTGACGCGTCGTCGCTTATTGGTTAATAGTCGATCACTGGTTTCGTGACCCCATTCCTAGGCGAATTTGCTAGTTTTGTCTGAAAATCAAAGTCCATACACAGTCCTTCATGTTAATACTGTTGGAAAGTGTTAAAAAAAAATAGAGTAGTAACAAATTCAGAAGCCAGATTTTGTACGAACAATGGAGTGTTACAAATGATCGTCGATTTTCCCCTTTTACAAATGCGTGTGCTACCCAGGGCTTATTGGACTTCCTATGTGCGAGGTGGCAATGAAAAGTAGCCTCGTTTACTGAGGAAGAACTACTTCGCTGAGATATATTTTTTTCGTAAATTTCAGATCAACGGCCATGAAGTACCCACAACGGAACCTGCTCACATGGCCGTTTATGACCTTTCATCTTTTTTAGAACATAGTTGTCGAGCAAACTGTTCAAAGAGTTTCACGGCCGAAGGTGGATTAGTAATACGTGCAGCTATTCCCATTGCTAAAGGTAGACAAAAAATATTATTCTATTCTCTTGAATATTAATGTTATGATTATTAGTTATTAGATTATTAGATTATTAGATTATATTTATGATTATTAGAGAAATGCTAGGCCAATCACAATTGATTTTTTTTTAAATTTAGTTTATACCTGGTGGACGCCAGATCATTTAGCAGTATGTTGCATTACAAGGGAAGAAACACAGCGATTGGAACGAGTAAGAAGTTTGCTGTCCGAGCGAAGCCAGGGCTGCTTTCACACGAGTTGCGATCGTTGTGATACATTCCGAGTAATGCATATTATTTGTCATATCAATATGTTTGGATTTTTCATGGCTCGTAGGGTTATTAGCAATGCTTATACAACCAGTATTATCTTCGTAGATAATTATAGGTTCTGAAATAATTACATTAATACTATTTGCTAGTGATTTTAACCCCATTGCTTCTTTTACTGCTTCAAAAAGAGCCATATATTCAGCTTCAGTGGATGAAGCTGCTACAGATAATTGTTTCTTATTATTCCAAGAAATTGTACAGTTTTCAAATAATTTAAACAAATAACCTGTTGTACTTTTTCTATCAGTTTGATCATTTCCACCCCAATCAGAATCAACATAACCGCATAATAGTTGTTCATAATTTCCCCGGATATGTTAATTTGATATCGATTGAACCTTTTAAATATCTTAATACTCGTTTCAAACATCGCCACAATTCTTTATTATTTTTGTTCGAAAATCTACTTAAGATATTTACTGCAATACTTAAATCAGGCCGTGTACATATCATTAAGTACATTAAGCAACCAATTACATTTCGGGAAGGAGCATCATATTTCTCATCAGAATTTAAAGCAATATAATCTAATTTACTTTCAAGAGGTGTGCCTTCAGCTTTACAATCAGCCATATTAAATTTATCAAGAATTGTCTTTATATACGCACTCTGATCTAATGTTATTTTATCTTTATTTCTAACAATCTTTATTCCAACAAAAAGCTTTATCTCATTTAAGTCTGCCATGCGAAATTTATCTTTTAGATAATTTTTAAATTTTTGCATTGAATCTTTATCAGCAGTAGCAACTACTAAATCATCCACATAAAGAACTATATATATATTTAGAAACTTCTCCTTTGTCCAAAATATAAATACTTCGATCAACAGATGAATTTCGGAAACCTTTATTAATTAGAGTTTGCTCAAATATTTCGAACCAACATTTAGCCGATTGCTTCAATCCATATATAGCTTTATGTAATTTGCAAACTTCATTTTCATTACATTTTATCCCTTCAGGTACTTTCATGTAAATTTCTTCTTTTAATGTGCCATTAAGAAATGCACTTTTGACATCCATATGATGAACCATCAAATTAAATTGATTAGCAAAAGCTATTATGAATCTGAAGCTTGAAATTCTTGCGACTGGCGCAAAAGTTTCATTGTAATCTATTAAATACTCTTGACTGAAACCACGATCAACTAAGCGAGCTTTGTATTTAAATGGATTTCGACATTCATTGATTTTAATTGTAAATATCCATTTACAGTCTACAATATTTCTATTTTCAGGCTTCTTTACTGAAGTCCAAGTGTTATTAATTAAAAGTGAATCAATTTCATCTTTAATGGCATTTCCCCACTGAATTCTATCATCTCTATTTTTAATTTCATGAAATGAAGTGGGTATTTCATAAACAAGTGATTGAGCACATAAAATATAATCATCTGGGATAATTTCCTCATTATAATGTACCGGCAAAAGATTTTTAATCCTTTCACTCCTTCTTAATTCCGGGAATTTTTCTACATCAGTTTGTTTATCTTGAGATGTTGATTCCGTATGCAGTTGTATATCTGTTTCAATTACAGATTTCTCTACCTCAGTACCTAATTTCGCAATTTTATTAGAACTAGTTCCAGTACTAGATTCTAATCTATCTGATTCATTATTATCAGATTTTTGAGACTTTTCCACTGATTTTGACACAATGTTAGATGCATCAGTTATATCATCTTTGGAGTTTTCTAGATCAACCCCTTCAGGTCTCATCACTGGTCTTGAGACTTTAAAATTTGTCTCATCAACAATAACATCCCGTAGCACACTAAACTTTCCAGTTTCCACATTCCAAACTTTATAACCGTTTGGTTCGTACCCCATTAATATTCCCTTCCAGGATTTTTCATCAAATTTTGACTCCCTGGTTTTATTATGAATATAGACTGTAGAACCAAAAACTTTTAAATATTTTAATTGTGGTTTCTTATCATGCCACAATTTTTATGGTGTTTTATTTCCCCTCAGAGCTTTGGTAGGAGCCAAATTAATTAATAATGTAGCAGTTAAAACTGCTTCACCCCAAAAACATTTTCCTAAATTTGCACCAAAAATCATTGCACGAGCTTTCTCGGTTATCGTTCTTTTCATGCGCTCTGATACACCATTTAACTGTGGGGTTCGTGGAACTGTTGAGTGATAGCTTATACCTTTTTGCACACAAAATTCTTTCATCTCATTTGATAAATATTCCCTTCCATTATCACAGTACAAATGAGCAATTTTTAAATTAAAATGAACCTCACTTTTTGCAACGAAATCTTGAAATATTTTAAAAACATCAGATTTATATGTAATTAAATATGTAACGCAATAATGAGTGAATTCATCAATAAAGGTCACAAAATAGTTTTTGTTATCGATAGTTGAAGGAGTGATTGGACCGCAAACATCGGTACGAATGATAAGCAAAGGAAGTTTTACATAAGTTTTGTCCTTAGCCTTTTTAAAAGGTAATCGTGCTTGTTTACCATTAATACAAGCTTCACATAAATTATCGTCTGGAATTACATGTTCAATTTGGCTCACATCACTTATCATTTGCTTATTTTTTAATTCTGCAAATTTTGATTTTCCGATGTGACCCAAAAGTTGGTGCCACAACTCATAATTATTGTTTAGAATATTATTTGCCTGCTTTTGAACTTTTATTATTTTATCTTTAACAATAAAATCAACACCAATTAAATTGCTCAATGGCTTACCTTTCATCAGGACCTCACCATTTTTTGTTACCTTCACTCCACCTGTTTCATCAAATACTATCTTCATTCCAGCTTGTTGGATTTTCAGGATAGATAGCAGATTATTCGGGACTTTGGGGCAGTAAAGTACGTTTTCCTGAACTCCTTCAATTCCCATACTTTTCGTAACCTTGATTATGCCCTTCTTTGTCGCAATTATGAACTCTCCATTCTTCGCTATGGAAATCTTCATGGGGGTTTGTAATTCGATGAAGCTGCTAAATAAATCATCCCTCTTGACAATATGGTCAGACGCTCCAGAGTCTACAAAGAAGTAATTTTTCCTTTTTCAGGTTAAGAGGCATCGCCGGCCATAAAAACAAATCCAGATGTGCTAGCCATTGCATTATTTGGTTCCTCGTTTATTTTAACCGTTTGAATAGTTCTTTTCCTGTCAGCATTATATTGTAGTGACTTTTTATAGAAAGTACAATCCTTCTTTATGGGACTTTTCCTACCACAATGATAACACCTTTTTGCATTAAAAGGTTTTCCCTTTGATTTAAACGATTGTCCTTTAAATTGCCCTTGATGTTTGCACTTCAAAGATTTCGAGGCTTCGTAGTTATTCCTCTCTGTAGTCGACATATCTTTATTTTCAGTTTTAAGTATCTTGGCACTGGTATCACTGCTTTCATTTTTTAATTTAACTTCGTGATCAAGAAGTCGTGTTTTCACAAAAGCCAATGTCAAATTGTCTTCTGTCAATGTCTCGATCGCAGTTATTATACCGTCGAATGTAGTAGGAAGAGTTAGTAGTAAGTGAGACACTTTGTCCGTTTCATCTAGTTTTGCACCTGCTGCTGTCAATTCAGAAATGAAATCGTCGAAAACTGTAAAATGTCTTGAAAGTGGTGTGTCACTTGACAACTTTAATCCTAGCAACTTCTTTCTTAGAGCCAGCTGAGTTGCAAGACTTTTGCGTTCGTAAATAACGTCCAAATTATGCAAAATTTCTTTTGCAGTGCACTCTGCCTTAGCAACCCCGAGAAAAGAGTCGGATAAATATTCCATAATTACACTTTTGGCAATCCTTTCAGCCTTATTCCGCTCATCACTTGATAGCACTGGAATTTCACTGTCTAAAACTTTAAGTACATCTAATTCAGTTCATAACGCACGTATTCTAAACTTCCCAACACTGTATCTTTCACCATCGAAAAGTTTGATGTTCCGTTTCGCCTTTAAAGTTTCCGTTGTCACTTATCAAACGAGAATAGCACTTAAAATGTTCACAATTCCGTCAATAATTGTTTTTATTTATATTAAAAATATATCACGAATTCTAGCCGTATATCTGGGCTCATAACCTATTGGAAAATAAACAGGTTATGAATAATAACTATTAATTAACAAAGACTCAATTTATTCAAGACACTCGGAAGGCAGGTCTTTACTCTTTGAGATGCGGTTTTAGACTAAAGAACGAACGTGTGACAAATATCACATTCATACACCAGACACACTCCAATCATGGTTATAGTTCACAATACAGAGAACAGGCATAGCTCTCGAAGCTCGGTCTCAAACTTCTTAGAACAGTAGACCTCACACGACTTACAAAATATCGTTTCAATACTAAGAATATTGTTAGATTATATTTTGCTCTATATACATATTTACAATTGTTGAAATAATCCAACATAATGTATAACATTTTCCTTGATGATATTATTCCGTGAGTAGACAATTGTGGTCACATAACGAAGTTCATGGTAGACGCGGCGAATTTGAAAGGGTTGGTATTAAGAATCAGAGAACAGTTCCATAGGGTCGAATAATACTGAAGCTGGATTATACATAATCCATTTAATGTCACTTGACTAAATCAACCGTAGTCGTTTTAAATTAATAATTAACCATTGTTAATTTAATCCTAAACGCATACACAGGTAAGCGTAGCACTAACACTAAGACTGAGCCGAACACTAAAGCACGGTTCACGAGCGCGAATATTCTATCACATTTATCTAGTCTTATCAAAAGTTTCTAAGTCCAAAACTAAAATAAATACTCAAAGAGACGAGAGTCGCAGGTTCAAGATTTGAGAGGAGCGCACCGAGAGATAAGAATCGGGCCTTTTTATGCTCTACATCTATATTTAAAACCTCGCTTTGGATGGGATTCATCCCTACTTTTAGGTTTCAGCTAATGGGTATGCTGACGTCACTCAAATTTAGTGCCAAATAACCAATCATAAATGAGGTCATTTTACTCCTCCTACTAGTTTAAGGCAATCAAAGCAAGTGACAGTTCAAGGACTTGGGTCCAAAGTTCGACTTTTAGACAGGATGCACGTCAATCATCTTGAGTGACGGTTTCCTGTTGAAAGTCCAAGGGTCGGTTTTTTATGGCGTCTGGCTGGCGCCATGACCCATTAATGATGCTAAAAATAGCTCAAGGTCTCAGGTTTATAACCTCAAAATCTATTATGGGTACTAAAACTGCGCAGTATTTAGTCGAATGCATAACCTTAGATTTTACACTTAAATATAAGTATATCTTAAACGCAATTAGTCTATAATTTCTTAAATACCAGTACACAATCGTAGTTGTTATATAATTGTTAATCATATACGTATAATATCAACTTTTCATTTTAAGCCATTTGAATTTCCCGCCAATAGATTTATTAGTTCAGATAGTGTTCGCTACAAGGGTCTTAGTGCCCTGAAGCTTGGTTTCAAAAACGGTGCATACCGTTACACTCCATGATGATATGATGCACATGGCGCGACTTGCTGATTGGTTGCTTTTGAATCGTTGCGTCTGATTGGTTGGTTTTTTGCATTAAAAGCAAACTCTGGGAATCCCAGTGTACATACTTTTTCTTCTCATTCTTCTTCGTTCGCGCTGTAATCGTTGTTCACCACTTATAAAACTGCGTATTTCTGCGTAAGCGATTCGATGCACACCCGCCCACGTATTATGAAAATCGAATATGACAATTTAAAAAAAAACAGTAAATTTTTCGGATTTTTCACTGAAATTTAAGCGTGGGTGATTACCCACCCTTATATTTTTAGGCTGGGTAGTACTACCCACCATACCCACGTCTTCCGCCGGCCCTGCATCTAGCTCAATTTACTCTGATTTTATTCATAAAAGAGCAAGATCTGTTACCGTCTTTAGTAAAATTAGCCCCAATACAATGACGGGGGCGGGAGGATTCACGGCGGGGATGATACTTGACGGGGGAATCGACTCAATTTCCACCCAAATTTTTGTAAGAAAGTTGTCAAAAATTCACGCTTCAAATATATGGACCCAGTTAAGGAGTTCCCTTCTGGACCACATGTAAGGCTATTTTCATGAATGTTTCTCAAAGTCTCAAGACTACTAAAATTCTTCAAATATGGCCACGTGTCGAGTGAGGGTTTCTTCTTCTAGGCGAATAGAGTCAGCCTAGTCAGCCTAAACCGTAATATTCTGGAACAGTTCAGAGAAATTTCATCAGAAGAGGAAATAGGGTAGATTGTAGAGCATCTGGAAATTGAGGTATAGTCGAAGAGGAGATGGCGATAAGGTTGACACTGGTGCTGAGTTGGAAACGCGGATAGCGCTATGGAAAACCATATGAACATACATCAGAAAATATATCTATTGCAGATATTATATATTCTATCTATCTATTAATGTTTTAGTTTGTGGAATTGGCTACCTGCGTGGAGAAATCGGGATTATCTCTATCCAATACTTCTGTGTGGAACAAATGTGACCAGGTTTTACATTAAACGATTTTATAACAAAATACAGACATTAATGAATTGATACATTCGCAGTGTACCGGATCTATCTGGAATAGACTCAAGGAATGCATTTGTTTAATTTTATAAAATTAACGTGTGATCTTATAGGTCTGTTGATAGTTACTGCAGTCTGTTTTCCATGTATATTAATTTTTGCATTTCCTTTGCCAATTACGTTTAATATAATACATTACGAGGGCCAATGTGATGATTTTCAAGCTTTTTCAGTTTTTAACATTGAGTTTGACCTTCAAGGTCATTTCAAGGTCAACTTTGTTTTTTTTAAATGGGAACCCCTATTTTTGACAACGGCTTTCAGAAGAGCGGGAAATTTTGCTTCCAAATATGTACTCAGGTTATAGATCAAGGACGACCTTGGACATCACCTTGAAGGTCAAGCTCAAGGTCAAATTTAAGGTCACTACTGATTTCCTCGTTAAATGTTACTCTAATAATGACCTCGACGGTTTTCGTAAACACCTAAGCCGCAGCAGTACAGATTGGACCTGCCTCATACCTGGCTCAAGCCTAATAACCTTCAGCTCATGTTCAAGGTCGTTCTTGACCTATAACATGAGTACATGTTTGGCCGTTGTCCAAAATAGGGGTTCCCAAATAAAAAAACAAAGTTGACCTTGAAATAACTTCGGAGGTTAAGCTCAAGGTCAAATTAAAGGTCCCCACTGTATTCCTCGTTAAAAGTTACTACAACAGTGATCTCGACATTTTTTGTAAACCCCTGAGCCGCACAGTACAGATTGGACCCGCCCCATACCTGGGTCAAGCCTAATAACCTTCAGCTGGAGTTCAAGGTCACCCTTGACCCATGACCTGAGTACATTTTTCAACGTAACATTTCCCGCTATTTCGATTGTCGTTGTCAAAAGTAGGGGTTCCCATTAAAAAAATAAAATAAAATTTGACCTTGAAATGACCTTGACGGTCAAACTCAAGGTCAAATTCAAGGTTGCCACTGAATTCCTCGTTAAAAGCTACTTCAAGAATGACCTTGACCTTTTTGAAAAATATTTTACCTGGACAATTATTCAGGTGTTTCTTTACTTTTTGGACACCCTGTATAAGACCTTTGCTGTTTTATGCTAATCGCCCCAATCTGCGTTTTTGGAAACAAATTTTTTGAGATATTCTCCTGAAACTTTATGTGGATGCTCACGTGATGTATTTTGATTGCGGATGAAAAGGCGTAGTTCGAAATTGTCAAATTCGAAAACGTATCGCATGTAGTTTTACGATATCGCTCAATAAATCTCTTCCTCGATCTGTAGTGCTCCCTTAGCGGATTCAAATATAAAAAAAAATGTCACGACAGCATCAGCTATTGTGCTAGCTTGGTGAATGGGAAGAGGGATGGCATTCTTAAACCAGCTCTGGTGTTATGTCTTGTTTGCCACATTCAGTCAAGGTCGCTTGGCTGACCAATCAGATTGTATTAAGCCTGCCAGAAGTTTTTTCTTCATTCTATGTCTCAGCACAGCGAAGGACGGACAGGACCTCTGCCTCAAAAATGGCGGCATGCCGTTCAAGAGGTATCCCCATCTCGCTTCTTTGTGTGCTATCATAGATTTCAGCACTTGACCCGCCTTCTCCTTTGGAGTCGTCTGTGCACCAGATGTCCTCTTGGTGGAGCAAGTTACCATTTGCTATTCACTTATCCCTGGTTGAGATGCGGAAGCCGAAAGTCTTGGCAAAGCAGACCAGCAGACCACGGCCCCGTTTATAATCCTTGGTAAGAACAGTGGAGTAAAGCAATACAAACACTGTTAGCCCTAGACCTCACGTCAACCCGAAGGCTCTTATGCTCATCCAGAATGTTATGAAAAACTTTCTGCATTGGATATCCAGATGCTCCATCTGGTTCGATTTGCCATCCAGGATCACTCCTAGGAATTTAACTGAGTCTGAGTTCATCAGCCTATCACCAAAGAATGCAGGAACGCCAGCTTTCGACACTTTGTACTTTCTCGTGAAAATGATCTAGCTGCTCTTTTCTGGATTCACCGTGAGCTCTGAGCTGTCGCACCAGAGCCCTACGATGTGTAGGTTTGACCTCGTAAGACCCATCAACGTTTATAGATGAGTCCCCCTTACTAGGATTACAAAGTCATCCGCGTATGCCTGGGTATAATAACCTTTTTTATTCAACCTATGGAGAATGCTTTTCACTACAATGTACCACAATCGAATGACTTCCGGAGAGGTATTACTGAAGACATCTTCTACGTTCGAAAAGGTGCCGCATAATCTCCCTGTTCATGCTGCTGCTCTAATTTTGCCACGGTAGAATAGAGCGTAGTTTCTACAGAGCAGCCTGCTTGAAAGTTGTTCTGTCCTCTGTGCAATGGAGAGCCTAAAAGCACCTAATTCCTGATATATCTCTCGAGCAGCTTCGCTAGCGTCTCCAGAATAAAGGACGTTAAACTGATCAGCCGGAAATCTTTGACAGCAGTGTAGCCCTCCTTCCCAGGTTTGGAAATCAATGCCACTCTGCTGTTCTTCCATGCCGATAGCACGCAATTTAGGGCAATGCTTGCCCGAAATATTTTCGACAGTGGGAAGCGATGAAATCTATGCCCTCTTTCAAGTAAATTGGATAGATTCCATCTGCCTCTAGTGATTTAAAGTAGGGGTCACCAGCGAGGGGAAATTTCTCGAGTCCAGCTCCGTTAACACGTGTGGATCGCTCGCTTCGTCTCTCCCACCAAGAGTCTCCATTCCACTCTCAGGGTTCGGGGTGGTGGTAAATTTTATTCTATGACGTCAGAACTTACCACCACCCTGAACCCTTAGAGTAGAGTGGAACTCTTGGTGAGAGAGACGAAGCGAGCGATCCACACGTGTTAACGGAGCTGGACTCGAGAAATTTCCCCTCGCTGGTGACCCCTGATTTAAAGGGTCAGAAGGAGCCAACGGCCCATTCAATCTTCTTGATATCAACGACCTTCGCGACAATATTACAGTCGGCCTTCTCCCTCGCTTGGCCCCTGCCTTCCTCCTCTTGTTATGTTTGTGTTTGATGAAAACCTGAGAAGAAATATAATTTTCATGTTGGAAAAATTAATCTTAAAAGTATGTGGAATTACGTCAGAATTCAACTTGTAGGGGCTGTGAAGAAAAGAATCTCGTCCGTTCTTAGCTCAATGGGTGAGAGCATCAGACCGGGCGGCATGCGGCAATCTGAAAGACCTAGGTTTGGATCTCACCGAAGCTAGATAGTAATTTCTTCACAACTTGGATATAAAAATCAATATTCAAAAATATTGATATCTGAATTACATGTTCCAAAAATTAATTCACTTTTCAAAACGTAATCATAAAAATGGCGGGTTTTCATGCCTGCATAGACAGACGCAAAAGTACGCATTTTGAGCGGTGTCTGGCGGTGCGTTGGATGAGTTGCAATATAGGGTTCAGTTAACGCTAGAGAAAGACCGTGGTTGACCAAGATAGAAAGAGAAATTCATAGTGGATTGGTGAATCGATGTTTCAAACGACGAGTGTAGCGCGTTCCTATCGCCTCATACATTATAGTTTGTTTTCTCATTCACGCCCGTTAGAACAAAAATGCAATAGAGCTCGTGCGTACCTTCACCGACTCAAAACGTGATTTTCCATTTTTCTATGGAGGTAATGAAGTTACGCCATTTATGATTTCATTCTGAAAAGTATCGTTCATGACTCCTTGTCTCTGGTTCGGGCATCTGCGCCGTCCTCACCTACAACTCGTTCCAAAGCATTGCGCTCATTTCAAAAAGGCCGTCAGTCCACACTAGTCACGAAATTAACTATTTCATTCTTGTTTTTTTCGTTTTGACACCGATCGCATTATCACACAGGTATAGGCCCTATTTCATATCCCATACAATATTTTAAAATCCTTTCAAACCCACGAAATCCTTTCAAAACACTCAAAAATTTGTTTACATCTCATAAATCTTCAATGATTAACATTTTCTCTTCAATCCATGAAGTTTCTTATATCATCATTATATGTAAATATGAGTCTTATTTGTTGACAGCACAGGGTATTATAAGACTATCCCCCATGCTAATACACAGGTCATACTGTCAGCATAGTTTACTGACAAATTATGTCAGATACAAAAGAAATAAATTGACAAGAATTATGCACTCAAGAAAGATCTACAGATTTCTTCAAATCCTTTTTTTGATAAAACGCATAGTTTTTATTAAAATCATAACAAATGACATCAAACATAGAAAAATTAAATTAGTGGAAAAACGACAAGAGGTACGAAAGAAATTTTCTAAAGAAAAGTTGTTCACCCCAAAAGGAGCTACAAATTTGATATAAATTAGTTTTCAATACGATGCGTATTCTCTGTTTCAATATTAAAAAATAACACTGAAAATAAAAAAATCGAATTTTTGGAAAAAGCGACACAAGCTACGAAAAAATTGAAGAAACAAAATTTGTTCATATAAAAAAGATTTGTATATTTTCTGTCAATTACTTTTTGAAAGGACGCGTGGTTTTTGTTTCAATCGTGAAAAAAACATTAAAAATGAAAAATAAATGTGTGTGGCAGTGGAGCCACACCTCAGAAGTGAAATTTTACGTACGCGTGGCGTAATATAGAGTGCACTGAAATATTGACGACGCGCATGAGCATAAAGAAGCTTTCGTAGTGGTGAATTAGTGGGGATAAGAGAGTGCAGAGTGGAACAGAGAGAGAGAGAGAGAGAGAGAGAAGGAGGAAGGGAGAGCAGCGCTGACATATATGTATAAATCAACTGATTGCAACCATTGTCGACGTCTTTATGCACGATTTCTCCAAAACCAATCATATTTCAGTGAGAAGGTTTGATGTTTAGAAAAACAAAATTCATCACTTTGCTAAAATCACACAGATATTAAAATCAATTATATCATACGATACTGTATTATATTACAGTATACTGTATTACATTGTATTACATTGTATCATATAGTACCTTATTATGTCACAGCGTATCATAATATATTATAGTATATCATAATATGTCATACCACGCTGGAAACACCAGTTCTCTTTAGATCACTGAAGTTAGGCAGTGTTGGGCGGGGTTAGTACTTGGATGGGTGAGCATTCAGGAATACTACGTGCTTTTGGCTCGTCGTGGGTGTGGTGAGCACACACTTGTAGTTATTTACTACAAGAAACTATCCACATAGAAACACCACCCGATTCGGTCACGCCTACCCCGAAAGGGAAATGGCTTAATGGTATACATACATACATAGTATATCATATCATATCATAGTGTACCATATAGTAGCATAGTGCATCATCATAGTGTTTCATATTGTAACTTGGAACAGAATGTTGTATATCATATCATACTATATCACATTGTATGATATTGTTTCGTATTGTACTGTATTGCATCATGTTATATTATGTTATATCATGTTGTATCATGTTGTTTAATATTGCATCATATTGCATCATATAGTGTGACAGCATACGATATTGTATTATACTGTATCATATTCCATCATAATGTATGATATTGTATCAAATTGTATGACATTGTATCATATTGTATTATTTTCATCATATTGTATCACATAATATGATATTGTATAATATTATATCATATTGTATCATACTACATAATATTGTATCATATACTGTGAAAGTGTATCATATTGTATCAAAGTGCATCCCATTGCATGACATTGTATCGTATTGTATTTATTGCATCATATTATCATATTGTATTTATTACATCATATTGCATCGTTTCCATTATATTATAGCATATTGTATCACATTCTATGGTATTGCATCATATTGTATTATGTTGTATTATATCATATGATAATGCGTTATACTGTATCAAATTACATCATATTGTATCATATTGTATCAAACTGTATCATATTGGGCCATATTGTAATATATTGTGTCGTATTGTATCATATTGTATCGTGTCGCATCATATTCTACGATTCCGTTTCATATTCCAGCAAGTTATATAATATTGTACCACATTTTACGGTATTGTGACATATTGCATCATATTGTATCGTATCTCATCATATTGTATGATTCTGTTTTATATTTCAGCATGTTATATGATATTGTACCACATTTTACGGTATTGTGACATATTATATGATGTTGTACCATATTTTTTTATAATGTATCATATTGTACCATATTGTATACTAGTCTATTCTATCGTTGGATATCATATGATATTGTTTCATATTATTTTATAATGTATCACATTATATGATGCAGTTCAATATTTCATCATATTGCTTGATATTGTATGATATTGTATCATATTATACGACACACGGTGGTATTGTATGGTTGTATGGTCGTACGGTCTTGCGATCGTGCTTTTGTTTCTAATTCACTTTCATCACATTGACAATTCAATACCGTTCTATTGAATAATTTTTTAATGGCACGCCTGGTTTTTGTTTTAATTGTGAAAAATAACATTGAAAAAAACATCACGTGCGTCCTCAACTACGACCGAAGACAGATTTATGTGTAAACATCTTCGGTAAACGTTAACTGAAATTGAAATCTCACACAAAGCAAATAATAACTCAAGCGCATGTAGGAGTATAAGAATTTGTTTTCTCTTATAAATATCGTGCAAAAGTTTCTGGACATCTATTTTCCAATGGTTTGAACAAGCACCCTTGTTTTATTAATAATAAACTGTAGATTTTCTCTCAATTATTGAATAAAAGGTGATAAAAGTACCCGCTTTATGGGCATAAATAAAAGCCAGTATTTGTCAATTTCATTAGAAGTTGTTTGAAAAAACGCCAAATGTTAATGTTTCCGGAAAATATCAATAAATTCGGAAATAACCAATTTTTTATTGTTTCTGGGCTAATTTTGAAGATAATTTTCGGCAAGCCTGTTAGAATACTGTTCTATTAATTTGTTTTAATACAGTTTTATGTCGGCCGAAAGTCAAGATAATATACTCAGAGCAAAAGGAAGACTCCGCAGGGTCGAGAGGAAAAACGAGACAATTATCGTTGCGCTGCCTTGCTCTTCAGGCATTCTGCGTAAGAGTTTCTCTTTCTAACGGTACTTGTCTCGTTTTTCCTCACGGCTCTGCGGAGTCTTTCTTTTGCTCTGACGTGCTCATATACAGGCTGGAATTTTTCCAGCCTCTTAGAAACCACCTTTTCTTACTCGTTGGGTCTCCATCACAAATTCCTGATTTCCGCGTTCAATTTCGACTTCTCTTCCTCTTTCCAACAAACACCTTTGTCTTTCCTCTCACTCGCTCCCCTTAATATTCCTACTCAACCCGGCCTGACATGAATTCGCTATTCCATCTTCAACCTCGGTTCGTCAGGCCCAAACTGGTTTTACTCTTCTCGCTATGTCCATCTCTCTCTCTCTCTCTCTCTCTCTCTCTTTCTCTCACGTCCACCTCGGCACTTTCCTCGTCCTCTACGCTTTTCCTCGAGCAACCCTCCCCTCGCCTCTCTCTCACCCCTCACCTTGTTACTCTCTCAACTTGGCAAACTCGCCTTGGCTCGAGTTCGTTTTTCCAACAGCCAACAACTCGACCGCCCGGCTCAAAACCGGTTTCAACTCTCCTCTCTCTCCTATCTCTCTCTATCTCTCGCACTCTCACGCTCGCTCCCGCTTTACTCTCCTCTCACTTTCGGCATTATAGATTCTTCCGATTTTGATTATCTTTTACATAAGTTAACCAAGATATATATATATATATATATATATATATATATATCCATTCCAAAATTTACTTAATCCATTCAAAAACCCAATTCGCCACATTTTGCAATAATTTTAATATCAATAAAAGCTCACACTCACAAAGAAAATTTCTCAAGTTTTAAATTTTAAATGAAGTTAAAATTCGATTTTTAAGATTTCAATAAAGCATTTGGACTTAAAAAATGAAAACGGCCAAAATCAAGCCACGACGCGCGAACGGCTAGGTAGTGGACACGGGGGATTTTCCCACAACGCGAGTCCCCTCTTGACGCACGGGCCCAGGCGATCAGAGGCTGGGACTGCTCTTCTCGGACGAGTGGAGCGGCAGCGAAGCGACCGAGGCTCTGCTGTCGTATTTAATTTACTTGTTTGTTTATATGTGCTATGTCCCCTCTCAACTCAGTGTATTCTGTGATTCGCGAATAACTTTGCCGTGAGTTCGTCGAAACGTGTTTCTGTTTGTCGGAGCCCGGTTACAGCCAACTTTGACAGTTTCTTTCATCGTGGTCCATACAGGCTGCCCGGTCTGAGCTCGGTTAAGGCTATTAAAATGTTCTTTTTCCGTCTACGGTGCATATAGGCTACCTGGTCTGAGCCCGGTTTAGGCTATTCGTATTTTCTTTTTTCGTCCAGGGTGTATATAGGCTGCCTGGTCTGATCCCGATTAGGACTATCCGAATATTATTTCTATCTAGTTTGTGTATAGGCTGCCCGGTACGAGCCCGGTTAGAACCAACATTGACCATTTCCCTTCATCGTGGTCCATACAGGTTTCCCGGTTTGAGCCGATTAAGACTATGCGAATATTATTTTTATCTAGTTTGTGTATAGGCTGCGTGGTCCGAGCTCGGTTACAACCAACTTTGACCGTTTCCCTTCATCGTGGTCCACACAGGCTGCCCGGTCTGAGCCCAGTTAGGGCTATTCGAATGTTGTTTTTCCACCTAGAGTGTATATAGTCTGTCTGGTCTGAGCCCGATTGAGGCTATTCGTATGTTTCCTTGCTTGCCCTGAAGATACTTTTACGGGTACGTAGTACTCGTTCACGATTGCCGAATGACCCGTGTCCGTCAAGCTCGTCCCCGCACCCCCGGGAAGGCCCGGGCCAAGATAGTTCCGGCTACCTATCATGCACGTAGGTCGCTGGTCGCACCCCCCCCCCCCCCCGGATACTTCCGCCGAGTCCATCGTCAGCTCCCGGAACCAAGTATTACAGGAATCCGAACCGGAGCTTCCGGAAACGGGAAAGGAAGCGCCAACAAAATGCGCAGCTTGCCCAGGCGGTAGCTAGCGGGTTGGCTCACGGCCCTATCCGTCCTTCTCTTCTCCTCGTAGCGTGCCCACTCGGAGCCTTCGTACCGACCGAATGTTCACCGTTTATTCCTCTTTCTCTATTGCAGAAACGCGTCCGACCGTTTGACATACCTGAATTGTTTTTCTCCCCCTTAAAGAACTTTCCGTACCACTAGACGGGAAGATGACAAATTGACGGCTCAACGTGGGGGTGAAAATTTTTTTTTTCAAAAGTTCAATGAAGTTGAAATCGGATCCTCTTTCCCCCACCTCAGTCATGAGTACGGTACGTTCACCGACTACGCCTCGCCGCGGCACCGGCAGACCGCCCACTCGAAACATGTCAAGTAGACAGACCCAGGTTTCCGAGAACTACCCACAAAACTCGGTGGCAATCAACACAAGCCCAAGCACAATTCGCGAGGAGGCAGGATCACCACCTCCCGCATATGAAACGGTACCCGTACCACCCCTTATCCTCAATTGCGAGCCAGTACCTGTGCCTAGCAATCGACCTGACCCGGTCTTCATACTGGCAGTATCGGTGCCCCTCCCCGTAAACAACGAGAGTATGAAGGCATACACGGCCCAAAGCGCTATGCCCCCGATAATTAATCAACTGGACCCACTCTTCCTTCCGGCGGTACCAGCGCATGCTTCTCTACCGCAGGAAACCTACGTGCCTTTGCAACCAAGGCCTCGGAATCCTACGGTGGAAAGCCATTTTCTGCAAAATGTTCCTCTTCCCGATTGGCGCTCTCTGATACGCGCAATCCGGGCCCCTGAACCGCCCCGTGCTACATTCGCCGGGCTGGATCACGAGGATCCCTTAGTTTTTCTCGCTAGATGCGAAACATACTTTTCAAACGCTGCCATTGAACGAACCGAGTGGTCACTAATGCTAAATAAGTGCCTCGCGGACAATGCAGCCAAATGGTCCAAAATTTATAAGAACTTGTCCCTAGCGTTGGCAAAGTTCCTCATTTTGCTGACCCAACATTACTCCGGGGCGTGTGCACTTAATAAATTGCACATTAAGTTGTACGCGCTTAAACAGGACGGCAAGGAACCCACCGGGGTATTTCTCCAAAAGAAATACTTGCTAGCTCTGGTTTACTGTTAGAGTCCCTGAGACCCTCCCTCAAAAGGGTTCTCCGGGCTGCGTCCATCACCTCTTTTGAGGACCTTTTCGAACGCGCCGTGCAAGCCGAAGCCGGCGAAGCTGAGGAAAATCAGCGCAAGGATTCTAGCGAGGTTTCGAAAATAAAAACCTCAGTCACACCTGCAGCCGCCTCAACGGACCCCCAAGGCTCGCGCTCACTTCCTCAATGTCACTACTGTCCCGGAAGGCGCTACCACAAATACTGCCCGGTCATATTGGCCAGACAGTCGAAAGCTTTTCTGGGAAACTGGCGAGCTCGGGCGGCCGAGCTCGCAGAACCGACCGCCCCCGCCGGAGATGGCGTACCCCGGTCCTATGCGCAATGTACTCCGATCTCAGCGGCCTAATTTAAGTCGGAGTTCTTCTGGACAAACCAGGGGTGATCGCTGAGATCGACACGCTCGCCTCACACAACTTTTTCGACACGTCCATCTTAACTGAGGCCGAGCTCAAAGCCTGAAAACCGGGCTCTCCACACGCGCTTCTAGCCGCCGTAGTAACCACATTTTCACTTCAGGGTACCGTTCGCCTGTAACTAAACCTCCAGGAAACCGTATAAGCCGATGATTTCCACATGAGCCCCAAGCTCAGAGCCGATCTCACTCTCGGGCGACCCTGGATACGTAAATACCACGTCATCCACGACCACGTAGCCGATTGCCTTTTTATTGGTACCACGGGCCGACAACGTGTTTATTTGAGCCCCCTGCCGTACACATACGAGTGTGCTTCTCCTACCACGAATACTAATGTAAATGACGATTTTCACGAAGATTTCTGGCCCATGTTTTTGAATCTTCTGCGCGAGCATGCCTCTCGCTTTCACGACGGCAGTCGATTAAAACAAACCCTCGCGGCCACTCAGCAAGAAATCCACATATTGGACTCACGGCCTTTCCGCGAACCCCCTCGTCGCTATTCTGAGGAAAAGCGACAGTATATCGACCAAAAAGTTCGAGAGATGATGCGAGACGGCATCATCGAGCCAACCACTTCCCCGTTCAGCTCAGCCGTAGTCATCGCTTGTAAAAAGAACGGAGAATACAGGTTCTGCTTCGACTACCGCCGACTAAACAAAAGAACTGTAGACGCTCCCCAGTGCCTCCCAAGAATTCATGAGACCCTCAAGGACCTTGGGACAGCGAAGATTTTCTCAACTCTTGATCTTGGGAGTGATTACTGGCAGGTCCCAATGTCTCCAGAATCGCGCCAGTACACCGCCTTCTCCACGCCAGGAGGGGGACATTTACAATTGAGGGTGATGCCATTTAGTCTTAAAAATGCTCCAGGTACCGTCCAAAATCTCATACGGCAGGTCCTCGCCGAACAGTGGGGTACTTTTGCGGTCGCGTACCAGGATGACATTATTGTAATGTTGCAGGTTTCACCTGCAAATTACTTTGTGTTGTTTAATTTTATTTATTTGTAAACAGCTCCTCCCCTCTTGGAGGAAATTTCCGCGAGAAGAACGAGGCTCGATCGAGGGCCAACTGATTTGATTATTTGTTTGTATTTTATTTTTTTTTGTATCTTGGAAATGTTTTGACATTTCGTTTTTCTTTTGTTTGTACATACTCTCATGGGATATTCATAAGGAGAAGGAGTAAGAGTCACTCTTACTAATTCTTTTGGGGTTTTTGTTTTTTTTGTTTTGTTTTTGTCATTCATCGAGTTTTGAGGACAAGAAAGGGATGGAGGAAGAAGTGGTTTCGACTGGAGCGTCAACCAACATCAAGGACCAGCGGTACGAACTGCAAGGATGTAAGGCGGGTTGAAGTCGCACAGGCACAGGCACAGCCGATGGTTGTACACCGGGGGTGGAATAAAGATGTGAGTCCCGCATTCCAAATCCTGTACCTGGTGCGATTCAAATCTCACCGCCGGGGATTCGTCGCAGCACCACTATCACCATCTTTTGGGTATTTAGGTCCCGAAATCTCCCTCCATCCGCCATGACACTGCGCCAGCGTGGAAGACACATCTCGTCCCTCTGCGCAGGAGGGGAGAAATTGGGCGGTCTGCGTACCGTCAAGCGTAGTGAACTTGCGGTCTGTTTCGTTCGAGCCTCGTGAGAGGAAGTTTATCCGTGTTGTCAAGCCTTTGTTTTGTTGTCGCCACAGAGTGGTTTTCTTTGGATACCTGTTTTACCCGAGTAATAGTTCATCAAAATTGTGAGATTGAGAGCTGCTCAGGATTATCAACGTAAGGTGGGCGGCTCATGTATTCTAGTTAATTTGTTTCTCTTTGGGTTAATTTTGTTTAACTGGGTTGGAATTTAACCGTCACGCTCCAAATGGCGTCAGTAGACGCGGAGGGAAAAATGCGGTTAAACTTGCTCCAGGGCGGAATCTGCTCGTTTTAATTGTCGTCCTCGCACTTGTCTTCTTAAATTTTAATAATAAAATTGCTGTAATATTTTAATAAATCTAGATGCTTTATTTAGAGGGGGTTGATTTTCGTCAAATAATATCTTGTCTATAATCTGTTCTTACTAGTTTCTCCTTATGAGTGGAGAGGAGATGTTAATAAATAGAATTCATATTGTTCGTTTTTATATTTAAAACAATGTCTATTTAATGAAGTGACCTCTCAGATTTATCTTCCTTAAATAAGGTTTTCAGGTACTCGCGCCACTCTACCAAAAGTTATGAGCTAGGGCCATTTAAAATTTATTAATTTTCTTTTAGTTGTAAAAGTTTCCATGTTCACGTTTGCATAAAATTAATTTCCTTCCAGGGCAGCAAAATCACTTTTGTTGGCGCCATTTAAATTAAATTAAAAGTCCTGATGGGAAACAATTTCAAACTTGAAATTTATTTACTTTTTAATTTATAATAAAATGAGGAAAATGGTAATCTTTGTTTTAATCTCTTTGCCACTTTGAACTCGATTGCTACAGCTCTTGATGTTTCTCTGCTCAAGGAAGACGTAGTAGTTACTTATAGAGTGATCAAAGCACCCTTACTGACCAACCCCTCCATCCCTCCGATCATTGTTGCTAAGTTCAGTCGTCAGGAACTACGCGACAAGTTCATTGAGAGGCGCAAGGTGAAAAGGGATTTTTCGACTTGGAACCTTGGATCAACCTACAACGAGAGAAGGCCCATTCACCTTCGCGAGGCATTAACACCTCTCTACAGGAAGATCTATGCCATCGCTCTCGGTCTTCGAAGAAACAAAAAAATAAAATATCTCTGGATATCTGGCGGCAGAATTTTTTGTCGGAAGGAGGACGGTTCGCCGAGAATTCAGCTGACAAATCTTCAAACTGTTGAACGACTGACATAGCAACGACGGTCTAAGTATACTATGTTACCTTCAATAGCGATTTTTTACAGATATTCTTGGGACGTGCACTACCACTTTTTAGATTACCTTTAATTGCGATTTCTCACAGAAATCTGTGGGACATATACCACGCTCACAACTGCTATCTTTTTGATTGGATATTTTTTGCAATGCTTGTCTTATTTAACTATAGCTGGTTTACAGTGTTTATTCACTTAGTCGTTACTCATTCTCTATTATACAGATTGTCTGACTTTAAGTGTAATTACATTGCTTTGGCTATGTATGGGTTGGTTTATTGTTTCGGTCATTATATGTGCATGCTTGGGAAGCTTCTAACTTTTGATTTGTTTCTTTTAATTTTTCAATGGACACTTTAAGCATTTGCCATGTTAATGCTCAGTCTCTTGTAGCACATTTTATAGAATTCAAGCACTTTTTCAGTGCCTGTTCCTACCATGTCATAGCTGTTTCTGAGACCTGGTTAACACCAAATTCACTCTCTAGCTTCGTAGAACTTGACAATTACACGCTCTTCCGTAGAGACAGAGATGAGAGAAGAGGTGGTGGAGTTTGCCTTTTTGTGCATGATAGCCTTAGAGGATCCGTGGTGGAAGTGAGTCCAGTGAACAATTATCCTTCGAAAGAATTTCTTTTTGTTGCAGTTAGCTCATCCTCCGACAGTATTTTAGTGGGCGTAGTCTACAAACCACCCAAATCTCTTATGGCACAGAACTTGAATCGGTAATTTTCTCACATATTCCCAACTTCAATAACATTGTTCTTACTGGAGATTTCAACACCAACTTGAAAATTTCCTGTAATCAATCTAAATATTTTAAATCTTTAGTACACTCTTCAGGACTCTCAATTGTACCCCATTCCTCAACCCATCACACTGAACATTCCAGTACTCTCATTGACTTAATGATTGTTGATGACATTGACAAGGTACTCTCCCACTCGCAACACCCTATTTCTTTTCTCTTCAACCATGACTTGATTAACATTACTTATAAATTCTCCTACAATCCGGAAACAACAAGTACACAGAAAATGACGAGGAACATCACTAAGATCGATGAACATAAATTTCATGAACATCTTATGACCTTTGATTGGGAGAGAATTTTACTAGACACGGATATTAATAGTAAAATTGACGCTTTGACCAATTGCCTTAACTCCGCGTTCAACAAGTTTGCTACGCTACACGTTCCCAAAAATTTCATTAAAGCTGCTCCATGGATCACACCCGAAATCAGAAACTTGATGAGGGAACGCGACAGTAAACGCCGACTTGCCAAAAGAACTAAGAGCAATGTTATCGAAGCTCAATTTCGTAAACTGAGAAACCTAGTACAAACTAAACTCAGAGATGCACAAAATCAATATAACTATAACGAGATTTCAAACAGAAACGAAAAAGAGAATATTTGTCATCTCCTTAGACGACTACACCTCATCGCCCCTAAGCATGCATCTACAGATAGTAATTTTCCCCCCAATGAGCTATTAAAGTCTTTTTTCACATTCCCAATTCCAAACCTATCCAAGTTATCTCAATTTACTCTACCTCAATCAACTTTCAATGACTCTGATTTCTTCTTCGAAGACATCGCACCTGAAATATTTTTGGAAAAATTACTTGAAATCAAATCGAATGCTCTTGGACCTGATGGAATTTCAATGAGAATGATTAAACTTGCCCTGCCTATTATCTTTCCCGTCATTTTACATATTTACAACGCCTCCCTTCAGGTTGGGGTTTTCCCTGATAGATGGAAAAAGGCTGTTATTTGCCCAATCCCTAAAATTACTAATCCTACCTCTCCAAAAGACTTTCGACCTATTTCGATTCTATGTGCACTATCCAAACCA
>CAKNXH010001377.1:62648-79207 GCA_932178445.1 Andricus quercusramuli
AAAAGAAAATGTCAATAGCCCCCAGTAGAACTGCGGTAAAATACACCAATGGCCACGTCTCACATCCGTGAGATGGGTGGTCACAGGGCACGATGAAATCACAACGACTGGCCGGCGAAACCCTCGTGTGTTTTGAGGACACGAAGCGACCCAAGGACGACAGCTTTCTGCATCCATCTCGCAAGTACCTTGGCATATTTTTGGCACGCGGGTATGGCTTTAAGGTTACGAACCAGTCATAACTTATCACCTCCGAGAGCACCTATCACAAGGACAATTACTGGGACAAAATATTTTGGGTTGAGTCGTTGCAGATCTCTTGTAAGGTCTTGAAACCTCTCCTCTTTTTCTTTCTCCTTTGCAGCGATGTTG
Source organism: Andricus quercusramuli (assembly GCA_932178445.1). Lineage (NCBI taxonomy): Eukaryota > Metazoa > Arthropoda > Insecta > Hymenoptera > Cynipidae > Andricus > Andricus quercusramuli. The sequence continues at coordinate 63,021 of CAKNXH010001377.1, forward strand.
TATTTGAATGGAGCCAAGAATTCGATCACGAATATAGTTCGTTTCTCGAAGTCTTGCAGAACGATGTCAGGCTTCGAGTGCGCAACGGAGACTGCTGCCCGAAAATCGTAGTTCCAGAGAATCTGCCACTTCTCGTTTCGGACAATTGACTTAGGGCCGCATTATGTCTATAGATATACGTTGTTCCTGCGTAGGTCGGACACCCCGATAGTATGTATTCTAGGTACTCAGCTAGGTACCCGTTCTGGCTTGCGAAAATGAAGCCCTCTGTACCTGAATTGAGCCCTGATGATTTGAGGAAAGCAAAAGTTTGCTTCTCCGACAAGGGCTGTTTTCCTACATTTCTGTGAAGGTTTCCGTGCATATGCTTGTCGAGTAGCTCTTGGTGGAATTTTGCAACCTCTGCTATCTTTACTTTGGCTTTTAGACGTGAAGCAACTAGATGGAGTAATGCACTTTCCTCACTTCTGATGTTAAAATTCAGGCCAAGGGTCTCGGTAGCTTACTCTGCGGCTTTGTAAAAGAACGCTCCTTCGCCAAATAATAATATACAATAATAATATATAATAATTATGATATATATAATATATAATAGAACCACGCTCTGCTACCATTCGGTTTCGGTTTCGATTCCTTTGGAATAAAACCGAAGGGCCTATGACAAAGCCACCGAACGCGTCCTCGGGTTGCGGATGGAGGCTTCCTGTACTGAGGGTATCTGCTGGATATGGTTACAATAATTAATAAGCAGTCGCGGACAACTGTCCAGGGACGTTCCCGCAAGGAATAACCCCTAAGCGAAGACTTAAGAACCGTGCCGAAAGCTGAAAGGCACCTGGGTGAGGTGTCTTCAACGGTGACCCTGAGATACAGGTCGACCTTTGAGAGTATCAGCCTTATCCTTGCACGCGGGGCTCTACAAGGATGCACGAACCATTTCCCTAGCTGCCAGTGAGAACAACGATGAAACCACCAAGATACCAAAATGTTGTAGATGCGGTTCAAAACGATCGAACGCGCAGAGCACCCGACGATGTGTCGGCAAACAATGCCGATCATCCTAGAGTTTGGGGTGCTGAAAATAATTTAAATGGAAACACGAAGACGAACCGGCGAAACGCCCACATTGAGTGGACGGATCAACTTAAGAATGACGTGCTAGACTGCTACGATGCCAGCATTATCCCTGTTCGCGAAGGCTTTATGACGCGTATGCATAGTCGGCGGTGCCAGGAACACCCACAGCTTCAGCACGTTTCGCATCAGTCTTTGCTAAATCATGCCAACTACCTACGGAAAAATGGATATGTCCGCGGAGCGCTTCCCCAACCGCTGCTTGACCAAGCTGCAGACGAAGATGAAGCGAGACAAAGACCAACCGCAGAAGGCAGGCACCTTCTGAAAGATGATTGCAATTTCAGTACAAGGAGGAACATCAACATGTAAGTTCCTCTTAAGCCCCAATATCTGGCCGAAATGAGAAGGGTTCGAAACTTCGCCCGAGAACTAAGGATCTTGAGTCGCACACTAGACAAGTCAAAGCTGCTGACAATCAACCAGCATATTGTTGACAAAATGCGGCTGTTATCTGGTATACAAAATCCCGAAAACACTGGAGATGAAAGAAGATACTGACAATATCATCCGCTTCAGGGAGTTTCGCGACATCCTCATAAAATCTGAGGAAGAATGTCCATTAGTCACTGCCGAATATGTGAAAAAAGGACTTAAGGATTGTAGATTGTAGAGGATTGTTCGACAAATTGAGCCTGTATGCCGAGAGATGTACGAACAACAAGGCTCGAAAAAAGGTGTAGCCGGCTGTCGAGAGAACCTGCTGATTGACAGGTGTGTCTGTAAAGACGCTACAGCCCATCAGCTTGTCCTGTCAATGGCCTGCATTGACTACTGGAAAGCTTTCGATTCTATGCCTCTGGTAAAAGCAAACTTCAATCTGCTATAAATATCGTCAAGAATTACACAGGAGAGATTGGAATAGACTTTGGTTTGGAAAAGTGTGCCAAAATTCATTTAAAGAAAGGAAGGATTACTGGCGTTCCCAAGGACCCTGAGCTTGTGGATATAAGTGTTATTAGACATCTTAATACTGGAGGGACCTATACATACCTGGGCGGGCCTCAAAGCCGCATTCAGGACGTAACATGAGTGAAGGAGACTCTCCGAAGCAGATACAAGCAACTTCTTCGACAGATTTGGTCTTCCAATCTGTCGGCGTTGAACAAGGTATCTGCGACTAACATGCTTGCCGTCCCGGTTCTACTCTACTCGTTTGGGGTGGTTCAATGGACGAAGAACGAGCTTAAGGCCCTTGATGTCACCACGCGTAAGATCATGCATATGCATAAAAGCTCGCATATCAATCCCTCAGTTCCGCGATTATACATTTCACGGCGTCAAGGCGGACGCGGACTTCTGAATCTCTAATGTCTTCATAACCGAATTGTTTTAAGTACAGCTTACATCGTTTCGAATGGCAGAGATCCTCTCCTGAAGATGGTCAGAAACCACGAGATGATTGGCGAAGGAGCGTTCCTTTACAAAGCCGCGGAGCAAGCTGCCGAGACCCTTGGCCTGAATTTCAACATCAGAAATGAGGAAAGTGCATTACTCCATCTAGATGCTTCACGTCTAAAAGCCGAAGTAAGGAAAGCAGAGGTTAGAAAATTTCACCAAGAGCTACTTGACAAGCATATGCACAGAAATGTAGAAAAACAGTCCTTGTTAAAGGAGCAAACTTTTGCTTTGCTCAGATCATCAGGGCTCAATTCAGGTACAGAGGGCTTTATTTTCGCATGCCAGGACGGTGTAATCTCCACCTGAGCATATCGCGCCCGCATTTTTTGTCAAGAAGTTCCCAGTGATAGGTGCAGAGCGTTTCATGCACACGCTGAGTACCTAGAACATATACTATCGGGGTGTCCGACCCACGCAGGAACAACGTATATCTATATACATAATGCGGCCCTAAGAGTACTTTATTACCACCTTTATCGCTCTTACGGTGTTGGTCGCGACCCTGCCCTGCCGAACGCTCCAAGGGATATAGAGTCAATTGTCCAAAACGAGAAGTGCCAGATTTTCTGGAACTACGATTTTCGGGCAGCAGTCTCCGTTGCGCACTCGAGGCCTGACATTGTTTTCCAAGACTTCGAGAAGCGAACGATATTCGTAATCGAATTCTCGGCTCCGTCCGAATACAACATCACTGCAAATGAGAAAGAAAAAGAGGAGAGGTATCAAGACCTTAAAAGAGAGCTGCAACGACTGTGCGGAGGTGCTAAATTATCACTGGTTCGTAACCTTAAAGCCATACCCGCGTGCCAAAAATATGCCAAGGCACTTGCGAGATGGATGCTGAAAGCTGTCATCCTTGGGTCGCTTCGTGTCCTCAAGACACACGGGGATTTCGCCGGCCTTTCGTTGTGATTTCGTCGTTCCCTGTGACCACCCATCTCACGGATGTGAGACGTGGCCATAGGTGTATTTTACCGCGGTTCTACTGGGAGCTATTGACATTTTCTTTCTAGATGGCAGTTGCTCTTAGTGGTACCCTGCCGTGGTTGTTTAACTTTTTTTTAAATTATATATCCGTTCCAAAATTTACTTAATCCATTCAAAAATCTAATTCGCCACATTTTTGCATTAGTTTTTAAATCAATAAAAACGCACGCTTACAAAGAATATTTTTCAATTTTTCAATTTGAAATGAAGTTAAAATTCGATTTTTAAGATTATAATAAAGCCACGCGAGTCCCCTCTTGTCGCACGGGCCCAGCCAATCAGAGGCTGGGACTGCTCTTCTTCTCGGTCTGGTCTGAGCTCAGTTAGGACTATCCGAATATTATTTCTATCTAGTTTGTGTATAGGCTGCCGGGTCCGAGCCTGGTTACAACCGACTTTGACCGTTTCTCTTCATCGTGGTCCATACATGCTGCCCGGCCTGAGGCGATTAAGACTATCCGAATATTATTTATATCTAGTTTGTGTATAGGATGCCCGTTCCGAGCCCGGTCACAACCAACTTTGACTGTTTTCCTTCATCGTGGTCCATACAGGCTGCTGGTCTGAGCTGATTCAGACTAGCCGCATATTATTCCTATCTATTTTGTGTATAGGCTGCCCGGTCCGAGACCGGTTACAACCAACTTTGACCGTTTCCCTTCATCATGGTCCATATAGGCCGCCCTGTCTGAGCCCGGTTAAGGCTATTCGAATGTTCTTTTTCCATCTAGGGTGTATATAGGCTGCCTGGTCTGAGCCTGGTTAAGGCTATTCGCATGTTCTTTTCCGCCTAGCCTGTATATAGGCTTTCTGTTCTGAGCCCGATTAAGACTTTCCGAAAATTATTTCCATCCAGTTTGTAGATAGTTTGCCCGGTCCGAACTGGTTACCGCCATCTTCGTTTCCTTGCTTGCCCTGAAGATGCTTTTACGTGTACGTAGTACTCGTTCACGATTGCTGAATGACCCGTGTCCGTCAAGCTCGTCCCCGCACCCCCGGGAAGGCCTGGGCCAAGATAGATTTGGCGACCTATCACGCACGTAGGTCGCTGCTCGCACCCCCGCCTGACACTTTTTTGCCGGGTCCATCGTCAGCTCCCGGAACCATGTATTACAGGAATCCGAACCGGAGCTTCCGGAAACGGGAAAAGAAGCGCCAACAAAAGGCGCAGCTTGCCCCGGCGCTAACTAGCGGGTTAGCTCACGGCCCTATCCATCCTTCCCTTCTCCCCGTAGTTCGCCCACTCGGAGTCTGCGTACCGACCGAATTTTCACCGTTTATTCCTTTTTCTCTATCGCAGAGACCCGTCCGACCGTTTGACATACCCGAAGTATTTTTCTCTCCCTTAAAGGTGTTACCTTCCCCTGACACGCTCTTCGCTAGTCTGGACGAGGTCTTCGTCCCGACGTGCACTTCCCTGGAGAAATTCTCTTCGATAAAATCCAGTCCCGTTGGTCGCGTAAAGCGGAACCTTTTCTCCCCTTAGGTTTGCCAGAATATAGCCCTGGTATTGCTTAGTTGGGACCTGAACTCCTCTACTTAGAGGTACAACCCCCCCTTTCTTATGAAGGCCAAATATTACCCCTGTATAGAGGCCAACTAACACCCTCACTCACCCCCTTTGAACTTTCCGTACCAATAGACGGGAAGATAAAAAGTTATGAAAACCTGACTTTATATCAATATAGATAAGTTCTTTAAATTAAGCTTCGGTTTTGATTGCATCGAAGTAAGAATTCTAGAAATATGTTATCAAGTCACTGAATTAAATTAGAAAATTAACTTGAATACTAGTGAACAAAGATTAAAAAATATTAATTGCTTTTTTATTTATTAAAATTTTTCGGAAACATTAAAATTTGTATTTTTTCAAATAATTTCTAATAAAATTAATATATTGCTCTTAATTTAAGACCATTAGGCGTACAAGTTTATCAGTTTTTTAAAACTAGAGTGCTTTTATAAAGTATTGAAAAAGATAGGTCTACGCGGAGAGACTTTTGGTATTAATATTTCTTTTATCGCATATTCATAATTAAAATAAAATATACGAATTTAGGGATAATCGAGGTATGGTTAGAAAAAGTCGAATAGTGACTATGAAAATACAGACTAATATTTCTGATTGGAATAAGTAATGAGAACATTAGACTCCTAAACACAAAAAATTACAGTTTTTCTAAGTCGTTGTATTAAATTTTGTAATGGATTCGAATAACGAAAATTGGTGTGGTACTTCAAAAGAAGCGAAACAATCGCTTTGCACTCTTTCTAAACCAAAATACGAAAAATGGGGTTCACGTGATCTTGTATTTCACGCTATCCCATGGCAAAAACAAAGACGGGTGGAAGTGTATGAACGCACACTATTACATGGGCTACAAATACTTCCTAATATATATATATATATATATATATATGCGTATGCTTTGACGTCGCTCGCTGGCTATAGTGTGGTTCGTTTACGAATCCTATATTAACCCCTATACGCATACATAAACCTATCTTATATCTATAAATCGTACGCATTACGATGAGACTTATGATTCTTTCTGCTTTTATATACTAACCAGTGGAACGTATCGCTACTTGTGAGAAACTAATGGTGATGGGTCAAAAATTTCAAGTGCCCCGGACTTTATTATATATTTATATTGATCATTTATATGCATTTAAACTATAATTGAATAAATAAACTATTAACGCGACGAACATTCGCATAAAAGATTTGGTTTCAGAAAATTGAGAACTGAATTGAAAGATTGCTTGAGAATTATTTCAAAATTTCAAACACGAACTTAAGAGCAGAGTATTAAGGAAGTGAATTTACGCAGCGACATACCAATTACGCATACCTATAATTACAGCGAATGACAGAATTAATTAAATTTTTTTTTAATGAAGCGACAGTTTTGCAATTTTAGTTTTTTTTTTAATAATTTAAAAGTAATTATCAGCTCATTCGAGACAGTAGCACAGAATTTTATACTGTTAATCATTATATTTTATGAGTATTTTATATGTTGAAGCATATCAATACAAATATTACAAAATATTAACTTTAGAATTATCTCAGGGCGTCTACTCAAATTCTGTAACAAATTTTTCTGACAATCCCAGTTTTTTCCAAGTATATGTAGATTTTTTCAAGGTATAATTTTCCTGAATAAGGAGCCACTCAAGTATTGGATACCGTATTTTTTGGAGCAATTCTAACCCTACATCCCTTCAAAGTATTAAATAATACTTTTAAAAAACCCTATCATTAAGCATATCTGTGTATGGTTAAATTGTAATTACCTGAGTTTATTAAAAGTGGTAAGAAAATAGGAATAAATAAAGCGTGGTCCAAAAAAAGGCTTCCCCCCCCCCCCCCCTCTAAAATAGCTGCCCTGAAGATTGTTCCTTTTGTTGTCAAAATGCTCCCTGAATATTGGCATTATTGAAAAAATATATATTTAGTGATTTCACAAGTCTATTTTTGCACTAAATTGATTTTTTGATTGCTACTATTGATGGATTATTTTATTCCGGCACATAATTATGCATTTTATCCTTTTGTATTCTAAAGTAAAAAATTCATTTACTTCTGCCAATATTCAGGGGGCATTTTGACAAGACAAGGAACCATTTTTAGGGGATCGAGACATTTTAAGAGAACCAATTATAATGTTTTCTAAACCAATATAATAAGAATACAACAATTACTCGAGTTAATCACGAATAACCTTTTGCTCTGTCCTTATGAATATATATGTATGTATGAATATATAACTACGTGTAGGAGCGGTATAATGTTTCTATATAAAATCAAATAATGATGTCCCTTAATTTATGAAAGTAACTTCATAGAAGGACAAGAAATTTCTTAATGGTACAAGCTTTTAGAAAAATTATAAATACTACCCAAAAAATCCAACTTTTAACGAAAAATGCCTTTGACGGTACATTTGTTCACAAATCGTACAGATTTGGTCGAAAATTGACCGACCCATTTTTGATTGAGCTAATACTTTTTTTACGGGTTCATTATCAAAAAAGAGAAGATACGTATTTGAGAATTTTTTTTTCGCAATTTTTTTTTTGAAATAGGAGAGGTTGAAAAATTCAGAATTTGAGTCAAATTTCCGATCGAAAACGATTTTTTCCAAAATGGTGAAATTATTATTACTATCGGAAAAAATTTGATGTATCTAGCGCTGTCGAGCGCGGTACCTCACACCGACGCGCGGATCACATTGCACTGCCGATTTTCTTTTTTAATATCGTTTTTATCTTAAATATAAATGATTATTATATATTTTTAGTAAAATAATCTTATTTCTTAGACAAGAAAACTTTATTAAAAATTCAAGAAATAAATAAATAAGAAGTAAAAGAAAAACATCCTTCTCTAGGGGCTGTAACACCTTGCAGTTGGTGGGGAGGCTTAAGCATGTGGGACATAGGGGTCAAAAGGACCTCGGTCTGCATGCGCATGGATATGAATGAAAGGATCCCTATGAACGGGCTCTCCTGGCATGTGCGATTACGGTATGGTAGAAGGGTGAAAGAGCCTAGCTAACATGGGCCTCTGGATCCCTGGATCGAGGCCCCTCCCGGACGACTTACAGTTTGTAATCGGGACAGGAATGACTTGCGGCCCATATAGCGACTAAGTAACAGACCTTCGTTTTTGTTATGGTGGTTTGCAAGCGGATATTTACAAATTGAGTATCTCACTCAATGTGACCACCCCTCTAAGCTGTGGGTGTAGGGCGGTCGTGCTCATGGCACTTTGGCACTTAGAGGTTAAGGAGAAAAGCGCGGCAGGCTAGATAAGCAGCTGCGGGAGCTTGAGCGTCGGCAGTTGTAGGGCTGACATTCAGCACTGAGGTCCAGAAGAGAGGTATAGGCTCGGAGGGCACCCCACCGGGGGTGGCTGGGCCTGCCAAGAGGCACAAGCCGGCCCAGCTGCCGACAAACAGAGAGTCGTCGGGAGCTGGACTGATGGCCGCTCAGAGGACCAACACTCTGACGGTGGTGGTGGCTGACACCAACTACATGGACTCATTGCTCACGGAGGGACGGTTTGAGATCTTCAGGGAGGCCACCTGGAGGGCGCTTGGAAAAGTGTCCCCAGAACAGTGGCCAAAATTTGTGACCTCCTTCTGCAAAGGAGGGGTCTTTGTATTTGTGGCAGCCGACTCAGCGGCTAAAGCTTGGCTACTCAAAGCGGTGGTCGAGACAGAGTCGTGGGAAGGTGCATCCCTTAAAGTGGGTGGGGTTGAGTTGCTCCAAAAGATGGTAGGAGCTACGGCGTGGTTCCAGGGCAAACCGGAAGACCCGTCTGAGGTGCTTCGTCGCTTGGAGGAATTCAACCCCTCACCAAAGACAGCGTCCTGGCGAATTTTTAGGCACTAAAAGCCTCAAGAAGGAGGCACAATAGGAGGTACTAGGTGTCTCCTAGTTGTGTATATTCCTGAGTCCCAAACGAGGGCCCTTTCGGCCCTCAGCCACAAGCCCTGCTACCACTTTGGACAGGTAAACTTTAGGGTTACTGGCCAGGGACAGGAGGGGCCTGTTGATACGCAGGAAGATCGGGAGCAGACCTAAATGACTGCTTCTGGTCTCACCATTACCCAGATTAACTTGCATGACAGCCAAGGCGCCTCTGCAGTTTTGCAGAGGGGCATGGCTGCGAGGCATACAGGTATCTCGCTAATCCAAGAACCATGGTTAGTTCGAGATACCATAATGGGATTAGGGGGGGGGGGGGCTGGTCTTTTTTGTTAGAGGGACCCCAAGGCAGCTTAACCGAGGGCATGTATACTGACGAAGGGAGTTGGTACTGTCCCGCTGCTTGAACTATGTTCGAGAGACCTGATGGTGATAGCCATGGATCTCAAAGGAATAGGGAGGCTAGTTCTAGGATCAGCTTATTTTGCTTATAACAGCGATACCAACCCACCAGTGGAGGTATGTACACTGGTGGAATATTGCAAGGCAAGAGGCATACCTCTTCTGTTGGGGTGCGATGCTAATTCCTACCATACCTTGTAGGGTAGCACGGACGTCAACTCGAGAGGTAATGACCTACTGGAATATCTAATCACTACAGACTTAGATATTCTTAACACAGGGAACACCGCGACGTTCCGTAATTCGGTCAGGGAAGAAGTCATTGACATCACTCTCTGCACCAGTAATTTTAGGGATAGTATCAAGAAGTGGAGGGTTTCATATGAACCCTCTCTCCCAGATCACTCACAGATAGAGTTCGTGTTGGAATCCGTTGTACCCGATGGTCCTAAATGGGTGAGAAATCCAAGAAGAACGGACTGGGATCAGTTTTCCACGGAACTAAGATGTGCACTTTCAGAGGTTCCCAGGTCAATACGAGACGTGGACACTCTTGAGATGGCAGCCAAAACTTGCACGGAAGCCATCAAAGCTACTTATGAAAGTAATTGTCGCCCTACAAGAGTCCGAAAGGCTGGGGAGACATACTGGTGGAATGGGAAACTCTAAGAGCTTCGCAGGGTAACCAGAGAGAGGTTCAGACGTGACAGTATTGACAAAACGAAGGAACTATGGACGTCATTCACAACGATGAGGGACGAATACAGAGGTGCAATACGTAAGGCTAAGCAGGAGAGCTGGACCAACTTTTGCACAGACATCGAGAAGGGAGCTGAGGCGGCTAGACTGGACAGGCTGCATTCTCGAAATCCAGACGCTATTCTCGGCACTCTGAAATTGCCCGAAGGCGGATACTCAGAGTCCGAGGAGGACACCTTGGCCCATCTGATCAGGGCACATTCTCCGAGCTTTTCAAGGTCTGGAGAAGGGGGGAGGGCAGCTCAGAGGCAGGCAAAATCACCTGTGGCCCAATTGGGCCCCAAACGACGGCTTGCCAACGAGATTGTCACCCCTGCCAGGGTCAGGTGGGCCCTGAAATCCTTTAGTCCTTACAAGTCTCCTGGCCCGGATGGCATATATCCATCCCTCTTACAGAGGGCTGGAGAGATCATCATAGGGCCGCTAGTGAGACTTGCTAGGGCTAGTTTGACGCTGGGATATGTCCCGACGGCCTGGAGGGGTACGAGAGTAGTCTTCATTCCGAAGGCTGGTAGGATCGGTTATGCTCCACCCAAGGATTTCCAGCCCATCAGCTTAACTTCTTTCCTATTAAAAACAATGGAAAGACTTGTGGATTACCCAAGCGTCAGGGGCTGCTAAGGTCTCAACCCAGAACTAATAATAATAATAATAATAATAATAAGAAAGAAAAACCTAATTATTGAAAATGTAGAATAATTTGTTAGTATTTCGATACATTATGCTTATTTTGCTTAATTATGATTAGTTACGCTTATTTTAAAATATACGTGGAAATCGAATTCAAATTAGAATCAAACGGCAGATGAGGAGTCTTTAGAATAAGATTTATGATAAGGAAAATCGTTCTTCCTACGGTGTGTCTGAGAAATAATTAGAAAATACCTACAGTTTAAGTAAAGGAAATGTAAATGGTCATTTCCAAGGCATTATCTGCGAAATTATAAACACGAGAGCTTCGAGACAAGAAATCCTTAAACCGTGTAAACTTCCAAACCCAAACTTTCTCAGGTAATGGAGATGATTCAGAAGTCATACAAATAGAAAACGGTCTCTACTTGACTTTCCAGTTTTCATTGTATATTTTACGTGGCTTTCCCTAAATTAATATACAACATCTTAAATGACGGTGACGGTCGCTAATGCTGGGTTGGTCCATGTCATTTATCCCAAGGGCCTTGAGACCTTGAGTATTACCGTTGGTATTACCAACGAAGATAGGTGTTACCAAGGTTTCGAAAATCCTGAAAAACTCTTCCTTCTCGATACTCCCTCTCCTGCAAACAAGAGGGCGTGACTCACGAACATAGAAAAATTTTAATAACTACTATTGTTCAAACGGGGGTGGTTCATTATCCACCACTCGAACAGGCCTTGCGATGCGGAGGAGCAGCAACGGCTGACTCAGAGTTTGACAGGTCAGATTTGACTTGAATTTGATTTGAAAAGTTCGCTCTTTCAAAATTCGAAATTTACCAAGTACCACAAGTTAGTGTTATATAGTGTCTGTGCTAAAGGACGAGTTTTTGGATCTGTGAGTTCTCCGCTCTGTGTTTGAACTAGAAGAAGATCCTGACGTCAAGACCTTGACGAGAATTATATAAAGATGCCTAAAAAAGTATCAAAAAAATTACAAGGAACGAATATTCGTAGAGACATATGTTTCAATCCCTTTAAAAAACTTAGTCATCGAAAAAAAGGGGCATCAGATTTGTGAAGAGTGAATGAAACGCAGCTACAAGTGCTAAATTTATCTGTAACGAAGCAATCATTGCAACAGAAAATTTGCAATTCCTGTCGCATAATTATTAATAGCAGAATCGAAGAAAAAAAGGACAAGATCACAAATGATCAAGTTGAAATGGTATAGTATACATATAATATATGAATGTTTTCATGTGGCGTGTAACTATGTAATATTAAAGAAGGTATTGTATTTTTTGCAGACGGAAACTACAGGGGAATCATGCACTGGAGAGTCATCTGCAGATGATAAAGTTGTCAGCGAGGTTGCCAGTGGAGAAACTTCTGGGCAGTCGCGTGAAACAAGCAGAGCGATATTAAATGATCGGATTGAAAATTTAAACAAAGGATTAAGTATCTTATGATCTTCACCGATTCAGAAAAAGAAATTGACGCCAAAAAGGTATTCTGAAGAAAAGGTTAAAAAAATTACGGATGTGCTTAAGAAAAAAGTATTCAACGTAACTAACGATGGTCCAGATGACATTGACAATGATGATGATGATGATGATGTCTCAATTTTAAGAACTTGGCAAGAAAGTTATAATACCTCGCAAGACCGCACGCATAAAATGAAAATTCTAATGATTTTCAGACAGTGGTCCTATAAAAAACTATCACTTCATTTCCCTTCCGCTACTCATCACATGATATGTGCTGCAAAAAAAATTGCTCGAGAGAAAGGTATATTAAGTGATCCAAGTCCTAAAACCCATCCATCTTCAACAGCAGATGTCGTTAATACTATAATTACCTTTTATCAGTCTGATGATTATACTTAAATAATGCCAGGCCAAAAAGATTACGTCTCTGTTAAAGTGGATGTAAAAAGAATTCAAATGCAGAAACGTCTTCTTTTAAATAATTTGAAAGAATCGCATAAACTTTTTTTAATTATTCACCCAGAATTATTAATTGACGCAGGCAATTTAAAATCAATGACTGATGATTCGACGCGACCTATAATAAATTATCGTGATTGTTTAGATCGTATGGTATGTGTTGCAAAATCTACTAACTGTTTTGTAGGATTATGTGATCAATGTCCGGGTGTAAAGAATGTTATTGATCAATTGGAACAGAATTTTGAAGAAAAATTAATTGAAAATATTAAGTACAAACAGTGGATTACAACCGAAAGAATTACATTATAAACCCTGATATCTGTCGATGAATTCTTACAAACTTCAAGTAACGGTTTAACTAAATTATAACTACATTCATTTTTAGCAAATAAACAAAGAGAATTTTCAAATGAAATAAAAAATAAAATAATGAAAAATGAATGTATTGTCATTTGTGATTTTTCTGAGAATTATGCTTTCATAATTCAAAATTCCGTTCAAGGTATTCGCTGGAATAATGATCAAGTGACAATACATTTCCAATATATCACAAAGATGATGACAATGAATTGAAACTCAAAAGTTGTGTGTCTATGTCCGAATGTTTACGCCACGATACTATTGCCGTTCATCTCTTTCAAAGACAGTTAGTAGACTACATGAAATCAAATTTACAGGGGATTAACAAAATAATATATTTTTCCGACGGTGGCAGTGGGCAATACAAGAACAAAAAAAATTTATTAATCTTACTCATCACGAACAAGATTTTAAAATAGCAGCTGAGTGGCACTTGTTTCCTACTTCGCATGGAAAAGGACGATGTGATGGAATTGGTGGCACTTTAAAAACACTTGCTGCTAGAGCTAGTCTGCAAAGAGTAAATAATCCTATTCGTACACCTAGAGAATTAATCAACTGGGCGACAGAAGCTCTACCAAACATAACATGTCGTTATTCGACAAATGCTGAGTACGAAGTAGAAGAAAAGCGGTTGTCTCACGCTTTCAAAAAGCTGTAACGATAAAGGAAGCTTTAAAATATCATTGTATGATACCAGTTGCTCTTCAAGAATTGGAAGCAAAGCAATTTTCCTTGTATGAAAAGAAAAATATTGTAAAAATTTGTAAATAAGAAATGTTAAGATTTGAAGAATGTAAATACTAAAAAACATAAAACTGAAAGAGGTACTTATTCACTGAGCCAACCTACCGAAATCTTAATAAAGTAATAATTACATTTTGGATACTGATGTTTTTCTCTTACTTCTTATTATTTATTTATTTCTTGAATTTTTAATAAATTTATCTTGTCTGAGAAATAAGATTATTTATTTGAAAATATAGAATACTCATTTATATTCAAGAGAAAAACGATATAAGAGAAGAAAATCGACCGTGCAAAGTGATCCGCGCGCCGGTGTGAGGTACCGTCCTCGACAGCGCTAGATACATTAAATTTTTTTCGATAGTAATAATAATTTCGCCATTTTGGAAAAAATCCTTTTCGATCGGAAATTTGACATAGAATACGATAAAAATACTAAGAACTTAATTCATGGGGGTCAAACTAGTTAAAAATTCAACCCTTCCTATTTCCCAAAAAATTGCGAAAAAAATCCTGAAATACGTATCTTCTCTTTTTCGATGAACCTGAAAGAAAAATAAGCTTCCTCATTTTTTCATGAAATTTTTCAAATTATTTTCATAGTAAGATAAAATTCAAAGCATTGTCACGTCCCGCGACTAGGAATAAACATATAACTTTATCACCTTATGTAAAGGTTAAGTTTAACCGCTGTGTCTGAAATCTTACCAAATTATGTGAACCAGGAAATACACTCTGAATCAAATGTCAAGACGAAAAACAAGTATTAACACATCATATGATCTTTAAAATTTTACGATTCGAGTGGATACGACGAGGCTACTCTAAAGGGTTTATTAGATTAGTCGTATGACTCCAGCCGAAAATATTGATATAAATCAAGATCTAGCCTGACAGCATCCAATAAATTTAAGAATCTATGCGAAGCACCTGAAGACTCCGGAAGATTGAACTGAAAGTAAATTAAGCTATTTCTACGCCACGCGCCGAAATACCAATATGTGACATTAAACAGGTCATGACTTGCCACGCACCTCCTAGCTTCTATGGACCAGTAGAAGGTTAATTAGACCGATTCTATTCCATGCGCCGAACTTCCGAATAGAAAGGTGTTAGAATCAAGGATTTTCACGATGATTTACGAGTTTGGGGATTATATAACGTGGGCCCCATCGAGGACCCATCAGTGTCCAGTATTCAGTTCATCAGTTACCAGTTACCAGTTCAGTTCTATTAGTCGCGCCGCTTCATTTATACTACGGGATAAATCATCGTGCAATCCCGCCCAGTAACAGGTAGTGATCCCCAGTGTCTTCGTTGCAACATCTCAACCTCGACCATCTCAACCAGAGTCAAGTTCGTCTCACATAGCAAGATCACAGGTACTGGACTGTCAATTAAATCATCACCAATCCCCTATGTCAAACTCAGTGAAGGTTGTAATTTCACGAGCGTAATAAATCCTCTTTTCATTATAATAATTTGTTCCTTCAGTTAAGTTATTTTCTCCTCATCCCTTAGCTAAGATCCTTTTGATCTTAAATAGAAGGAGGAATTAAAATAAGTAGGAATTTGTGTTACGTGGGACGTAACATAACTTCCTTTTTGGTGCATCGGCCGGGAACCCAAAGTAATTCAATTGAATCTGGAACAAACTTGAAAAATCAATTAAATTTTTAAACGAAAAAAAACAACAAATTTTTCATTTTTTCAAAGAAATATGACACACGGGGTTGGCAAGTTAAAGGTACAAGAACTTTTTCTGATTGACACTCACATATTTATATAATTATATTGTTTCAAACTTTCGCAATGCAACACATTACATTTCATGTATTATCCATGGCATTCATACGATTGCATTGGGAATTATTTGAATTTATGTGTTGTACGATTTATCCATGGCATTTAGGCAATTGCATTGAAATTTTTTGTTGAATATATGTGTCTTGTATAATTTTTTCATGCCATTGCATTGAACATTTTTGTGTTGCACGAATTATCCATGGCATATAAGCAATTGCATTGAACATTTTTTTAATTTATGTGTCTTGTACAATTTTTTTTATGCCATCGCATTGAACATTTTTTGGAATTTATGTGCCTTAAATGGCATTCATACAGTTGTATTGAACATTTTTGAATTTATGTATTTTTCACGAATTTCTCATGCCATTCATACAGTTGCACTGAACATATTTTGAATCTATGCGTTTTGTACAATTTTTCATACCATGCATACAATTGCATTGAACATTATTTTAATTTACGTGTTTTGTATAATTTTTCATACCATTTATGCAATTGTATTGAACATTATCTAAATTTATGTGTTTTGTACAATTTTTCATACCATTTATACAATTGTAT
>CAKNXH010001377.1:81934-117471 GCA_932178445.1 Andricus quercusramuli
TATATATATATATAATAAGAATATAAAATATATAACATAGTATAACAATAATAGTAATTGAAGATAATAATCGACCAAGAAAATTATAAAAGGGAATATTTATGTTGCCGAATAATAATTTATACAATTATAATAATTTACCCTATACCATATACATTTGGTTCATGAGATCACGGACAAATTTGTAATGCAAAACTACTTAAGTAAAGTTTATATTACGTTATTAAATTCAGCGGGACTATTCTGTCTTAAAAAAAAAGGAACTAGATTTACGGATAATTGATCAGGTTATCCATGAATCATCATTTAATAAGACAGAAGTTTAAAATAGGAAACAAAAATTTGAAGAAAAGTAAAGAAAGGAAAAATTACTCAAAATGAGAAAGTGACTAGATGGCTATGTGTGAGTCATCGGTAACCCACAGTTACACCCGTACCTGGGTGCATGGAAAATTCCAAACCGTAACGCGTAGTTAGCAAAGGTCGTCGCAGCGGCAGAGGAAAGGAACCTTAAGAAGCATAAAATTGAAAATCGTCAGGGACGTAATATTAAGGTTTCCCTTCGTCTGTCGCCCACTACGGCTATCGGCGTATATCAAACTCAAAAGAATATATGCCTCCGCTAAAAGTGTTTACCAATTGCAAGGGGAATTAGGAAGCCTATATATGTGGGAAAATAAAGCCGACAAAATCGAAGACGCTCACAGAATAAACAACAGCGGACAGGTTGACAACACGTTTAAAACAAATTTAAAAAGAGATGCAATTCAGTGTTTTATTCGCGGATTACGAGCCGAATCAGAAATCCGCGTAAGAGAAAAACCAACAATCAGGGAAGTAATTAACGACACCATAGACATCGAGAGGAACTTAGCAGCCCGATCTGCATTGAGACGGGAACATCCAAAAAACAATACCTTGAATAACAGTGGGTTGGGTAAAAACAATCAAGTGTACGTATCAAGAGAAATATGTTTTTTTATATATATATACCATTAAGCCGTTTCCCTTTCGGCGAGCCTCTAGGGGTAGGCGTGACACTACCCGCTTCGGGTAGTGTTTCTAGGTGGATAGTTTCTTGTAATAAATAACCACAAGTGTGGGCTCACCACACCCACGACCGCCAACAGCAACACAGTAGTATTATTCTCGAACGGTCACCCATCCAAGTACTAACCGCGCCCAACACTGCTTAACTTCAGTGATCTAACGGGAACTGGTGTTTCCAGCATGGTATGGCCGTTAATTTGCAAAAAACCAGGTCATGTAACCAAAATGTTCTTATTTAGAAAAGGCTCAAGGAGCTATTAGTAACAAACAACCTCTGAGGTTAAATGAACAAAACCGACAGTGACAATGGAATTATAATAACAATTACAACAATAAAAACTTTTCAAAAAACCCTCATTACAGTAATAGAAACAACTTCCCTAGCAACCTCAATCACAACAACAATAAAACCTTCTCAAGAAATCCCAACTACAATAATAGTAACAATTTCCAGAGGAACCCAAATTACAACAACGATAACGATTTCTTAAGGAATCCTAACTACAACCACGGTAACAATTTTTCAAGGAACCACAATTACAACAATAATAACAACTTTTCTAAAAATCCCTATTACACAAATAATAACAATTTACCAAATAATCGCAATACCAACAGTAACAACTTCCCAAGATACAGAAATAATAATTACAATAATCAAAGCAATGACTATAATAATAACCTTTCAAGGAATGATAATTATAATAATAACAGACCAAACCGAAAATTTGATACAGGAAAATTTGAAAATAATCAAAACAGAAACGATCAAAGGTACTCCCCTAATTCAGAAGTAATTTGTAATTATTGCAAGAAAACCGGGCATATGGTAAGAAGTTGCGAATTGAGACTAAAAAACCAACAACGACAACAAGAACCACAGAACCAGGGAAACTCCAGTGGTCTCCTCAGCACGGATGCTCTGAGGGAGGTCTAAACCAAGAACAAAAAGCATCCACCTTTAAGAATCAAACAACCACAAAAGTTCATTTATCCAACCCTAGCAAAATCCCGTCAATCATAATATCTGCAGAAGGCCTAATAAATCCGGCACGAATGATGATCGATACCGGCGCGGGTCGAAATTTAATCAAATTAAAAGCTGTAAAACCTAAGATACCAGTAGATGAAAAAATCCTGCTAAAACTTACCGGAATTAACTCCTTACCGCTTTACACAGTAGGACAATTGAAATTAAACATTTTAGGGTATCCTACAATATTCAACATTATCCCTAATGAAGTCTCCATTGACGAAGATGGAGTACTAGGATCTGAATTTTTTCGCGATAATGAAGTAAACATAAACTATACTTCAAAATGCCTGGAAATAAAGAACGATCATTACCCTTTCGAATCAAGTCAAATATTAACCATTCCCGCTCGAACAGTTACAACATCCTTTGTTCATATTGAAAATACAAACACAAAGGAAGGCTATATTCCCCGATTACATATGAAAGACGGAATCTATGCAGGAGATGCAGTAGTCTGAGGAACTGAATGACGACGACATAACCAATAAAATACTGAACAATTTTCTAAAAACAGATAACTCTTTTGACAATCCATGCCAATTTTATAATATTACGGGTGAAGATAGGGCAGAATGTATTAAAAAACTTCTAAGCTTAGACCATCTAAACCAAGACGAATACGAGCACATAGAAAGATTAATTACCAACTACGCAGACAGATTCCAAATTCCAGGAGAACCCCTCGAAGCCACTAATATGTTACAACATTCAATTCCAACAACAGACGATTGCCCAATTTTTCCACGACAATATCGTATTCCACCTATTCACAAAGAAGAAATTACGAGACAAGTGGATGAACTATTAAATAACGGTATAATAAAACCCTCACAATCACCATATAATACTCCTGTTTGGATAGTTCCAAAAAAACCTGACTCAAAAGGAAAAATAAAATGGAGGATGGTTCTTGACTTTCGAAAATTAAATGACAAAACAATCGGAGATTCTTGCCCACTGCCTAACATAAGCGACATACTTGACTCATTAGGATCTGCAAGATACTTTTCAGTATTTGACTTAGCCACTGGATTCCACCAAATAAAAATGGACCCTAAAGATTCCCATAAAACCGCTTTTTCTACACCACATGGTCACTACGAGTTCCACAGAATGCCCTTCGGATTAGAATCAGCCCCTGCAACCTTTCAAAGGTTAATGGATTTAACTTTAACAGGATTAATTGGAACAGAACTTTTTGTATATCTCGACGATATTGTTATATACGCGGATAACCTAGAGGAACACGAAAGAAAATTTAATAATCTAGCGCAACGTCTTAGAAACGCAAATTTACGATCGCAACCCGACAAATGCGAATTCTTACGACCTAAAGTGAATTATTTAGGACATACAATTGATAAGGACGGAGTACGTCCGAACCCAAGGAAAGTAAGAGCCGTAAAAGAATTCCCAATTCCAAAAACACACAAAAATATTAAACAATTCCTAGGGTTAGCAGGATATTACCGAAAATTTATAGATGGATTCGCAAAAATTGCCCAGCCTTTACATCAACTTCTAAAAAAAGACATACCCTTCCAATGGACCGAAAAACAACAAACAGCATTTGACATTTTGAAAACAAAATTATGTGAAGAACCACTTCTACAGCGACCAGATTTTTCTCAACCCTTCTTAGCCACAACAGATGCCTCAGCCGTAGCAGTAGGAGGTATATTATCACAAGGAAAATAGGGAAAGATAAACCAATAACATACCTTTCACGCAGCCTAAACGACACTGAAAAGAAATACGACACCTATGAAAAAGAAGCCCTCGCAATAGTCTTTTGTGTAACTCAACTTCGTCACTACTTATACGGAAGAAAATTTACCCTAGTAACAGACCATAAACCGTTAATGAAATTTCGAAAAATATTGTTTTTCTTCGGTCTATCGGTCCCCTCAGTAAAGAAAAAGAATAAAAAAAAACGATTCTAGTTTTTTAAAAATCGTTCTTTAATAACCTTATCGACGTTTCGGCACACAATGCGGGCCTTCTTCAGGAAAAATTGCTTATCTAAAAAAAAAAAATGTTGTTACAATAAGTTTTTTGTATATTCTTTCATTGTTTGCGGAAGTCATGAACTTCATTAATATACATTTTTGTCATTACCTGTACTTGATATGTGGAGTCAAACATTAAGAAAATTTTGAAAACAATCGTCGAACGATACTTTAAATAATTCGATTTATGACCTAAATCTTTAATGTTTTCAATCGTATTATTGATTTCACAGTTTAAACATTTGTTCTGAAAAATTAATTTAGTTTTTTGAAATTTATGAAAGACTTTATAATGTAAATTTATCAATTGAAATTTATTTGTCTGCTTTTGAATGTGTGCTGGAATCAGGGATTCTTTGCGACATCTTATTAAAAAGGTTCGCTGTTCCTTCAGGTGGACTAATCTTCTTTGGACGTTTATCCAATTTCCAAGTTCCCATCTGATGTTTTGATTATACTTTCTTAAAATATAAGTCAAATACTCCATCCTTCCAGTACGTTACTGACCTTCAATGATATGAATCCAAGCGAAACTTGAAGCTGAACTCCAAAATACAAATTTTGCGGAGTAACTCCAGAATTTGCCTCTCCTTTTTTTTCGACCGTCGTCTTTAATGAAATTTCGAAAAATATTGTTTTTATTTATTTATTTGAAGTATCGTTTGATGATTGTTTTTAAAATTTTCTTAATGTTTGACTCCACATACTAAGTACAAGTAATGACAAAAATGTATATTTATGAAGTTCATGACTTTCACAAACAATGAAAGAATACACAAAAAACTTATTGTAACAACATTTTTTTTTTTTTTTTAGATAAGCAATTTTTTCTGAAGAAGGCCCGCATTGTGTGCCGAAACATCGATCAGGTTATTAAAGAACGATGTTTAAAAAACTAGAATCGTTTTTATTTATTCTTTTTCTTTACTGATGGGACCGATAGACCGAAGAAAAACAATATTTTTCGAAATTTCATTAAAGACGACGGTCGAAAAAAAAGGAGAGGCAAATTCTGGAGTTACTCCGAAAAATTTGTATTTTTAAGTTCAGCTCCAAGTTTCGCTTGGATTCATAACATAAACCGTTAGTTTGGTTCCGAAATTCTAAAGACCCTTGTTCGCGAGTCTCACGTTGGGGACTAAAACTCGCAAAATACGAATATGATGTTATTTATAAGGCAGGAAAAATGAACGTCAACGCGGACGCCTTATCAAGAAATCCAATCCCTAACGGGGAAAATTATTCTAAAATTCAAGAAATCGACACATTCATGACTACTCAAGAAAAAAATGCAAACACAGATCAAGAACCCACTAAATCTGATACAACGCTTACCGAAGATTCTGATTCCGATTCTAGCGAAACATCCAATGATTCACAATTCAACGTTAACGCTGAACTTCCAGAAACATTTCATAAATTACTGAATGAAGAATCAATCAAACAAATTAAAAAAGATGTAATTAAACACCCTAATTCTTTTAAACTCACACCTTCAAAGCTCCTCTTCATGACGATTCTTCTCTTAAGCCCGGCACTTGGGAAAAAGTACGAACAATCACCATGGAAATCCATGGTCACCAGGGAACAAAAGAGAAAACAACAAGAAGACACTCCCAAACCTCACCCAGAAAAATGCCCAACTCCTGAACCTCGCATAAAAAGACCCCGAGGTAGACCAAGAAAAACACCGATAGTAAATTCAAATGATAACCCCTGTCAACTAAAAAGAAAGAAAGGTAGGCCCAAGAAAGAAGCAAATGAAAAATTATCACCATCAAACAAGATAAAACAAAACCGATCCAAAAATGAATATGACTCCGACTCTGATCCCGAATATCTAGATTCTTTGAAACAAGCTCAAGCAAAAAATAAGAAGAAAAAAGATACCAATAAGTCTGATGCTACTAAACCGCGAAAATTAATACAAGAAGATAATGAAAGTGAAAATTATTTTTCCACCTCGGAAGAAGAAATAATAGAAAATTTAGATGAAGAAAAACAAGAAGCCCTTTCCGAAGAAAAAAATTCTGAAGATGAAATTTACGAACAAGCTTTAGGTGACTTTGAAATAAGCGAAACACTTAAAATGGACAATGAAAGTAATTTACAAGATGCAGAAGAAGAAGAAAAACCCCCACCCTCTGGAACCCTTCCTAAAAATTCACAAACTGCAAAAGAAAGTTCAACTACAAAAAATATAATTGAATGTCTTGATCAACTGACTATGCGAAAAGACAATTACGCTTATTTTACTACTACGGATAGCACACCCCGGGACAATGGATCAAGGGCGTTAGCAAAACAAGGAGCTCTGCCCAGTTTGAACAATTTACAAAAAGGAATGGTAAAAGAAATTAAAGAGGGAAGCTATTATTATTTAACTCTACCGATCGAAGAAGACACGAAAGAAAATTTATCAGACACTTTGGATAGCATTAAATTCTCAATTTTTTCTTTACATGCATTAGCAACGAAACTGAATCTACGGTCAATAAGTGTTGCAAGGACTTCACAAATCATTCATATACCATGGGAAGAAATTAAATTTACATATTATATAGTTTTTTCCGATTCTTCCACAAAAATTATAGTTTGTAATGGGATTACATAGTATCCCACAAAGGAACAAAGATCACAGTTGATAGAAGAAGCTCATTCATCAGCACTAGGAGGACATAAAGGCGTTACAAAAACGTATAATCGTATTCGACAAAAATATTATTGGGAAAACATGAAGGTAGATATCCAAAAATATATTCAAGCTTTTTTACAATGTCAACTCAAGAAATTAGTTCGGGTGAAAACCAAAAGACCTATGGTGATCACGGATACACCCACTACAGCTTTTGAGAAAATATCAATGGACATTGTTGGTCCATTGCCCGCAACAAATTCAGGAAATTTATACATTCTTACGATACAAGACAATTCTACAAAATACTCCCTAGCCATCCCCCTTCCCAATCACCAAGCTAGCACAATAGCCGACGCTTTTGTGAAGAAGTTTATTCGTATATTCGGATCCCCTAAAGAAGTACTAACGGATCAAGGTAGATACTTTTTGAGCAATTCATTAAAAAGATTAGCAAAGCGCTTTCGAATAAGACAATTTCGGACTACGGCTTTTCATCCACAATCAAATGGATCACTTGAGCGTTCACATCACGTTTTAGGAGAATACCTAAAACAATTCGTTTCTAAAAACTCAGGATGGGACGATTGGCTTGAATTAGCAATGTTCTCATATAACACCAGCGTACACGAAGGCACAAAATGCACCCCTTACGAATTAGTTTTCGGTAAATTAGCTCGTGAGCCCTCTAGCGAACCCCCATCACAGCATGAAAAATTGCAAACATACGACGATTACTTAATAAACTTCGTAACAAAACTTCATGAAATGAGAGCACAGGCAAGGGGAAACCTCATGACCGCAAAAGAAAAGTCTAAAGTGTACCATGACAGGAAAACAAACCCCTAGAAGTAAAAATTGGAGATACTGTTTTTTTATTAAAAGGAGGAAAAATAAAAAAGCTTGAAAATCATTACACAGGCCCTCATGGAGTGTTAGACATTTTAGGAAAAGAAAACGTGAAAATTAATATTCATGAGAAACCAACTGTAGTGCATATCAATAGACTTAAAAGGTCCCACATCAATATTCAGAAATAAAAACAAAGGCATCCTTTGCGTCTATTTCAAATGGATCCGGTACAGTGCCAACGCATCGACTCACTGATGACAGTATTTTATCATAAAATCGATTTATTTAAAATCTGGCCACATTTATTTCACACAGAACTTTTAGATAGGGATAACCCCAGTATTCCTAAATGGGCAGCAAATCTTACAGACCCAAATACTACTCTTGAGATAATGACCGAAATAAAAACCAAGGAACAAACTCCTATAGAAGATTAATCCTGTGCTTAAGACTCTCAGACCACGATACCTTAGCGGATGTCTTAGCACATACGGAATAAAATAAAACAAAGTAAATAAGTAAATAAAAATCAACGAAAGAGTAAAATACGACAAAGAAATCGATCAATAATTATTTCAAAGTACACATGGATCCTAATGATCGCAGACGTCTGGGCTCCCTTATTGATGTAATAGCATATCATGTTGACATGATTTTAAAAATCAAGACACGAGGACCGGACGCCTACAAAAATTTGATACTTAGTTTACGCCAATCCGGACATGTATTTTTGGCAGACGTGGTGGCTCTTCTAAAATAGGTGCATAAAATATTCCTAAAACCATATAAACCTATTAAGTATTATTATAAAAATCATAAAAGGTGGAAAAATTCCTAACTGGAACCTCCTTTTTTCCAGAACATGGGATCTCAAGGATTCCTCGTGGCACTACTTCTTTCATATTCACTTCAACCACCTCCTATTATTGCCGTCGTGGGATATGATTGCGGTCCGAACCAACTTAATATAACGACAATCTCCCTATTAGAGGTAGGAGGATGCGACATCCCTGAGCCAAAATTATACACCAATCCTGTCAATATAAAATTACTACAAATAAGCGATTATACCTATACAAAGGTGATACAATGTAAAATAAAATTGAAACGAAACATATTATACTGCGGAGCGTATTCCCACACTTCCTCAGTGGACAATGGTTACAAAGAATACATTCAAGATATTACAAACGAGCAATGCAACTTGATACACAAAACTGGTGTATTTACTGTAGACAATAAAGCACAGATTTTTAATATGAAACCCAATAATTCTTATTCTCACAGTATAGAAATAGCTGAAATAAAATAAAATAACGGATACTGCTCCGGAACTACATTTTCCGATCCTTACGGCACTTGGGATAGAGTTATAGTCGACGTTACATATAGAATTCCACTACGAGAATACTTCACTTCAATCAACTTAAATGAAAATAAAATCCGTTTAAGCTCAGGAGTCTCATGCACAGCTTCTGAATCTACTTGTATCGATGTAGAAGGAGGCCACACCTTTTGGAACCCAATACCTCCTGACACATGCAACTTTAACCAATAGGAAGTACTTTATACAGGAATAGCAAATAAAACTTACGACAATTCTACGGATAATCAAGAAACAATATATTCTTTCGTGACCGATGACATAACTTTCGTTCTAGCATACAAGTCAATAATACCTGTATGCAACATTTTATTTTTTCGCTCTGAACATCCAAAATTATTAATTTATGAAACGAAACAAGAAACACCCTTTTTGAAAAATATTGGCCCATCAGTTCATAACATGGATTTATTTACTTACGTGAAATCGAAATTTGTTTACGTCGAAAGACACATTCGCACAGAAGTGAAACGCCTTCATCGTGACGTTCTAATACAAAAATGTGAACTGGAACAACAAGTCTTAAAAAAATCACTAATTTTAGCTAGCCAAGCACCCGACGAGTTTGCTTACCATCTTATGAAAGTAGCCGGAGAAGTAATTCATCTCATTCAGTGTGTCCCCGTAGAAGTTACTTTTCGCGAAACTAAAGAATGTTATATGCAACTTCCAATCCTGATAGGAAACAAAACATTGAAGGACCAACACCTGATATAATGAAACCCAAAACGAAACCTACGTGGAAATACACGAATCCTTGATCATCAGCTACAAGCGGCACTACTGGCGCAGGACTAATTGGAATTATAATCATAATTAGAGGAATAAAATTAATTGCAGACACACTTGTACATGGATACGCCTTACATAAATTATTCGGCTGGTCATTTCATAATAAAAACCAACAGAAGGACCAAAACCGTCTGTTCCACAATTCGAAGGCCAACAAATAGGACCAGAAACAAAAATTCAGAACGACAAAATACAACACAGTAATACAGGTAAAGATCACACTACTACGGAAGTCACTCTCTATCCGCAATCACAACTTACTGAAGAAATTAACAATCAACATTACTCTATAAAAATCTAACAAGCATGTCACACGAAGGTTACGTCACCCTATTAAACAAGCTCATGGAACGAAGGCGAGAACAACCACTAGATTACAAACTAAGAATTACCCATAACGCAATTAACCAATACCATTTCACAATAAAGCTAAAATACCAGAATTTTTTAATTGTCAGTAGTGGCAAAGATGAAGAATTAATTAAACAAAACGCAGCGAAAAGTCTATATTTTCTTATTACAAATGGTAATGAAAGTAGATATGAACCCTTTCAACCAACATTTAGTAACACGAATTGCGAAAAACTTCAAGTATATTGTACTCACAATAATCGTCCAAGCCCACAATACGCAAAAATAAATGTAAAAACATCACCAGAAAATACAACATGGATTGCAATCTGCACAGTCCAAAACATCAAACAAACAGAAATAGCAAATAATGGTAAAGAAGAAAAAAACATTGCGGCAATTAAAGTTATTAATTTAATAACTCGAAGAGACCTTTTGAACAAGGTTAATGAGGAAAAAATCTCAAATGATCTAAAAAACCTCCATATTTCACCCAACAACGCTACTGTTATCAACTCTTCACTAAAAATCAACAATCTTGGTATAAATAATAAACAAAAAACTGGAAATCTTCAAATGAAAAGTTACTACCAGAAAAATAAAATCCCAACCCCTTGTTAAACAAATTGTCTAACAAATTCTTTATATCTTAGAAAACCATTTTAATGATGGAAACCCCTGTTGAACTACGCCCACGCGCCACAAGATATACAAAACGAAAGCACACTTCCTTGGGAATGTTAAATCACGTTATGATACTGAAGAATTTCCTCATTCGATACGGACTACCGGATGCTCAATTTATAACATATGAAGACCAACATTCAAGATCAGATTCCTTCTTCTTATGTCAAATAACTGTTAACGACCACCTAGTAATTCAAACAGGCGCTACGAAAGAATTAGCTGAAAGTAAAGCTGCACTAGATACCCTCCGTTTATTAATGCGAAAATACGACCTCTGCGAGTATGTTAGCTCAGAATCTTACACGGGAAAAACAAAAAGGGTAGATCAGGAAGTACAAACTGATCCTCGACCAAAGTTAGTCGCTTGGGAAAATTCTTGTAAATACTGTAATACACAAACAGACAAAACTAATAAATGCCCTAGAATAACTTCAAAAACGCAAAAATATAAATACACGCAAATCCCATCACCCCGTCCATTAGCACTCCCAAACACCTTCGACCGCATGTTCAAAAATGTCTTCACAAGAACATCCAGGATAACAAAACTGTAATCATTTAAAAATTTCATATAAAACATACTAATATTTTATGTTCTTTTTTTTCAGCCGTTCGAGAAGCAAAATGAATCACCCACTCCTAATTGAAATTTCTCTAATAACATTCCTAATTTTCCGAACAGGGTCAACTCAAACCCCCTACATAAATACACCAATTACCCACTCACTAGGAATTTTCTTTGAGCCAATCTTTCAATTTCGAGTTTCTTCTAGAAATTTCCATTTTTTGTCATATGTCGAAATCGCAGAATTGTATGACCCTAAAAACCTTCTAATCGAGAATTATATAGAGCTTTCTAACTACTGCACGAATTTTCCAGAAAAAAAGAAATGTGATTTGAACCACCATATAACAAAACTCGATAATAGAATTTTAGATTGTCTGGGTTATATCACTTACATAACACTTGGAACAAACAAAAACCCAATATCTCGTAAAATTCAAAATAGCAATAAAATACAAGAATTTTCATTTCCCTGGCAAGAAGGAAATATCTACCTCTTTCGAAATCCATTCATGCAACAAATATCAAATCTTTCAGAAACCCTTTTAGAAACAATATCTATTAAAGATAAAAATACTACTAACTACCAAAAAACCGCAACAGATTGGTTATTAAAATTAGACGAAGTTGCCAGCACTTACCTTTATCTACTTCAAAGTCTAACCAACGCTCTCACGCGAATAATTAATGGGCAATGGGATCCCCTTCTATTCCCAGACCCCCGGTTGGATCCACTATTCAATCCTGAATCTTTACACTTTCCTGTTCGTTTCTTTTCTCATATTTCAGGAATACTACCATTTTCTAAAATCTTACATTTCATCTACGAAAATCAATTAATTTTTTCACTAACAGTACCTATTCCCTCTTCAGATGAATTTTGTCTATTCAAACCTCACCCTCTACCTATAATTCCTGATTTTAATATAAACAAAACAATTTCAATCTATATAAAACCTCAAGTTACTTACCTAGCAATATCTAATCTCAATCAAACCTATTTTTCAGTAGGAAATACATTTCTTGAATCATGTTACCAAACGACACTCGGAACATTCTGTGACTCACAAGTTCCAATTTCTAATGTTTCAACGAACCCTATCTGCGAAATAAAAATGTTTACTGAATCGAAACCCTATAAATGTCAATTTTATGTCAACTTCTATAACTACCCTATTTGGACCCCATTACAAGTTCATTATGGTTGGATTTATTCAACCCCATCTATTAAACAAATTCAACTACTTTGCCCTGATAACCAAAGACACTCATTTGAAATTCAAAACCAAGGAATATTGCAAATACAATCAAACTGTAAACTAATTCCTTCTAATCCATTCTATTATTCACGATACAATCTAAAAGAACTAGTTTACTCTATTCCCATGCCTCAATCATCTCTTGCTTTCACTTATGCCACGCCCTCTCTAATCAATTACGCTACGCAATCTCCCAAAATATTTGAGAACCTCCTGACACAATTTCAAAATAAAGAAGACATACCCTTATCTTAACTCGAAAACCAGATATCCATAATAAAAAACGCAAACTATGAAATATTACGCCAACAAGATTCTTCGCAAAAAGTACTTTTTACTCTAACAATTTTACTGACTTTAGTCATTATACTAGTCGCAATAATACTGTTAAAAATTCAAAAAAGCAATAAAAAACTAGAAGATCAATACAAATTAGACCTTGAAATAATGAAAAATAACAAAACACAAGGAACACCATTATGTAACGCTACAGTACCCCTCCTAGACTCATTATCTTTTTCATTTCATGATACATGACAATAAACTCATTTAAAAAAAATAAATGAATAAATAAAATAAAGAAAAAATAATTAATATACCAGAATAGGAAATCAACGTGGAAACAATTTTATTATTCAAATAAAAACCACTTCGATTGAAGAAAATCATTTATTATATATGAATTAAATAGATTTACAATAAATCATTGTTACGAAGCACCATAGTATCTAAAATCTTTACAAATAGGATCAATTTCATCTTCATCCGAAATACCGTCAGACTCCGAATCAGTTGGCGGCAACGAATCCGTCTTATACTGCAAAAGAAAGAAAAAAATTAGATACTGAACACAATAATTGAAATTTTAAATCAAACAAAACTCCTTTTCCACATCATATTAATAAGAACAAAACTAATAATTACTCCTGCATCAACATCATTCACGTCCCTGTCCTCCCGATCTCGATCTAACAGCTCGCGAATTTCGTCAATAACGTCTACTTTGAGCCCACTTATACGGTCCCAAACACTCCAGTATGTTTGCCTGGCCAAAAAATTCGTATTTGTTAAGGGACGGAGCAGACCACCAGGAACTCTAGGTGCCCATACCAAGAAATATCCAAAAGGGACCCGTTTTTGTTCATATGCTACATAATATATTGGAAGATCCTGTTCCATCTGGAACAAAAATTAAAATGATTCAAATTATTATAACTAAAATTAGATATAAAACAAACAAAAAATGTTCACAATGTTTGTTTACATATTAAATTGTTATAAAATTGTCATTTTCAAAATAAATCAAACTAATCATTTTCGAAATTTTCCCTTACTATTAAAATTTAATTGTTTATAGTCAAAACAAACACATTTTCTTTTACGCTAAATCAAATATAATACTTACTTCAACTTGATCTGTATAAACTCCGGTCAAGAAATACAACAAGAAATGAATATATTTAGCTAGTCCCTCTGAGTATTTAAGTAGAATGTCCCTACCAATCTTGAACCCTTTCTCCGAAATTGCCCTAAAGAATCTAAAAGTAGTCCCTTCTACTTTACTCCTGCATCTTCTCTACATAAACGATTTAGACACCTTTTCAGCCACTAAATTAGTGCCCATCACAAAAAGAAACTTATCTAAATAACTACCTTTTTATTACTACACTAAAGGTCAATATCAACAAAATTTCGTCCCCATCTCCAGCTACATCATTTCTACCTTACTCTGGTCTCATTTAACACCCATATTTCATAATGTACATACATAACTTTATGGCCCAAATATTATAATGTTAATTCTCTCTCGTTTAATTCCTGAAATCCCATATAACGTAATACCATTAGATCAATAATCTTCAAGTTTATTATGAAAGTAATTAAAAGAAGCTGATCTTGAAAAGAAACTGCTTCTCTAATAGAAAATATTTCTTAATAATTTAAAGAACTTTAAAAAAACTTCAACTTTGTTTTTTAGCATGATTCCATCACCAAAAGAAAACAAATATAATTTGCCAGAACAACTAGACGGCATTCGTCCACAAGATTATCCTGTGACATACAGCTATCTTTTAAATTGTTCATGTCTAACGATGTATCCTTTGACACTATTTTTATATTTTGATCGAATTACAAAAGAACGCATTTGCCCTTTCTGTTACGAAGAAATACCCAACACTGAGAAACAAAGATACGATTTTAAACCTGATTGGCATTTTATCGCAAACCTAGAACATTCAATTGCAAACCAAGAGAAAATTAAGTTAAATTTCGAAATTTGCAAAGAGGGAATCCTATATCCTCGTTGTAAAGCATACGACTGCTTAGAATGCATTGAACAATTTTTAATGAGCAAAGAAATAGTAGAAAAAGGAAAAGAAGTTGAAGTGACTTCGCAGTTACATGCCTAAAATTTCACTACCCCTTTTTAAATATATCATTCTAGAAGAACGATTCATCACATTTAGAATTAACACTATGAACAAAATATTTGAGTAATCAATAGTTGTTTTTCTAACTTACCTGATAATCCAGTGGAAGACGATAAATAAATTAAAACTTTACTTACCGGAAATTACCGACAAATAAAAAATGACGACAAAATTTAAAAACTAGGATCACACTGTATATATAAAAAAACAATTTCCTCTAACGTGTTTTTCCGACTGCGACTTTTGCAAATATTTATTTCTTCAAACCACAATGACAATTCAAAAACAAAAAGATAAAATAGTTAGGATAGTTAGGAAGGGAGGGGATATGGACGCCGCTTTAGCTCTCTTCCCTCTTCTTTCTCTTGAAAGTTTTCTTTTACGGATAGAAAATAAAATGAAATAAACAAATTAAATTGTTTAAAACATTTTTCTCTTTTACAGATAACATGGCAGCGTCAAGCCAAGAACGTAATATCACACTAACACATAGCGCGACACAAACATTACACGAAATTAGTATAGAGTACGATTTTACCAGACCACTTTACATAATAAATTCATTCGGTGAATTACCTTCACTACCACCTTTTCAGGCTGAATGCCTCATAACAAAAAAAAACACAAGAAATACGTTGCTTCAGGAGAAATTGCGAGCAGTAAAAAAGGCGCAAAACAAAATGTCGCTAAGGTAATTCTAGAGAATTTGCAAAAAGATTTCATTTTTTCTGAAAAAACAATACACAATACTCCGACCAAAGAAGCAAAAATTTACTGCACATCAACTTCTAATGAAAGTCGAACAATATTGTATAAATGGACGAATTCGTGCGAAAGGTGTTACAGACCGGGTCACATAACCATTGATTGTCGCGGTAGAAGAATAAACAAAAAATATGTTGATTAATGAAAATATCGTATGGATATTTTGAATTTTTTGATTATATTCCTTTTCTATATGATTATGCGAAATATATTGTTATTCTATTTGACCATTTATCGCACGAATTTTAATTATGTTATGGTTACGGATATTTTGAATTTTGGATTATATTCCTTTTCTATATGATTATGCGAAACATATGTTACCTTATTGGACCATTTATCGCATGAATATGAATTTTAATTATATTATGGTTATGGATATTTTGAATTTTGGATTGTATTTCTTTTCTATATGATGCGAAACATATTGTTACATTATTTGACCATTTATAGCATGAATATGAATTTTAATTATATCATGTTTATGGATATTTTGAATTTTGGATTATATGCCTTTTCTATATGATTATGCGAAACATATGTTACCTTATTTGACCATTTATCGCATGAATATGAATTTTAATTATATTATGGTTATGAATATTTTGAATTTTCGATTATATTCCTTTTCTATATGATACGAAACATATTGTTACCTTATTTGGCCATTTATCGCATGAATATGAATTTTAATTATATTATGGTTACGGATATTTTGAATTTTGGATTATATTCCTTTCCTATGTGATTATGCGAAACATATTGTTACCTTATTTTACCATTTATCGCATGAATATAAATTTTAATTATATTTTGGTTATGGATATTTTGAATTTTGGATTATATTCCTTTTCTATATGATACGAAACATATTGTTACCTTATTTGACCATTTATCGCATGAATATGAATTTTAATTATATTATGGTTACGGATATTTTGAATTTTGGATTATATTCCTTTCCTATATGATTATGCGAAACATATTGTTACCTTATTTTACCATTTATTGCATGAATATGAATTTTAATTATATTTTGGTTATGGATATTTTGAATTTTGGATTATATTCTTTTCCTATATGATTACGCGAAATTTATTGTTACTCTATTTGACCATTTATCGCATGAATATGAATTTTAATTATACTACGATTATGAATGTTGGATCATATTGCTTTTTGTATGACTACGCTTTCATTATTGTATCACTACATGATTACAGATGTTTAAATTTATAATTTATATTCTATTGTAATAAATTCAGAAATTATCAATTACAAATTTTACAATACATCACTCTTTAAGGATGACTACAAAATGTTACTACAACTTATAAAATTTATTGTCAATTCTCCTTGACATATTCTCGTATAGTCACTAGTTATTCATTGTACAAGTTACACACAGTCAAATAAAACATGTAATTATGACCTAATATTGAGTTTATACTTTTATCGAACATGGTGGTTGCACCCCCATGGTTCGATCTTAGGGGGGAGGTGTCACGTCCCGCGACTAGGAACAAACATATAACTTTATCACCTTATGTAAAGGTTAAGTTTAACCGCTGTGTCTAAAATCTTACCAAATTATGTGAACCAGGAAATACACTCTGAATCAAATGTCAAGACGAAAAACAAGTATTGACACAACATATGGTCTTTCAAATTTTACGATTCGAGTGGATACGACGAGGCTACTGTAAAAGGTTTATTAGATTAGTCGTATGACTTCAGCCGAAAATATTGATATAAATCAAGATCTAGCTTGACAGCATCCAATAAATTTAAGAATCTATGCGAAGCACCTGAAGACTCCGGAAGGTTAAACTGAAAGTAAATTAAGCTATTTCTACGCCACGCGCCGAAATACCAATATGTGACATTGAACAGGTCATGACTTGCCACGCATCTCCTAGCTTCTATGGACCAGTAGAAGGTTAATTAGACCGATTCTACTCCATGCGCCGAACTTCCGAATAGAAAGGTGTTAGAATCAAGGATTTTCACGATGATTTACGAGTTTGGGGATTATATAACGTGGGCCCCATCAAGGACCCATCAGTGTCCAGTATTCAGTTCATCAGTTACCAGTTACCCGTTCAGTTCTATTAGTCGCGCCGCTTCATTTATACTACGGGATAAATCATCGTGCAATCCCACCCAGTAACAAGTAGTGATCCCCAGTGTCTTCGTTGCAACATCTCAACCTCGACCATCTCAACCAGAGTCAAGTTCGTCTCACATAGCAAGATCATAGGTACTGGACTATCAATAAAATCATCACCAATCCCCTATGTCAAACTCAGTAAAGGTTGTAATTTCACGAGCGTAATAAATCCTCTATTCATTATAATAATTTGTTCCTTCAGTTGAATTATTTTCTCCTCATCCCTTAGCTAAGATCCTTTCAATCTTAAATAAAAGAAGGAATTAAAATAAGTAGGAATTTGTGTTACGTGGGACGTAACAGCATTGTGAACTTCTCACTCACGGGGTGGCCGCTGAACAATTAATGAAATCACAAATATCATACCGCATGATATAATTCAATTTAAAAAAAGTTCGATTTCAACTTTTTTTTGAATATTAAGTTCAGTTGTTATCTGTTTCAATGAATGTATCATTCAGTTTACAACGCTCAATTCTACAATCTTTTACTTTACAATTTTTCCATTTTATGTCTTCATTTTTAAACGTACATTTTTAATTGAAAGAATTTAAAATTTCAGTTTAGAAGGCTTCAAGGATAAAAAATTAAAAGCGTTTGAAATTTAAAATTGTTTCTAAAAATGTTTTAAGTTGATCAACTGTAAATATAAATTAATTAATTACGAAACTATTATATAAACAGTTGAAAAAAAGTAAAAGTACAGAGTTTGTTAGCATGAGAAACAGTAAAGGTGAAATGCTATAGGATATAGAAGGGACAGTAGACGCTTTAAAAGAATCTTTGAAAGAACTATTGGGAGGTCAAGATATAGAGCAACAAAACTGCGACATAGAACATAATGCATTAGAAAACCCAATTGAAAAAGTCTGTGTCACTGAGGTCAGAGATATAATTAAGAACTTGAAAAACGGTAAGGCTGCGGGTATAGACAGTATTAGCACTGAAATGCTTAAATACGGTGGCGAGTACATACCTCACAGGTTGTGCGAATCAATAAATTTATGTATCGAGACGAGAGAAGTCCCAGACGATTGGAGAAAAGCGATTATCGTACCAATATACAAAAGAAAGGGAGATAAAAGCAACTGCAGTAATTACAGAGGTATCAGCCTACTAAGTACCGTAAGTAAAATATACTCAAAAATACTTATCCGTAGGGTAATGGAAATTACAGAAGAGAAGATATGGGAAGTCCAAAGTGGATTTATGCCAGGAAGATCAAGTACAGATCAGATATTTAGCCTAAGACAGGTCAAAGAAGAAAGCTTGAGAGTAGGAAAGAAAGTCTTCTGTGCATTTATTGATCTAGAAAAAGCCTTTGACAAGGTAAATAGAAGTAAACTTCGGGAAATCCTTAAAGAGTATGGAGTAAATGGAGGGCTCCTACAAGCAATAAAAACAATATATACAGCTAGTAAAGCGAGTGTGAGGGTAAATGGGAAACAGAGTGAATGGTTCGATATTATGCAAGGCGTGAAACCAGGATGCGTTATGTCCTCGTGGCTATTTATCATATTCATGGATAAGTGTCTGAGAACTGCCCTCTTCGCCGAAGAAGGTGTAGATCTCAAAACCGTCAAGGTACGTGGGTTGGCTTTCGCAGATGACAAGATTGTTATGGCAGAATCAGTCGAAGACTTGCAAAGAATGTTGAATTAACTTAATACAAGCATGAAGAACATGGGCCTCAAAATTAACGTGAATAAAACGAAAATCATGGTGTTTGAGGGACAAAGTGAGAAAACAATATGCAAAATTGTCCTAAATGATGAGAGATTAGAACAAGTTGAGAAATACGTACATCT
This sequence comes from Andricus quercusramuli, assembly GCA_932178445.1. Taxonomy (NCBI): domain Eukaryota; kingdom Metazoa; phylum Arthropoda; class Insecta; order Hymenoptera; family Cynipidae; genus Andricus; species Andricus quercusramuli. Next base: position 101,730 of record CAKNXH010001377.1, read on the forward strand.
AGGTAGTCTATCCACTAACGACGGATAAATAGACGGGGAGTTAGATAGGCGCATAAATAAGGGTAAGCAGGTTATCGGTAGAGCAGGGTCCATCCTCACAAATAAAAACATACCAAAAAAGCTAAAATGGCCATGCATAACTCTATTTTCGTACCAGCTATACTATACGGTAGCGAGACATGGACCTGTCAAGAAAAGGACAGGAGTAAAATCAACGCGATCGGCATGAAACCTCCGCGCATAATATGCGGAAAAACACTAATGGGCAAAGTCCAAAACGAGAAAATCCTCAAAGAATGTGGTACATGAGAGACACTAGTTGACATATGGGAAAGAAATCAGTTAAGATGGTTCGGACATCTTGAAAGAATGAAAGATGAACGACTGACGAAAAAAGTGTATAAAGGTAGAGTAAATGGCAGAATTCCCAGAGGTAGACCGCCGAAAGAATGGTTAGAATCTGTGAATAAGACATTAATCCGAACAGACATAAGAAGTCATAGAAACACAAGAGCTTGCATGAAGAAATGCATGAACCAAGTGGGGAACCATACATAACAATTTTGTGAGGCTCCTCACTTGGGGTGATCGCTAGAGAGATTGATTAGCAACCTGGGTCGCAGCAATGTTGCTGAGTGAACGTGTCATTTAAATAAGTAGCACGGAAACTCCAGATCAATCTAAAACATCTATAACTTATACCTTATACCCATATACCGACCTACTTTACACCCATATACCTATTTCACTATTTTCCAACCGAGCAATTCACGCCTACCCCGAAAGGGAAATGGCTTAATGGTATAATAATAATGATTTTTTAAATTGAACTTTAGTTCCAGTGTTAAAAATTGTACAATAATTATTCCACAATACAATTCTAAGTCTATTCAAAATTAAAAAATTCTAAAGTTGAAACTTCAGATTTTTTTATACGAAAGCCATAACAAATAGGCAAATTGAAATGTCCGATTGAAACTTTATAAATTAATTTCAATATGAAAACTTGAAATTAATATACTCATAATTACACACTTCTATTCAATTCAGAATCCCATCAAAATATTGTCTCAGTCTAAAATATTCAATTTCTAACCCATCCAATTAGACATTTTTTAATCACAAAAATTTGAGAATGAGCAATTATACATCAAATATTCAAAACTAAACAAGTTGAGACTGAATTGTTTGAAACAGGAAGCCTTGAATGGTAAAAATTTAAACTTTCAGCGTTTAAATTTTTATTGTAATGTTAAATAACAATTGAAAATTATCAAATTGAAACGACCAAAATCAAAATAAGTAAATAAATTTCGGTATTTAGTTTTTTTGCCAATTGCAAGATAAACTTTTTTGGTTTAAAATTGTTATCAAGTGGAAGAATGGGAAGTATTGTATTCTCAACATTTTTATCCAGCTTGAAATGAGGAAATTTTAGTTTTTATGATCTGTTAAAATGGCAGTTCATTTTATTTTTTTAAGTTTCTCATTGAGTTCGAAGGGACACAATTTTTAATAAATTGGAAGAGGCTATTTTTTCTGTTCGAGATTTTTATTGTATTTAAGGAAAGATTTTTCAATTTTTTTTCTGAATGGGAGGAGGATAATTTAACAAATATATCTTTATTGAGAAGGAGGGGAGGACATTTTGATTTTCAATTTATTCTGAATTGAAAGTGGGACATTTTGTTATTTATATGATTCTTATAGAACTGGGAGGCAATTTGTGTTTTCCAGTATTTCTAAGTAGGAAGAGGCATACTAGGAATTCAATTCAAACGGATTATTTTGTATATTCGTGCCCGAATATGATCCCGCAAACCGATTTTATTGCCATTTTTGTGATACCTATTCGTCCTGCCTGACCACCGTGAAGAGTACACTAAAATTTCAATGAAATTTCAAAAATTGAAACACGTATTTCGTATTATACAAAGATTTAAATTAATTCCCAAAGATTTCAAATATTTTGCGAAGATTTTTCAAGATTTCGGACAGATTTCGGATATGTTTAAAATATTTCACAGAACTTCAATTGTTTCACAGAAATGTAAGATACATTGCACAGCGCAGAAACATTCAAATTATTTCACAATGATTTTAAATATTTTGCAAACATTTGACATACATTTCACATTGTTCTTTTGAATCTCGGACGGTCTTCCTATTTCCACGGATTTTTCTGAACACGTGTTTTTCGATCGTTTTACTGCTACGAAACCCTTGCACCTCTGTCCTTTTACAACGACATTTTTTCACGTAGTAATAAAGCTTCTCCGCCCATGACTCGCGCGGCGAACGATTGCGGTGCGTTTTGATTCCTTTCCTAATCTTTTCCAAATGTTTATGTTTTTATAACTGTTAACCATTTCTTCCTCATTGGAAAACGCGTTCGCACTTTCAGTTCATTCGGAAATTCGGTCAAATAAGCATCTTGCCATATTTTTCGGACCCAGGATTTTCAGTTTTGATTGCTGTGTCAGAAAATCATTTTCATTCTTTATATAATACGATTTTTTATGATTGGCACACACGGTACTTTCACTGCTATGAACAATTGAACTATTCCAGTTGAAGATTGGTAATTTTAGTTGAAAATTCATCTCTATTGTTTGAAATTAAACTATTTCACTTGAAGATTAATCATTGTAGTTGCAAATTCATCACTTTGGGGGCTTTAATTGAAAATTTAAATATGTAACGTTTTGTTCAAAATTTATATTTTTTAGTTCGAAATTAAACTACTTGATTGAACATTTATTTTTTTAGTCGAAAATTCAACTATTTTGTTTACAATTTCGGTATTTTATTGAAAATTCGTATTGATGGTATAAGAGAATTGAACTTTTGAATTGAATTTAATATAGTACCCACAGTAACTTCACCTACATATAAATAATTATGCTTTGAGCATTAGTATTTACTTACTTTAGTCATCCATGGTTCTAATATGCTTATGAATATCTTGTTATATAATTTGCCAACCTTTTCTACATTAGGCATCATGATTGAAGAAAGTGAAAAAAACATTGTTTATAATAAACCGTCCGAGATTATGTATTTTCCACATCGGAAGAAACCGAAAGACGGACGTATTTCACTAGAGAAGTATATTTAGGGTATTCGAAAGAACAATGTTAAATGCATGACAAATTTTTGCAAAATATTTAAAACCTTTGTGAAATAATTTTAATGTTCCAGCGCTCTGCAATCTATCTCAAATTTCTGTGAACTAATTGAAGTCTTTGTAAAATATTTTAAAACTATCCGAAATATATCCGAAATCTTGGAAAATCTTTGCGAAATATTTGAAGTATTTTTTAAGCACTTAGTAATATTTTTAAAATTAATGAAATCATTGAACTCTTCGTGAATTCTTCGAAAACTATTGGAAAGCTTCGCGGAATATTTTAAATATGTAGGAAATTATTGAAACCTTTGTTAAATCTTTTGAAAACCATTGCAATCTTTGGACACTCTTTGAAATCTATCTAACATGTTCGTGAAATACTTAAAATGTTTTTGAAATGCTGTGAGTCCATTCAAAATATTTGCAAAATACGTGTTGAATTTTTTGACATCTTTGGGAAATAATTGAAACTTTAGTGCACTCTTGGAAATCTATGTGAAAAGTATGCGAAACATTTGAAATTTTGTTACAATGTTTGTGAATATATTTAATTTTATTCTATTGTATTTATTCTATTTCTTTGTCACATCATTTGAATGTATTCTGGGAAACGTGACTGAAATCTTTGTGAATTCAGTAAAATATTTGTGAATTCTTTACCAAATGTTAGGGAAATATTTGAAATATTTTCAAAATATGGGGTAATATTTGACAAATTTTTGAAGTATTTGGAAAATCATTGAAGTCTTAGTACAATTTTATAAATCTATCCTACCAAGTATTTGAAATTTTGACGAAATGTTTGAAATGTTTGGGAAATAATTGAAACCCAGGTGCAATGTTTGAAATCTGTCAGAAATCTTTTAAATCTATCCAAAACTGTTCCCGAAACTGGATTTTGGAAAAAGTTCCACCCGTACGTCGCACTTTCATTATAAATAACAATTCAGTCTGCTATACCGACCTGTATATTAAATTTAATACACATGTATATAAAATTCACTACACCAATGTATGTTACATTTCATTAGCGGCAGTGCATATTCGCTTCACACACATGTATATTAAATCTCATACAGATTTTTCTAACAATGTGGTAAATCTGTAAAAAATGCAAGTATTAGTGATCTAATAAACGATGCATTGAGGTTGAGAAAAAAGGTAAAACCGGCGGGGCGAAGCCAGTTTGCCATGATCCTTCGTGAAATCGGCATGTCCAGAGAGATTGTCTGAAATAGATAATACTGGAAAGAAGATATAATCTCTTCGAGAGAGACAGGTAGTCGGCGTAGCCCCAAACAAGCGGCTAGACTTTATGACTCGCTAATGACAGAAAAAGAAGAAGGCAGCATTAATGGTAACGAGCTATAGTATAACTGACACCCCAGGTAGAAGTAGGAAGCGAGCAACACGTTGCATCACGGGTTTAGCTAAATCTCAAGGGACGAGAGGAAGAAGTAGTTGGTGGAAAACATTGTTTCCAAAACCATGAAATTATTAGAAGAAATATATTTTGACCCATCTCATGAAGCCTATTACGCGGGTATTGAAGAACTCGTAAACGATGTGCGTGGTAGAATCTCACGTTTGAAGGTAGTTGATTGGTTAAAATCTGTAAAAACATATAATCTACACATACCATTCATTGACGTTTCAGAAGAATAAATAACGATAAATCTGTGAACGAAGTTCGAGAAGCTTTTGAATGTATTCTCGAGAAAAGTAAAAAACGATTTCCCGTCTGTCTTCAGACCGATAGAGGAGAAGAATTTCTCGGTGCAGGTTTTCAAAATTTTTTATCAAATCATGGGATAAAATTTCGTGCCGGTCGTGATCCAAATATTAAGCCTGCTGTAGTTGAACGATTCAATCGCACACTAAAAGAACGTATGTGGCGCTCTTTCACTCATAGTAATACTCATCGTTACATTGATATCTTACAACAGATTTTGCAGGGTTATAATAATGCGCTACATTCTAGTATAGGAATGAGACCATCAGAGGTGACTTTGGAAAATGCAGCACACGACCGCTTAAATATTCAAAGAAAGTACGGTGGAAAAGCCTTGCGTTATAAAAAGCCTCAATATAAGGTCTCTGATTACGTACGGATCAGTCCAGAGGAAGGTGCCTTTACGAAAGGTAATGAAGCCGGATAGACGAAAAGAGATTCTTGTGATAAAACGAATAATTAAATGTCTTAGACAAAATCCATATCTGTACGAGTTTCAAGATCTGACTGGTGAGAATATAGACGGAGTTTTTTAAGAGAGAGAACTATCGGGTGTGAAGAAAGATATTGATATTAATGAGACTGATGAATTCAATTCCTGGATACCTGCTACTAGTCTAAGAAATTAGCAATGAATAACGATCAATTTCACATAATTTTACCTAGCAATAGCAGTATGAAGTATTTTCCACACAATACTACGAGTCGCTTCACTACACAACTGCCTCACGAAAAACGTTTCCAGGGTCTTTGGGCTGTTGGACTTACAGAAATTCAATTTCCAAGAACATTTCTTCATACTAGCGAGAGGTGCACGTACAGTTGGTAAGGAGGTACTTCGGAAAAGTCTAAACGTTTTAAATGATGTCGGTAGCACAGTACTACTCAAGCAGGCATTTCACATGCGTTTCAAGGAATCTGCTCAAAAATTGAAAAGAAAAGCTTTGGACAAAATTGGTAATCTTATGAACGGGTCGGGTTATAAATTTGGTGTGAAAAATTTCAGACCTCAGTTACCCGGCGTTCCCGGTTCAAATCCAGGCTAAGACAGATTTTTTCTCGTTTCACCAGAAAATTATTTGACCAGTAGATCGACAAAACTTAACATCAGAAAATTAATTAATTAATTACCCTGGTCGACAAAAATAACATCTTACATTAAATTATTTAAGATTCGGTTAAATTTATTCAGACTAGAATAAGTCACTAAAACCCACAGGTTATAATTAGACGTAGATTCACGTCGTCATGTGGTTGTAGGAGAAACGAGAAATTATCTGCGCCGGCCTCGGTGGCGTGATTGGTTAACGCTCCACTCATGGAAAGTGGCGTTCCCGGTTCAAATCCGGGCTGAGGTAGATTTTTTCTCGTTTCACCAGAAAATAATTTGACCAGAAGATTGACAAAATTTAACATCAGAAAATTAATTAATTAATTACCCTGGTCGAAAACAATAACATCTTGCATTAAATTATTCAAGATTCGGTGAAATTTATTCAGACTAGAATAAGCCACTAAAAATAACAGGTTATATTTCGACGTAGATTCACGTCATCCTGTGGATGTAGGAGAAACGAGAAATTATCTGCGCCGGCCTCGGTGGCGTAATTGGTAAACGCTCCACTCATGGAAAGTGGCCTTCCCATCTTCCATTTCGTCCAAAGTTGTCTTACAAGTCGGCTGTTTCCTTACGTAGTTCTCTCGTTTGTGCGTGGCACGCTAACCTTTGTCACCGCCGCCTTCTTCTTCAAACTCCTTAGCAACGAAATTTCTTTTTATGTAGAAAATATTATGGACTTCGTTATTGATATTCAAGGCTCTCGTGATCTTGAAAATAAATTCATTACAAAAGAAGTGGCCGTCATTGCAGAAGATCATAATTATATTGGACATTGGATAGCCGCACCAACTTATCCCTTCTCAGATCTCTGTAGCGCTGCGAAAGAACAAAATAACTGGCTCACTTGTTATTTTCACGGCATCGAGTGGTTTGAGGGAGACACTCCCAGGATGTATCTACAGCAGTGGTCGGCAAACTTTTTCCTCGCTTTTCAGGTCAGGGCGGGGTTGGCCCAAGAAATTTTTTTTCGCCTACCGGGCTTTGTTCGTCAACGCTATGGTTCTCCTGCGTAGGGTTCGGTTGTATTAACTTTTCTCGGCCGGGGTTCATTGTGAGACGGAGTACTCAATCGGAATAAAAAGTTAGCAATCAATTTTTTTTTCAATTCTTATATTAGCGATTTAAAAGTTTTAAATTCGCAACCTGTGACTTTTTTCGATTACACACATCTAAAGTTGTTTTTGGGAAGCTAAAGTCAATGTTGACTGAATGACTGACTCATTTTATATTTTATTTAGCAATTTTTAACTAATTCAGATTTAAAGTATGTATGTATGTGTCAACGGCGATAACACGCTGAAAACACCAGTTCCCGTTAGATCACTGAAGTTAAGCAGTGTTGGGCGCGGTTAGTACTTGGATGGGTGACCGTTCGGGGAATACTGCGTGTTGTTGACCCGTCGTGGGTGTGGTGGACCCACACTGGTAGTATTTATCCACCTAGAAACACTACCCGAATCGGGTAGTGAGGCAATGAACTTTCGAGTGGGCTCACCACACCCACGACATGCCAAAAGCACGTAGTTAGTAGTATTCCCGGACGGTCACCCATCCAAGTACTAACCGCGCCCAACACTGCTTAACTTCAGTGATCTAAAGAGAACTAGTTTTTTCAGCGTGGTATGGCCGTTGGCCATTTAAAGCATAAGTTCAAATATTGCAATTAATTAACAACTAGGTGAGTGAATCAGTGACTGACTTCGTTTCTCATTGGGTCATCGTAAAATAATTCATATTTAAAGTACAATGTTTGAATATTGCATGCACTTTGTTAATACTTTGCAACCCCTTCTTTCTTTCTTGCCTTATCCTCTCCTTTTTTCCATTTTGGCCCTATCGGATCAATCATATCATTAATTACAGGTACTTGCAATCATGAAAAGCACAGAGTTTGAATTTCAAAGTTTCAAATTGCCAATTTTAAAACTGAAAATCTTGTCTTCACATTCTCATGCGAAAAGTATGAGAAATATTTTATGTTTTCTATACAAAAGTATCGAATATTAAAATTGCTCAATAAAATGCCATTGGACACTCAGTTTGTAAATTAAAAATGTCCTTACAATGAAAATCAAATTCCAAAATTAGGTATTTATCGTTAATTGACTTTTACTCTCTTAAGAAAAGATTGTAGATTGTCATTTAGTCGTAAAAACAACAAAATTCAAATTTTGTTGTTTCAAATTCCTCATTTTAAACTAAAAATATTTTTTTCGTATTCCTGCATGAAAAGTAATTTTATATTTTCTTTATAAGAAGATCGAACATTAAAAGAATTTTATAAGCTTATACAATGCCATTCTACGCTAATTTTGGAAATTAGAACGTTTCTAATAATTAAAATGGAATGTAAACTAAAAGTGTTATTGTTCATTGAATTTTGGGGTTTTGAGACGTTTCTTAGATTCTTCTTGATCGCAAAAATCTACAGATTTCGAATTTCAAATTTTCAAATTGCTAATTTTGAAATTTAAGGATTTTTAGTTTTGAATTGTCATCCCTGTTACTCGAACCGCTTAACAAAAAAAGCATCCGTGGCGGGTTGGACCTTTATGGCGGCAGCAGGTACTGCCACGAGATTTTGACTCGATCCGCTACGGCAGCTAAGGCTGCCGCGCGGCACTAGTTTGCCGACCACTGATCTACAGTCATATCTTCGTAATGTCGCAAAATCAGCTGGTCCGATATATACCTGAGGCCGGCAAAAAGCTGCACTTCTGCAAGATATCATGAGTCAACTGATTATCTACCTAGAAGAATTAACCTGTCCTACTTTCAAGAAACTGGAAATCAATAAAGACTACTGTTTTCATCACGGTGTGAAAAAAGAACATTTTTTACATGTGCTGTCAATAACGCAACTAAGTTGAAAATCTGGCATTAAAGTCAAAAAAGAGAAAAAATATCGCTTTGTGGTGTCAGTCGTTGCAGTCAGAGTATAATGAAAACAAATGACTGCTCCAAAATTGAAACTGTTGGGACATCGGTGACATCAAGGACGGTGGCCGACAACATACAGATTTCAGTTTAAAAAATTAATCAGATCGAGACTGAGGTTTCTAATCCTGTACCAGACCTGCCTCAACCTGGAAATCCTGGAAACAGAGATGGAAAGTCTTCAGATACTTCAGACACTTTAAGTAATACCGGGACATACGACTGGTGTATTCCCTGCGGATCGGATACCGAAGGTTTGGATAAGACCGGCTGCTTTAATTTTCAACACGGATCCACACAATAAAAAAGGATCGCATTGGGTAGCTCCTCATATTGACCGAAATGGCCGAGGAATGTACTTTGACAGCTATGGCTTACCGCCTCTTATTCCTCAACATCTTTATCGTCTGCGAGGGAATTGTACCCTATTCCGATGGAACACAGCTGTGTTACAAAGTTCCTCTTCGAATGTGTGTGGCAAGTTTTGCATTATGTCCTTTTATCATATGTGCAGTGGTTTTTCTTTGTGCGATTTGACCAAACTTTTTAGCGAAAATCTAGTAGAAAATGATCGCCTTACATCGAATTTTTATGAAATGATTGAAAAAATATATATATTAAGTCTATTAATATCCATCTTGAATCCCGTGTTCAATCCTGTTCTTAACAACTTGCTACTTTATATCTGGCATTGTGTACTCACATTTAATATTGCGCGCTACGTGTTACTTTTAAGTGTATATCAAAATGTATTTCTGCGAGTTGTGTTTATTAATATCTACAAGACTTCAAGTATCTCTCTCTCTTTTCATGCTGCGTCATTTATACGGCTTTATTTTTAAGATTGATTGAAAATTCTCGTTTGGAAGAGTGGAAAATTTGTGATTATTCAATGAAATTAATCCCAGGCTACGATGTGTAATGAGTCATAATAATAATCATAATCATAATCCTCATATTTGTTAATTTTGAGTGCATGTATCTTTTAATTTGAAGCTAATTTTAAATTTTTTGAGCTCATAAATCGGGGTTTTCTAGTTGTAATTATATGTAATTTTCCTAATCTGCTGAATGAAGCTATTTTAATAGGTTTAAATGTAATTCTAATCTCTTTTCATTTATCATACCACTCATTTAGAAAATAAGTTTTATTATTCATATTTAAAAAATTAATGAAACGCATTGATATTTAATTCTTAGTTAAAATCATTAAAAGTATAATTCTACATTCGAATTACTAGAGATGACGTCAGAGATCTCCCTTTTCCCAGGAATGTTTATCTCCAGACAGGTGTGCAAACAGAAGCTAGACACACCCATGCACTTGCTCGCATCAGCTGCAGTTATCACGGGGGGCAACATTTATTTGACCTTGGGGAGGGGGTATCTTTTACGCGGTTCACATGTGCCCCCCCCCCACACGCGACCAGGGGTCAGTGACCTCGCGACGTAGTGGTGGGAGTCGGCGCCAGTTTAGGCAGACGGCCAAGGAGTGGGGGTAGGCGGCCGTCGCCCCATAGTTGTAACTTACTACTGTTGTTTATTTTGAATTAGAACTTGTTTTATGAAGTATCGACTATTACATGTTTCGTTGGAAATTCATTTTTTTAGGTTGAACATTCAACTTCTTGGTTGAAAGTTGAACTACTATGTTCAAAGTTCACTTTTTTTTCTTCGAGATTCATAATTTTAGTTGGAAATTCGCATTTTTGAATTGAAAAGTAATTTTTTTAACTAAAAATGCAATTGCAATCTAGAAAATTCGTTTCTTTTTTGATTCAGCAATAATTCTCTTAAGGGCATGCTCTTCGGTGATCACGTGACCAAAACAGTCCTTGGTTATGAAACTTTTTTTGGTGTTCACCATGTCCAAACGCAATGATGTATTGCTCTCAAAATTTGGAATATAGAAAATGAGACAATAAATTGCGTTTGTATATTTAGTTTCAGTAATAATTTTGAAAAAAACTTTCCATGTAAAAAATAAATGTGGAAAATTTCATAACCGAGTTTGGTTATGTGATCTCCACTTTACCGACGTTGAAATGCTCCAACAATAATGACAGGTTAGGTGTGTGCAGATACATATTTTTTGATTTGCAACGAATGTGCACGATAACGTTGCAACGAATGTGCAACGAATGTGAATGGTTATAATTTAAAAAAAAAATTCCATGTAAAAAATAAATGTGTAAAAATATTTTCATTTTTTTTGGTGCTCACTACGTCCATACGGATTGAGATATCGTGTTTAGAATTTGAAAGATTGAATAAAAAGCACTAGAGAACGTTTGTACACATCAATATGTTTATAATTTCAAGGAAATTTCATTTATAAATTGATAGAATACCATTCGAGTTGCAGCACGTGCAGGTAATTTTTGGTTTGATGCATTTCAGATTTTCTGATTCACGTATGTTGATAACTGACACAAATTTTGGATTAAGTCGTCTGAACATTCAAAAAAATAATATAAACAATAAAACTTGCACACTCATTGCAAATAAAAAAATAAGTATCTGCACACACGTAACCTGTAATTATTTTTGGAACATTTCAACGTCGGTAAAGTAGAGATCACATAACCAAGCTCGGTTATGAAATTTTCCACATTTATTTTTTACATGGAAAATTTTTTTCAAAATTATTACTGAAACTAAATATACAAACGCAATTTATTGACTCATTATCTTTATTCCAAATTTTGAGAGCAATACACCATTGCGTTTGGACATGGTGAACACCAAAAAAAGTTTCCTAACCAAAAGGACTGTTTTGGTCACGTGATCACCGGAGAGCATGCCCTTAAATGAAAATTTAACCATTACATTCTTGGTTAAAATTGATATTTTAAGCATGAAAATTCAATTATAAATATTAAAAATTTTTGAAATGAAACAACTATGAACTAAAAATTATTCAAATAAAATCTGGACTAACATCACATTCATTGTTCAAACTATTTAGTTGAAAATGTATGGGATTTGTTTAGAAAATTCGCCTTTTCAATATAAATTAAATCTTCATGGTTGCAAATTCAACTATTTGATTAAAAACATATGTATTTTATTAGGAATTCATCTTCCTAAAATAAGCCATTATTTAATAAATATACGCATTAGTATTCTATTCCTCACCTTCAATTACAAACTGCGTAATTTCTGATATGGATGTTTGCTAACTTGCATTAGCCATTACCTCACTAAGTGAAAAGTGGACAAAAAGTTTAAAATTTCAGAAAAAACCGCAACTTTTTCGCACTTATCTAAGATAAAATAATTATAAACAATAATACATTTTCTGAAACTTTTTTTGGTAGCTTGCATTATCTATTACTTTACTACGTAAACAGTGGAAAAAAGTTACAGAATTCAGAAAAAATCACAAATCTTCTACAATTATTCCAATCGAATATTGACAAAAATAATAATTAATCCTTCAAAAAAATCGATTTCATTAACTTAAATTAATAATTCAAATCACTCTAATTGAACATTGGACAAAATGTGTAAAATAAAAGAAAAAGTGCAATTGAATATTGAACGAAAAGTGAATTTTTTTTGAGAAAAACGTGACTTTCTAACACTATTCTAAAAGTAAGTTGCTGAAGACATTGATAAATTGTTCAAACGATTTATTTCTATGTCTAATTATCAGCATGCAGTAGTATTTTCTGCATTAGAAACAAGTTCCATAACAAATCAGCAAAAAAAAACATAATTAGTGCCAAAAACTCGCAAAACCCATTTTTTCACTTATGAGGTTTATTTGGGACCCTATAAAACATACTCATGGGGGTGATATCTATCAAATAATATGTTATACGTATAATATGGATGATCGTGAAGATAAATGTTGAGTTTCAACTCTATTCAGCTAATATTGACGATTCTGAATAAAATGTACAAAAACGTCTTTTTTTTCTTATGGGAAATACGTGTTAAACTTAATGGGGCTTGCGCCACCTCTAAATATTTCAAAAAAAATTGGATTTATTTTTGTGTGGATACGAACAAATTTCCTGGCGCTATGCATGCAAATTCGAAAGAAAAAATTTTGGTTCACCCTACTCTACATGCCAAAGTTGGGATCACTGGTCAAAGACACCAGGCAAAAAGCTATACGAATACAATTGTACGAATGAGAAGGAATTGGGGAATATAATATTTCAGAATGAAAATTAAAAACGAAAGAAATTTTAAAAACGAAACAGATATAAGCTAAAAATTATTCAAATAAAATTTGGACTAACGTCACATGCATTGAGTAAATTATTGAGTTGAATATGTAAAAGAATTTTTTTTAAAATTTGTCTTTGCTGGTAGAAAATGAATCTTCTTGGTTAAAAATTCAACTACACCAGAGCCTCGCTATTTGAACGCGCGAACGCACGCGTTATATGAATTCCTAGAATTGCTGGTCCCCGCAGTTTCTCAGGGGGTAGGGCGAGAGACGGTTGCGACTCCGCCTCTGAAGGGACGCATGCACAATTACTCAGTCAAGTAGATTGCGCAATATTATGGAAACGGTTCAGGCGGCCTTGACTGTTTACATTTCGCTGTACGCGCTATATGAACAAAGCTATTTTTAGGCAACACCCGAGATTGTTCATCTATCGAGGCTCTGGTGTATTTGATTCAAAATTTGATTAACAAAGGGGGGGAGGTAGTAAAAAATGTAAGAAAAAAAAGTACGTGACTTATGAAGGGCCCCTATGACCAGCCATTGAGATAATTTTGTGTTATATTTGAATTTTTTGAATTGGCGCACATATTATTTTAGACAATTAGCCAAGATTTCGAAAAATATTTTTCAAGGTGAAGTAAAGCAATAGTGGCAACAGCAAAGAGCAAAAAAATAGCATATTTAGTTTATTTTTTTTAAATAGTAGCAAAATAGTGTCAACGTTCAGAAAAAGTGTCGAATAGTGTCAAATATATGTCAATAGTGTGGTGAGTCCGATGCCTATGCCAATGAGGGCCAAGGTGCCACTGCGCAAAGACACTAGATAAAAAGCTATACGAGTACAATCGGTGAACGGAAGGGAAGGAAACAGGCAATTGGGAAATATGATAAATTTCAGAATATTTGTGAATATTCAAGAATATTTGGGAATACGTAGGCATATGAGGGAATATTTGGAAATATAAAGAATATCAAGAATATTCGGGAATATCAAGAATATTAAAAATATCAAAAATGTCTGGGAATATTGAAAGAACCTATCCACTTTTTCCGTGTTGACCATGGCAAAATTCTTGATTTTCCAGAAATTGGTCTGATACTCCAGGGTTAATAAAAATGCTTTTTCTATAATCCTGCAGCCTTGAAGGTTATACATTTGAAAAGAAAAAAACAGTCTTGAATGGAAGTGAAAATTTAGTACAAGTTTTTGGAGTTATTTTTCACATATAATTGATTGGTGAAGTTTACTTCGAACCATGGATCAATATTGATTAATTCGGATCAAATTATTTAATCAATAATTGCTGTAAGAAAATGAAAATGTAATACATATTTCTTCAGCCATTTTAAAAAAACATTTATATTATTTTTACTTGATACACCGGAATGTGAAATATCGATTGGAAATATGAATATTTACCTAATTAAAAAATTAGCATGAAAATTAATGCATATGAGAGAGCTTCAATATTGTCACTAATTTCTCTTCTGTACAAAAAAAATTAGGATCATTATTGCATTTACACACTGAGTGTGGGACTGCACCTAAAAAACGGTAATAACCACTAAACTCACCTCCTCTTTCGCACGCTTCCCCCATCACCGAACGCTTCTTTAATGGCCGGGGACAGCTTAGTTCTGCCATACGCAGCCGGCCCGACTTCCACGAGAACTTCTCCGTTTCGGGTTTGCCTGCCACCCCTGATTTTAAAACCAAGGGTGTCCGGCTTCACCTTTTGCTTGACGTTCCTAAGAACCTCCGCGTAGCTGGAGCCTTCGGCCGGTCTTATGAGGACCGCCTCAGGTCGAGCTCGCCTTGTTGACTTGGCCTGTTTCACGGTAGCAGCAAGCTTCTGCTCGTCGCCTGCTCGTTTTGGTGTCGAGGTCACCGCTTCTGCAGCAGTGCGGGTCCTCGTCCTCTTCTTTTTCGGCTTTGAAGAATTCGCCTCGATGGAACTCATGCTGGACTCCCGTTCGCGCTTTCCAAATTTGGGAGCGGGAGTTTCCATGGCTTCTTCCGCCTGGGTCCTCGTTTGGCTAGTCGCTTTCACAGCTTCGTCCATCTTGTTCGCGTTTGCCTTTTTGATATATTTCTTCCCGACCTCCCTTCCAATCTGCTTTATCGCGTCTTGGTAAGCAGACTCAGCGTCGCCTATGCTCAGTCCCATCCTGTCCAAAACATCCTCCAAATCCACATAGAGTTTTCAACCCTGCTCCATCCTTTCCTCTGCATGCATTCTGTCTTGTCTGGCATACGACGTTTGACTGTCGTCCAGCACTTCTACCACATACAGATCCCCTCCCAACTTCTCACATATACTCCTGTTTGCTTTTTGTTTATTTGCTCCAATTTGTTCCCACTAGTAGCTAGGGAAGTAAATGTCCACCCCCGCAGATCACCGCATGTGCGGGTAAGTTCTGCATACTCTTGGATGCGACCTGGTATCCCAGAGACACCGTTTACGACACCACACCCTGGTGCCATGCAGTCTTCGGCACGGTTGTTAACGCCTTGACTTGGCTATTTTTCCTTTGGGATATTCCCTGGACCATTGTCCGCGACTGCTTATTGAGTTGTGTAAACGTATTCAGCAGAAACCGTCGGTACAGGACCCCCCTATCCGCAAACCGGGGTCG
>CAKNXH010001377.1:126550-159762 GCA_932178445.1 Andricus quercusramuli
CACCCTGAGGACGCGGAGCGACCCAAGGACGACGCCTTCTGCATTTCCCCCGCAAATGTCTCAGCATTTTGTTGACACGCAGCGATGTTTTCCAGGCTATTAACAAGTGAAACCTTGGCACCTCCGAAAGCGCAGATGATCAGGACGATAAGCTTAGCAGAATATTCCGGGTATAAGCGTCGCAATTCTCTTATAAGGTCTTTATACCTCTCTTTCTTTTCTTTCTCCTTCGCTGTGACGTTTTTATCAGCTGATGCCGAAAATTCGATAACAAATGTGGTTCGTTTCTCGAAGTCAAAAAGAACTATGACAGGTCTCGAGTGCGCAAACGAAACAATTGTCGAGAATATGAAGTTCCAGTATATGCGGTTCTTCTGATTTTCGACAATTGACTCTAGTTCTCTAGGAGCGTTTAGCAGGGAGGTATTTGGGCTAATACCGTAAGAGTGACAGAGATGGTAATAAAGTACTCTTAGTGCCGCATTGTGCCTTTGGATGTAGGTTGTTCCCGCAGGAGTTGGACAACTAGATAGTATGTGTCCTAGATGCTCGGGGTGTTCATGACACGCTCTGCAGCTATCATCGAGACTGTCTTGGCTCACAATGTGGCGACGGTATGCTAGAGTGGAAATAATACCATCTTGACATGACAAAATGAAGCCCTCCGTACCCGAATTCAATCCGGGTGATCTAAGGAAAGCAAACGTCAGCTGGTACGTCATCGACTGATCTTCTACATTTTTGTGGGAGATGCCGTGCATCCTCTTGTCGAGGAGCTGTTTGCGGAAGTGTTTTTCCTCTGCTTTCTTAATCCGTGCCTTCAGGAGTGAGTATTCAAGATGGATAAGATTTGATGCATTTTGCTCACCCATGATATTGAAGTCACGGACGAGTGTTTCAGCAGCCTCCTCCGCTGCTCTGTACAGAAACGCTCCTCTGCCTACTTTTTCGTGTTTCCTGACCATTTTAAGAAGAGGGTCTTGTCCATTTGCGACTATATGTGTTGTACCCAGAATAATTCTATTGTGAAGACATTCAAGATTCAGTATTCCACGACCACCTTGACGGCGTGAGATGTAAAGTCGTGGAAACGAAGTCTTAAGGTGCAAGCTGTTGTTTATGTGCATAACCTTTCGGGACCCGATATCGAGGGATCTGAGCTCGTCCTTCGTCCATGGAACTACTCCAAATGAATAGAGTACTACTGGGACGGCAAGCGTGTTCGTCGCAGATACTTTGTT
Source organism: Andricus quercusramuli (assembly GCA_932178445.1). Lineage (NCBI taxonomy): Eukaryota > Metazoa > Arthropoda > Insecta > Hymenoptera > Cynipidae > Andricus > Andricus quercusramuli. The sequence goes on from CAKNXH010001377.1 coordinate 127,792, forward strand.
CTTTGCCGACAGTTCGGAAGACCATATCTATCGGATTAGAGGTTTGTATCTGCATCGGAGAGTATCCTTTACAGATGTTACGTCCTGAATGCGGCTCTATAGCAAGTTCAGGTATGTATAGGTCTCTCCAGCGCAAAGGTGTCGTATAGCGCTCCTGTCAATGAGCTCAGGATTTTCGGGGATGCCGTTAATTTTTTATTCCTTCAAATTAACCTTGGCGCATTTCTCTAGCCCGAACTCTATTCTTCGTTATGGCGAGGTGCGAGAGATAGTGGCAATAATGTGACGTAAAACAGAAGAGGGCTCATGGTGTCGCCATGAAACACAGCTCTCCGAAAGGTGATACTGTAAGTGATCACACGATATATTCCAGATGAGGTAGTAAACCTGGTTTATCAAAGCGGCATTAAACTCTCTTTGCATCACACGATGTGTGGATGAACTTCTAAGCTTTCCAACAGACAGATGATGAGTCTATAGGAGGTCGAATCAAAAGCTTTTAGGTAATCAATCCAGGCCATCGATAGAGATCGTTGATAGGATGCTGCATCTTTACAGACACATCTTTCGATGAAGAGGTTCTTCCGACATCCTGCTACGCCTTTCTTCGAGCCGCGTTGTTCATACATCTCTCGCCGCACAGGTCCAATTGTCCGAACAAGCCTATCATTTAGGATAGCTGTGAAGATCGTATACAGTATGTTCAGACAAGTTATTGGCCTGTAATTCTTAGGGTCAGCTAAATTGCTCGTCTTTGGCAGGAGCACTCTGCGTCCTTCCACCAACCACTTCGGTATAGGCTCTTCCGACTTAAGATATGAGGTGGAAATTCGGGACAGATGCTGGTGGGTTGAAGGAAACTTCTTCCACCAGAAGCTCTTGATACCATCTGGTCCCGGAGCGGAATAGTTGTTCATGCCTCTTAATACGTTTTTCACCTTCTCGGTATTGATAGGTGGGCATTTCTCCTCAGGTGTTATAGGGGCATTGCAAAGCTCCTTGAAGCTATTTATGTTCTTTGAGCCTTCTTCAACTGCATGTTGGACTCCGTAGACTTCTCTCCAGAATTTTTCGACCTTATCTGGTTTGAGCGCATGGTTGACAGTAATTGGAGGGTATTGGAAGAGTTTAGATGGATCAGATAGAAACTGTTGATTCTCTCTGACCCAACTCTCTCTCCGCTCTAGACTTCTTCTAGCGATAGATAGTAGTCGCATTCTGTCAAGAATATGCAGCCTGATGGTCAGTAGCTTTGAATGGTTGATTGTGTGATGACGGATCCACAGTTCGCGCTCGAACTGTCGAACCTTGGCAGTGAAAGTTCTGCCAGATGTTATGTAGTCAATCACACACTGAATGCGGGACGCGTACTGTCTTGCCCTGCCTATCTTTGTGCTGAGTTGATGTAGTCGTCTTTTGGTCTTATGATCAACCGTTGGTTTTGCTTCACGGCTTGCATCTGCCGAGGTTCTCGCTGCATTGTACACACCACAACTGATAGTCCAGAGGTCGGATTCTTCGGAATAATCTCCACAAAGCTCATCATCCAGTTCACTCAGATCTTTGGGCTTGAGAGAAACCTGAATGTTGATGTTTCCCTGGGTCCTGAAGCATGCTTCTCCCTCTATTGGATGCCTGTTCGCGGTATTGTCAGTGTCGCCTCTCTTTCTCTATACCCGGCTTGTTCTGGGTGCGTTAGAGTAGGCGCTCCGCTCACATAGTCCCTCTTGTCGAAGTTGTTCGGCATGGTTTCGCAGACGTTGATGCGGAAAGTGCGAGAGCTCTAAGTGTTTCTTGCACCACAGAGCATGCAGTCGTGCCATGTAACCTTTTTGTTCAGGGACCATACTGGTATCGTAGCACTCTAGAAGGACGTCATTAAGTCGATCCGTCCACTTGAAAGTAACAAGATTCCGCCGGTAAATCGCATTGACTCCGTTTTGATTGGCTCCCCCAACTCTAGGGTAGTCGGCATTGTTGCCCGACCCATTGTCGGGAGCCCTGCGCGTTCGATTTTTTTGAACCGCACTTACTAAATATATGCTTGGTGTTGTCATTGTTGTTTCCACGAGCAGCTAGGGAAAAAGGTTCGTCTATCCTTGTAGAGCCCCGCATGCAAGGATAAGGCTGTACAGTGGGGGCTCATATTATTAGAGCCACCTACATAAATAATCGATTTGGCATTATAGGAAGAAATAAAAGTTCAACATTTGCGTCAAGTGTTTTTTTATTCGGTCGACTGATGCTCTTGAAACATTAGCAATCGATGCAGTCTTCCTTTGGGAATGCCCAGTATGCACTAGTTAAGTTTTAATTTCGGAAATTTTTCTTGGAGAAAGGTCTCTAGCTTTCCCCATGATTCAAATATATCCTGCGAATAAAATGGCAAAATTTATGTAAAAACGATATTTTTTTAGCGACAAACATTTTAAGCGAGCTGCTCACGGACATGATATTGCAAAAACATACCGATACAGCATAAAATTTGTAAAATGCGTTAATAACCTCAAAGATAATCACCCAGACAACACGTCTGTCAAGCGCCGACTGACAGTGTTACAAGAAAATGGTGTCCATGTGACAGATTATGTGCACTGAGTGTTACGTGTTACGAATTTATAGTCTGCACACATCCATAAACTCATAATAACAAAATATAAAATCAGCAGACATAGTTTAAATACAACATATATTGATTAAAATGAAAAATCTGTAACACTGTCAGTCGGCGCTTGACAGCCGTGTTGTTTGGGTGAGTATTTTTGAGGTTATTAACGCATTTTACAAATTTTATGCTGTTTCGGTCTGTTTCTGCAATATTATATCCGTGAGCTGCTAGCTCAAAATGTTTGTCGCTAAAAAAATAGCGTTTTTACATAAATTTTGCCATTTTATTTGCAGGATATATTTGAATCATGGGGAAAGCTAGAGACCTTTCTCCAAGGAAAATTTCCGAAATTAAAACTTTATTAGTGCATACTGGGCATTCCCAAAGGAAGATTGCATCGATTGCTAATGTTTCGAGAGCATCAGTCCACCGAATAAAAAAAAACTTAACGCAAATGTTGAACTTTTATTTCTTCCTATAATGCCAAATCGATTATTTATGTTGGTGGCTCTAATGATATGAGCCCCCACTGTATACGCTGAGAGGTCGCCCGGTATCCCAGAATCACCGTTTGAGACGACTCACCCAGGTGCCATTCAATTTTCGGAACGGTTCTTGCCTGCGAGGCAGGAGCCTCGTTAGCATTTAGTGAGCGAAGAGTTTCTATATCTCCAGACGTTATAATTCTTAAATTCTGTTTGCATAAGAATTGATGCAGGCTAGAATTTTCAACATGGGTATTAATCCGGTGTATATTATTTCCGAAATTCATTTTGTACACAGAAATTTAGATACTTCAACATTCTATTATTGCTGAGCAAGCACGATACACAAGTATCGTATTTTCCATACATTCGAACTTGTGAATAAAGGGAAAAATTAAAAATAGCAAATTCCATCGTTTGTTAAAATTTGAAGTCCCCACCAGCTCGCGAGATGCTAAAAGTATGCAGCTGCAGCGAGCGCTCAGCTTCTGCCTCATAGAGGTTTAATTTAATACAAAAAAATACAGAAACGAGAAATTTCGTTGAATCAAAGCTACATTTCTTAGCCGTATAGCAATGCACTTCTTTTCATGCGAAGAAAAGTTTTTAAAATCAGAGAAACCTTTTTGTGAATGCATTTTTAAGTGCATACAATTTTTTAAATTTCGGAGTGCACAGTGGACACTCTTATTGATGTGTCTTTCGCTTTCTTTTGCAATTATGTGTTAGAAAAAATCGCAGGTGTTTAAATGACCAAAAAATGTGAAATACTTATTCATGAATACTTTACACGAATATTTTGTCAAAACTAACGAATATCACCAACAAGCTAGATTAGCAAAAAAAAATGAAAAAGAGAATCTATCCTTTTCCCGCTCTATATATTATGTGAGGGGGGAGGGGATTACGAATAATTGCGCACCATGTTTGACGACTGGTCTTCTTTCACGTTATTCTAAAGAAAAATTCAGTAAAATATAAAAAGAATTCATTGATGTTTTCAAATGGTAATCGTATTCTAACAAAAGTCTGTTTTGTGGCAAACTACTATCGAATAGGCAGTTATATTCCAAAAATATCAAAGTGATTGAGAGACATGACTTCAAAAGTTGGCGCAGTTGAAAAATAATGCACCTATACTTTTTGTGATAAAAAAATTGTGTAAATAAATATGAAAATGCAATTTGTAAATTGCAAATTGTTTAAAGCTACATGAAGAGAAAAATCTGAGCATTTTCGCGCAAGTTTCTCGTATCACAGTAGCAGCGATTCATCATGCGAATTTACTCGCTGCTCATGCTAAACGAGCATGAGAATCTTGAAAACAGAGCAAAGTACATGCGCAAATGGCAAGTGTGTCAAAGAAATCTCGCAAAACAGCGCCATTGTGCAAAATTATGAGAAATGCTCATGAGAAAATTTGTAGACTTTTCTTTCTGTCTACCTGACACAAAAACAAAAGTTCGAAAATATTCCGTTTTTTAGTGAAAATATCATTATCTACAGCAGGAATGGGCAAAAAATGTCGGGAACAGTAACAAATTCTTTAACAGTATATTGTAATAAACATAAAAAAGTATATTATGTTCTCGTAATTACGTTAACATTCTTGCAACAAGTTTACATTTTTGAAGATATCTACAATATACACTGTGGCTAAGCAAAAACATAAAATTGTTTCAAATCAAAGCAAAAATATACAAAAGTTGTAATGTATAGGAAGAATCACTACATAATAGGAATTACAATGTACACCAATTTCAGGCGAACACATTACGATTTGCTACACGGATCCCCTGTGGGGAATTACAAATAGAAGACATCATTTATTACGTACCAAGTTCTTTGACTGCACGTGTACAAGGTGTACAGATCCAACCGAGTTTAAGACAATGTTTAATGCAATAATTTGCACCAAGGGGTGAGTGTCTTCTTTCATTTAGCAAATATAATAACTTAAGCAATAAACAAACCTTTGAATGTTTTGTTCGATTTGTAGCCCTAAGATACATATAAAACATCAAAAGTTTGATTTAATCATGTCTCGTATATACACCTGTCATGGAGAATAAGCTAATCATCTGTCGAGAATCGAATGCAAGATTCGATAAGTCGATAATGTAGAAAAGAGTGGATAACTCGATAATTCGAGCAGGTGCAATTTTCAAAAGAATCAAAATTTTTGGCTTGATTATTATAATGAATTATTAACATCGTTAAAAATTAAAAATAAAAATAAGTGTGCTTGAGTCCAGTTTGTTAAGACTTAGGTGAAATTCATATTTAGTTCCTCTAAACATAGGGTAAAGGGAGAAAAGTGTTTTCAAAATTCAAATCATAATTAAAATTTTGAGTTCACTCGAAAACGACGATATATACGCGGAAACTGACACAATTTTGAAGATTTTACAGAAAGGGGTTTTCTCGATTAATTTGACACTAGAAAGACTGGGATCTGCACCCCTCCTAGAAGGACGGTCGGTGTCCTCAGGGCACCGGGCGGGGCGTTTAGTGACCATATCGTGACGGAATATGTGGATTTCGGAATTCCGCCAATGGTATTGACACCTTTTCGTTCACCGTGTGGATTTCTGGCCACATGACTAGTAATAGCGTGGGTACAGTCATAGTCAAAAAAGGATGCATGTACGAAGAAAATCAACAAGAAGTTCATTTTTGCGTTATTTATTTGTATTTAAGAACGCAGAAGAAAATCAGAAGAGAAACGTGACATGCGTACATTCTTTTCACGCTATGTATAAGAATTAGCAAATACAGTCGTATATAGAAGTAAATAAAGAGTCAAGAACAATAAACTTGCAAATTAATCAATTTCTGTAAATGTCAGATTTTCAGCAAATAAAAGCTTAGAAACGTCAAAACAGTCAAACTTTGAAGTAAAGTGAACAAAAATAATACCGTTTTTTCAAAGCGCCATGGTGGACGTCAAAAGGACGACTCGCTTTCGTTGCCGTTCGTAGGATCGTCCTCGACCACCCTAACGTAGAAAAGTAAACAGATTTATGAAATTTGAAAATCTAAGGTTTGAATTTTCAAACAACTCAAACTAACTCAATAAAACGATTTTACAAATTCAAAACAATAATATAAATTTTGAATTATATCGAAAACGATCAAAGATACATGAAAGCTCAACAAACCTTGTCGGTTTCGCCGAACAGAATAGTTTCCGAAAAACTCGAACAAACCCAACAGAAAGATTTCAAAAATTTAAAAACTTAAAAATTTTTATTTTTCTCGAAAACGATCAGAGATACGCGAACCCACCTCAAATTCACGCAACAAAAATATTTACACGAGTAAAAATTCAAAATTTTTAATAATTGAATGGTGAGTTCAGATCGATTAGAATTAATTCGGATTGAAGTTGATGTTCGCTCGAGAATCGAAAAGAATTGAAGAGTTGTTTTGGATGAGCCTCAAATTCATTGGATGGCGCGCACGGAGTGAAAAGTATCGAAAGTTGTGTTCACATTGGTTTGCGGTTCACTTGTATTGAACGCGCGGACTTAAGAGCATTGAAAAGATGGAAACTTGCTCTGAATGAGTTTTGGATTCATTCAGATTGGGCATCGGATTAACGCGGAGTGAAAGTTTCGTTTCCGTTTGGTGATTAATTGGGATTAGATTCGGATTCACACTTATTTCTTTGAACTGGTGTCGGATTCAGTCAGATTCATTCTGGTTCAATTCAAGAAGTCCCACGGATTCAAAAGGATTGGAGGCACCGGTTAAGAAATCGATTTGGTATGAGTTCGGATTATAGTAGGTGTGAATGCAATAAAGGAGCAGGATTGATAAGTGAGCCTCGGATACATTCGAAATGAATTAGACGTTGATACGTGGACTGATATTGGATTTAAATTTGAGGTTGCAAGACGGTTTAAGGAGGGTCGAATAGGATTAAAAACTTGCTTCAAATTTTTTCAGATTGATTCAAATTTGTTTAACTCGCAAACTGACAGGTGGCTCTCAACCTAGAGATTAAGCATGCTCTGAAACCCTCAAAACTTGTATACTTCTTTACTCTGCAAGACCAAGCTCCAACTCATTGGAACTGAGATTTCCATTATTTTTCAACTTCCAAAAACTGGGGCTCCTAATGGTCCTAATTCGTGCTAATGGTAAGGAGGAAATTACCGTCATAACATTCCTTCATCTGAGGGTCACGACACGCCGTCATTCAGAATTTTACACTCCACCACTTTAAATGGACACCTTTGTGGACTTACTTCACGTCAAATGGGATCTGAAACTGGGAACGGTTTACTCCCAAACTCGGTCATGGCTCACGTGATTAACTTTCGTATCCAGCTGGAGGGTCATTTAGAATTTTCTCGAAGGATGTATCCTTTGAGTATTTCCTTCATTGCCTCATGCATCTCGTCAAACTATTTTGATGATTTGGAATGGATGTTCCTCGTAGGTACCCCGCCACTGTTTGAGTTGTAGCAAGGTAGCTTCACTTTATGGAATGGGAGTAATCTTGTGTGCTGTTCCAGGTCCGTTGGATTTTTTACTGAATATTACGCGAAAGGCTATGCTGATTGCAAGAAAGTAGGATGTATCCCCGAAAAATGGATAAGTTTTTGAAATATTCGCGTTTTAATTTTTTTCACATTAATGTGGTCTTATAATTTTATATTGTGAAAAATTTGAAACATAAGTTAGGCTAGGAAACCGATTTAAAATGCCTAATGGAAGGTATCATTTTGTGATTCGGTCAATTTCAAACAAAAAAATTAAAAATTACAAAAAGCGAGGAAAATAAAATTGCACTCACATATTTTATTTGAAATATTGATTCAACAGAAAAATGTATTTGAAAAAAGTTGGACTACTCTCAGAAGAGCATTTTTTTGTAAGACAACATTTTTTGATCAAAATGATGAATTTAGAGAAAACATCAGATAAAGAAATAAAGAAATTCATACACAGAAGCAATTTGATCAACAAATTCTAAAAGATAAAAGATAACACAGCCGCACCAAAAAAAAACTTTTTTCGGGTCTGGAGGTCAGAACATATTGATTATATGTTTTTGTGGTCGCTGAATCGGAATATGCGATCTAAAAGACCCCATCACGTCAGGGTTCTGACATAACCTCAAAAAAACCTAATAACAAATCTGTTTTTGGGTCTGGAGGTCAGACGATGTTTTTTATATGTTTTTGGGGTTGCTGAATCCGGATACCAGGCTTAAAAACCTGCAGCACGTCAGGGTTTTTACGTAACCACGAAAATCCTCATAAAAAATCTTTTTTTCGGGCCTGGAGGTCAGACCATGTTGACTACATGTTTTAGGGGTCGCTGAATCCGAATCCAAGGTCCGAAAAACCCCAGAACGTCAAGGTTCTGACATATCCTTATAAAACCTTATACACATTTTTTTTTGGCCGGGAGATCAGACCATGATTACTATATGTTTATAGGGTCACTTAATCAGAAGCCGTAGTCTAAAAAACTTCAGCACGTCATGGTTTTGATTTTCAAAGAAACTTGTGAAATTTATTCATCCGACTTACGTGTGTCTGCATCCACGGCAACCTGTCGCCGAGACGGCAGGCAACGGAGTGAACCTGTGATCCGACTAAGTTCCTGGATTACGGCTTTGATGCCGTCATGGCAGGCACATACAAGCTTTTTACTATTCAGAGATTCGGAACCTCAGGATTCGGATTCAGCGACCCCGAAAACATGTAATAAACATGGTCTGACCTCTGGCCTCAAAAAAAAATTGTTATGAGGCTGTTGGAGATTATTTCAGAACCCTGACGTGCTGGGAGTTTTTTGGGCCTCGGATTCCGATTCAGCGACCCCAAAAGATACAGTGAACATGGTCTGATCTCCAGACCGAAACAACTATTTTTTGTGGTTTTTTTTAGGTTATGCCAGAACCCTGACGTACTAGGGTCTTTTGGAACTCGAATTTGGATTCAGTGACCCCATTAGCATATAATTAACATTGTTTGACCTCAAGACCCGAAAAAAGATTTTTCGTTGTGTGGCTGTGTTATTTATACCAGCGAAAAATCTACGCATACTAATCTTGAAGGCTTATTTAAGCTTACGGGTTAGGCTCGTGAAATAAGTGGAGGCCACAGATTAGAAAAACCAGTATTTATTTAACAAGTAGCGCTCCCAATGCTTACACAGTGACTCTTAGTCGCCGACTGAATCCGTACTCAAGCGGTGCGACGCGACACGAGCGCCGCGCAACAAAAGAAGAGAAGTCAGAGCATGATAGAGAGCTGCAGAGCTGTCGCCTCCACCTCATACTTCTGACACCCCCTCCCGACGGCTCGAAGACTCTCTGTTACAATTCAAACAATTTGGATTTAATTGCATTCTTTCCTTTGTCATTATATATATATATATATATATATATATTTTGGTTTTTCTCAACTTCAGTTTCCGTATCTTTTCCTAGGCTGTAGTCTGTTCATCGTGACAAACGTTGTTGAAGAGTTAGTCTCCTGAAACACAACAATTACATATGTTAATTACATCAATTAGATATGTCTCAACTTATTCCCACCGCTTGTTTCTGCATTTACAACGGCTGCTTTGTTGTCGCACACAGGAGCACAGGATAAAATGATTTATTCAAAATTAACTTTGATGAATTTTCCAAAGACATCCTTTCCTGACACGCCACACAGTGAGTTGTTTTACAATTTTTTTTTTCAAGATTCTGCTGACTGCTCAATTTTTGACCGATTCTAATAAATTTTTTTTTAAATACTCGTAACGAATTATAATTTCATGTAGGACTGCTACTTTTTTAGTTTTCTGCAACAAACTAACCTAAAAAAGTATGAACTAGCCAAGATAGGGTTTCAGGTTTGTGGTTTTCCTGCTTGTGGGTTTGTGGATTTGTGGTTTTAGGTTTATGCGTTTGAGGTTTGTGGGTTTGGGGTTTAAGGTTTATGGATTCGTGAGTTTGAGGTGTGTAGGTTTATGGGCTTGGGGGTTCAAAGTTCCCGGAATTGAGGTTTGTGCTTTTGAGGTTTTTGGGTTTGAGGTTTATTGGTTTACGGGTTTGTGGGTTTGAGGTTTGTGCGTTTGAGGGTTGTGGGTTTGTGGTTTTAGGTTCATGTGTTTGAAATTTGTGGATTTGGAATTTTAGGTTTATGGATTTGTGAGTTTGAGGATTGCAGGTTTATGGGCTTGGGGGATTTATTTTTTGTGGATTTGAGGTTTGTGCGTTTAAGGTTTGTGGGTTTACGGGTTAGGAAGTTTGAGGTTTGTGGGTTTTAGGTTTATGGATTAGTGAGTTTGAGGATTGTAGGTCTATGGGCTTGTGGGATTTATGTTTGCGGGTTCGAGGTTTGTGGGTATGAGGTATATTTTTTATGGGTTCAAGGTTTGAGGTTTGTGCGTTTGAGGTTTGTGGGTTTGAAGTTTGTGGGTTGGAGGTTTGTGGGTTTGCTGTTTGTGGGCTTGTGGAGTTTTGGTTTTAGGTTCATGTGTTTGAGGTTTGTGTGTGAAGATATTATCGATTTCATGGTTTTAAAAGTTTCGAAATTTCATGATTCAGCTACCTTGGAGAGTTCATATTTTTTTAGGTTAGTTTGTTGCAGAAAACTAAAAAAGTAGCAGTCCTACATGAAATTATAATTCGTTACTAGCATTTTCAAAAAAAATGTATTAGAATCGGATGAAAATTGAGCACTCAGCAAAATTTTGAAAAAAAAATTGTAAAAAAACTCACTGTGCGCCATGCTCATAGCCACATATTCGGCCTGACATGTGGACAGAGCAACATAAGGTTGCTTCCGAACTTTCCATGCCACTGCATCCCCGAACAACTTGACAACATACCCACTCGCGGTCAGGGTGCCCTTGCAATCTGAGAAACTGGCATCTGAGTACCCTTGAATATTATTTTCCACGCCTGTATATCTAAGGGGAAAATGTTTTGTCCCTTTAAGGTACCTTAAGACTCTCTTAGCCATTACTTACCTGGTGCCTGCTCAGAACATTTAATGCGTAGTTGATGTCTGGTCTTGTCGCGCCCGTCAAGTATAAGAAACATCCTATCACTTCTCTGTAAGGGGCATTCAGTTCTGTTTTGTCTGAGTCTCGAACCTCTTCCACATAACCACATTCTCGTATCTTTCTCGCCCTATTTGCGATTTGAGTTGTTACCATGGGCGATCTTTGTGGACATACTTCACTAAACCCGTATTTCTCCAAGAGCTTCTCAATGTACTTTTCTTGAGACAGTTCTTATACACGTTTGTCTCTATTTCGCCTAATCGAAATTCCAAGAAACTCCCTTGGCTCACCCAAAATGCTCATTTCAAATTCTGTTTTAAGTTTCGCATTGACCTTGACAAGCTTGATTCAATCATTAGAAGCCACTATTATGTCATCCACATAAAGTAACAACAAGAGAAGTTTATTGCCATCAGTCCACGTGAACAAACATGGTTCTAAATCTGAATTGTTAAGTCCCAAACTCAAGGCTACCTCCGTAAATTTGTCATTCCGCCGCTTTGGACTCATGCGTAGCCCATATAGAGCTCTCTCTAATTTACACACCCGATTTTTGCTGTTCCCTATTAAATTTTCCGTTCTCTCCGGAATTTCCATATAGATCTCTTCATCTATGGTACCGTTGAGAAAAGCGGTTTTCACGTCAAGCTGACATACGTCAAGGTCAAATTTATTTTTGATTGAAAACACGGTCTCGCAAGGGGAGCATAAGTTTCACTGAGTTCATACACATCCCTATCCTTAAAGCCTCTTACTACCAAACGTGCCCAAAATTTCACGCTACCATTAGCCTCAATCTTTTGTTTGAACACCAATTTTCAGTCGACTATGTTAGTTTTCTCACCCTCTCGTGAATTTCCTGGACGATTTACAACTTGCCACACTTTACTTTTGGACATTGAGTCGAATTCTTCTCTAATAGCACCTATCCATTTGTCTATGTCCTTTGAGCGCATTGCTGCTTTATAACTCGATAAGTCTGAATTTACGTCGGCCAATAGTGCCGAGTAGATTTCGTCCGGGGTGCTTGCAATTTCTGATTTTTGCTCAAATTCTCTGAATTCACAAAACATTACTTGAGCTTTTATCTGCTCATCAACTTACAATGATTCTAAACTATTATTCACGATTTTCTCATAATTCTTTGGTTCATTCCCATTTAAGTCAGTCTCTTTTGGTACGTTTTTGCGAGGTCTACCTCTTTTGCGTTTGATCTCTCCCACCGGTTTTAAAGAACTTTCGTTAACTTCTTCTCCTTGATTAAATTCGACAAACCATTTTTCTTCATCTATCTAATCCGTTTCTACAATGAAATTATTCATAGCTCCCTTTTCATATTTGTCTCCGTAAACTAACTTTTCATTAAAGGGCACGCGTCTGTTCTTATAGTACTTCCCTTCTTCAGGCTTTAGGTACTGAAAACCTGTAGGAGTATAACCCACGAAAATAACGCGCCTGCCTTCATACCTGAATTTGGGACCTACTTTTCTTTTTACTTTGATGTACGCTAAACAGCCGAAACGTTTGATTTGATTTACATCAAAATTACGGTTGGGAGCAAATGCTTCTAAAGGAGTAATCATATTGTTAGCTTTGTGGGGAGTGCGATTATACGCATATACGTCAGCATTCACTGCTAAGTCCCATAATTTTTCTGGGAGTTTTGAAGCATAAATATACGATCTGACCTTATTCTGTAAGGTTTGATTAAACCGTTCAGCCACGCCATTGTGTTAAGGGGTGTCTGGGCTTCCCGGGTCCCAATCCGCGCCCAATTTATTCAAGACTTCAACAGTGTAGCCCATGAACTCTGTTCCCTGGTTCGATCTAAGATAGCATACTTTTGCATCATAGCTGAGTAAATTTCTCGCGCTTCTAACAAAGTTTTCGAACCATTTTCCCGTTTCACACTTTGTTTTCATGCAATACGCCATAGCTAACCTAGATTTTTCGTCAATAAATACTGCGATTGATTTATACCCTTTATGGTGGGTAGGCGGACTTATAGGACCCATCAAATCGGAGTGTATGATTTGTAGTGGGGCTGTTGCTCTTCTTCGCACGGAACTAAAAGGCAATCTTTTAATTTTAGCGATCATACATACTTCGCAGTCCCGCAGCGAATCATCGATTTTCACACCCTGTAATTCTTTATTCTAGGGATATTTTTGCTTCATAGCTTTAAGATACTCTACCGAGGCGTGCCCAAATCTCACATGCCACAGCAAAGCCTTATTATTATTTTCTTGAAACTTTTTGCAAATAGTAGAAAAGGGCGATTCTTTTTCATCCAACTCTACTATTGGCAGCTCGTCAATATCTCGAAAGTTTCGATCGCAGATTGTCGCATCGAATTTTGATAACTCTCGCAGATTTACATTTTCATCGATAATTTCTTTTTTTTCGAGTTCTTTTTCACTAACAATCTTGCCTGTGCTGTTATTTTCTTCTAGAGAATTTGCTATCTCCATCGTGTAATCTTCTACCGCAGTACTTCGTGTGAACTTTTTTTTCTCACTGACATATCCATCCATGTTGTTAGGAAAAATCTCACGCTTCTTTACAGGAAATGATTCTGTTTTATTTATTTCTAGATTAATTATTACATTATCAATTTCGAAATTTTGCCCGTTAGGTAGCTTTATTCCTATTCTCCCACTCCCTTCTGTATCGATATTCGCGCTCGTTAAATGTTTTATAAATAATTTTGGAGTGGGTTGAATGCTCCGTCGCGCCCGAATCAGCAAGGAATTTTGAAAATTTGTTATTATCCCAAAATGTTTCATTTCTATTACAAGTAACTAGATTTGACCACCTGGAAAAAAGAGCCTCTCCAGAATCCTCCACGCCCTCTACCTCGCTCTTGTCGACGCCCCCTACCTCGCCCTTGTCCACGCCATTTTCCCCGCCCTCTCTGACCAGTTACTCGCGCCCTTTTTGACTCGCTTTCGTTCATATTTGAGTTGGTTGAAGCTTTCCGTTTTAAACCACGACATACAGCTTCACTTTGAGGCCTCTTATATGAATTGTACATTGGGCAGTCTCTCTTCACGTGGTTTGTTATTTGGTGGCAGCCATAGCACTCCCTGAGGTTGCTATTTTGCGGCTTATTGCAGTTCCTGGCACAATGGCCATCTCCACCGCAATTGTGGCAATAATCCTTCAGATTATTGCTCTCGTACTCGCCCTGGTTTGCTGTGCGTGTTGTCCTATTTTCGCTCGCTCCCACTGCATTTTCTTGGTTTCTCATTGCCTCATCCTCCAATAATAATTTTTTCAACTGGGTATAATTCAAACCAACACCGCCATTCATAGTTTTGTGCGAAAATTCATATTATTGAATGTTCGGTACCGACACCATGATTGCGTTGAAGAAGGCATCTCTTTTTGACCCTCAGAGAATTGTATAGCACCTGGAGAGTTTTCATAACTTCGAAGCAAGTCTTGGAATTGTTCACAAAAATCCGCGGCTTTAACTTTCTCAATGAAATATTTCATATTATAAAATTGTTTTCTTACTGATAGCGATGTTACGTTACTTTCAGTTTGTTTTAATTTTTTAAGTTTGTCTAGAATGTCGATTGGTTCCTCCAAATGCATAACTTTAGAGTAATAATATCCGTCCATTCTATTAATTAAAATATCTCTAGCTCCAAATTTTTGACTTTCGATGACGTCCTTGTCAGAAATGTCCGAAGCTACAGAATTTTCAATTATATGCAATAGATCATTCGCCCGCAATTCTGAAGAAAAGTAATCGAGGAAGTGCTGGTATTTTTATTTTGACGTTAATTCATATTCACGTCGAGTATTTCCTCCTTTATTCACAATTCCTAATCTTACAGTTCCTTTAGCTTCATCAGACAATAAACTAGCTTCAGTAATTCGCCCAGTGTAATTCAAGTTATTCTTAATTGATTCAAATTCAGACCGGATTATGTCCTTTAATTCATTACTGAAATTATTCCCCTTCTCTCCAGATGCTAACCTTTTTTCAGTAGAGGAACCTATATCACTTTTCCCGCGGCCTGATTGTTCCTGCGTTGAGTTCTTCAATAAATTGGAGTTTTCAGGAGGAGCTCCAAGTTGCGGTTGGCCGCTTAGTCCAACTTCTCGCTCAGCATTTTGTGTTGCCACACCTACATCTCGTCCGTGATCATGTGACTGTGACTCACCATGCCCATTTTTTTGCTGCTCCTCCTCTCCATACACCTCATACCACGAGTCATCAACGGAGTCTCTTAACCAGTTGATCGCTCCCGAAAGATTGCTAAGCTCCTTAGCATTCTCGGTTGCGTCTTGACTCAACTTAGGAAGCTGCTTCTCAAAACGCGAGTTCAGCGCCTTCTGTCCTTCTGCGATGACTCCAACGTTTTTTAAAATCTCCCCCAGGCTTCTCACCGTTTTAGTGTTTGCGTTTACAAGATAACTTACCGTCTATGGCAAACGACTAATTATGTTCTTATGCTGTTCAGTCCTATCCATGACTCTGATTTTAGAGGTTCCACTGGTGAGAGGGATTTCAGGGAAAAGATTTTTTCCCGTGATGTCATTGATAATGCGAGGTTTGTTGTTGTCACCTTTAACCACGGAGTCAGTCAGTGCCTGCTGATATCGCTTGCCGAGAAAATTCGCACCCAGTTCATTATTTCTCTCGTTCGAATTCTCGCCCTCTTTTACATCTGCTCAGGGACCAGCACTCCCATTTGTCGCACCCGTCTGGCCAGATATTTATTCCTTCTCGGCAAGGTTGAGGTGGCTTTCGGTGCCCGGTAGCACTGGTGGAATTCCTTGCTCGACTGTTATGTTGTACCACAGAGTCAGCCTATCCCATTGTTCTTCTTTATGCAGCCGTTTTACTGAAAATTTCAAAATCATAAATAGGTTTGCAACAAACCAGGGCCCATGAGTGTCATAATGTTTGCTCGCCGAACAACAAGCATTGCAAAAACCACGACAAATCAGCTCACGATCATCCGAACACAAGATAAATCATGAGCTGATCCAGTCCCTCAAGCTGTGATACCTTGCACATCAATGCGCACAACCCGACAGACCCACCTCTGTAGTTTCTCTTGTTCTAATTAGAATAGCCATTTTCACCCAAACTGACACAAAAATCCGAGAAACTATATATGTTTTTCATTGAAAATGAAGTGAGGGAGCATAATTTCATAAGTTTTATCGAGGATCCTAAGTCTATTTACATGTACATGTACTAGCCCATATACATGCGGACAATATGCTTGCTCCCTTCCCTTCTCATTTTATTAACTATTATTCTATGTTTCTGAGCTTTTCACATTTAATTAAAATTCCATTATTTTTAACTCTATATATCAATTTTTATGTATATACATATAATCCCCCTTCTTCTCACCCCGTATATGTATACATAAATTCTTCATTTCACACCCTCGACGATCTTTTACACACCTGTTATATATCTTGGACCAGTCTTTGGACAGATATGCATGACGTCGCCTTCTAGTTTCAGAACTGTCTCCTCGCCCTGGTGCACCGTTTTAAGTCGAAAGGATTCAATTAGATACCCCCAGACATCCATCAATGGATCCGCTGTCGATATACAGCATAATTAGGATTTTGGCTAAATTTTAATTAATTCCTAAATTTTTTGTATGACTGCAGCGGAATAAAAATTATCCATATTTTCAGAAGACCTTATTCTATTTTTACATCATTAAGATTTTTCAAATTTTTAAGAAAGCCCCCAATCTAATTTTTACAT
The DNA here is from genome assembly GCA_932178445.1 of Andricus quercusramuli. Classification (NCBI taxonomy): domain Eukaryota; kingdom Metazoa; phylum Arthropoda; class Insecta; order Hymenoptera; family Cynipidae; genus Andricus; species Andricus quercusramuli. The sequence goes on from CAKNXH010001377.1 coordinate 144,656, forward strand.
AATCAAACTTTTCACATTTTAGAAAAACCAAATTCTATTTTCACATGATTGAAATTTTGCCTCCAAATTCACGAAGGTCATATTTTATTTTTCCACTCACCGTGAATAAAAAGGCACACAACAAAAATTCTCGCATGAAAATACCATTTGAGGTTGATTTTTGTATAGAGTTCTTAATTTAAGTATAATCCTAACCAATCATGCATCTATCATCTGTTTAGACATTCGCACATCCGCGCCCGCGCGCCAGAGAGAAAAAGACAGAACGCCGGAGCGCAGACAGAAGGGAAAAGAAAAGAACCCGCGCCCCTGCATTTTTCAATAGATATACTTTATACATCCGCGTGGTTGCTCGGTCGCGTGACGCGCAACACACGCAATATACCTATTCTGGAAGGTTACGCACATCCGCTGTTCAGAAATTTCCCTGCTCCAGCTTTTCACATGATGCGCGATTTGTCTGTTGCGCACTCCGCGTGCCGCCCCTTCCCCCTCTCGCCACACGTTTCGTGCACTAGGTCCTACATTCTTTTGTGCTCCCCTATGCCCCCACCAGAGCCGCCGCTTGCTTCAACCTGTTGCTGTGTTCGCGCATCCCGGAAAAACAAAAATCTCACCATATTGCGCCCATTTCCGAGAAAGCGAGGCACAGAAAACAAATGACATGCACTTTCTCAAACAAGCTCCACGCTTGCTAATTCACCTAGAGGAGAAGAAACAAAAGACGAAAGAAAAACACACACCCTCCCGCATGGTGCTGTTATTCTTCGAAAAGCACGGCACCTTCGAATACAAGCTTTGCGGCACTTCTCGATGGAGATGCATGGAGAGGGACGGAAAGATAGAGTGAAAAAAACTACTTAATATATCGTACATGCATTCTCACCTATTCACATGCACACACATATACAACAGACACGAGAAGAAATCCTCCCTCGATCGTCAAACCTCTCATGCTGAAAAAAACTCTCAAACCAATTAAAATGCAGCAAAAACAACGCTTATCACTTGTCCTTTACGTTCACCTTCTAAACACCACCACTCTACTCACGGTTATCCAATTTCTTCTGCTCCTCTTTATCAGGCTCTGCCGCCACTTTTCCTTCCGTGCAGCTCTCTTAAAAAAGAAAATCATCTCCCTTTGGACAATTAGATGCCCTTCTTCAGCTCTGTGCTTTGGATGGCGGTTGTAAGAAAGACCGGTGAATGTTGGCTGCAACAAGCCGCCGATGAGAATCGAAAAGCGTGCCAACATCTCTCCGTACGTCTATGCTGCTTCCCTTGTTCAATGAGCTGGCGGGCTATACGTGCACTCGCGAAAACAAACCGATCGCTCCGTGGAAACGTTCAGGGTCCACAACCTGAAGGCTTATTCAAGCTTACGGGTTAGGCTCGTGAAATAAGTGGAGGCCACCGATTAGGAAAGCCAGTATTTATTTAACAAGTAGCGCTCCCATTGCTTACAAAGTGACTCTTAGTTGCCGACTGAATCCGCACTCAAGCGGTGCGACGCGACACGAGCGCCACGCAACAAAAGAAGGGAAGTTAGAGCATGATAGAGAGCTGCGGAGCTGGCGCCTCTACCTTATACTTCTGACAAATATTAATGTTGAATTTAAAAACTTGAAGTAAAAAGTGGCTAACAAAACAGAAGTGAAACGCGTGAAAAGTGGTCTTATTGCCGTACCGGAAGGAGGGAGGACGCAGTGCTAGTGCTACCTGGTGAAGACTTTACAAAGCTGGAGTAACAAGTTGCTGAACAAAAAAAAAAGTGAGGCTACTGCTGTACCGGAAGCGCGGAAGACACAGTGCTAGTGCCACCTAGTGGTGAATTCAGGACGGCGGATTAAAAAATGGCAAAGCAGCAACAAAAATTACAGGTATGGAAAGTGAGTTTAGTGCCATACTGGAAGGGCCTGGGACGCACAGTGGGGCAAAATGAAAAACCTATGCTCAAAATAACCTGTAGGTGACAATTCTCCATCGATTATCAATTTTTTGTTTCAAAAAATTCTCAATTAAATTCTCAAGGAATCCGTTGAGGCCGATTTTCGAATTTTTGTTTGTCTAAATTTTTAAAGAGCTGCAAATAGTGAAAAATTATGATTTTTAAAATTTTTCTTTATAATTCTCTGTGAAAATTTGTCTCAGTGGCATCAGCCCTCAGGTTTGATGCTCAAAGGTCTGTGGAAGAAAAAAAGAAGAAAAATTTGTTGACATGTCAAGTTATTTGTCATAAATAAATATTTGCAACAAATAGCCAGTTTGATGGATTATGTTTTTGTGAAGTATATTTATGCATCGAAGTCGCTCGTTCAGAGCAACAAGGTGAAATATTATCATGAAAATGTGGTATCCGATATCATTTGTTAACTTCATCCACCAATAATATAAACAAATACATGATTTGAACAGTCTTAGGGAGAAACAAACCGAAGTTTCTTCCGATCGTTTTCGAATCTCATGGCCTGTGATGCACATTGATGTATTTTTGTCTTAGATATTTTTGTCTTGATATAATTTGTTAAATTAATTAATAATTATTACAAACAAATGCATGATTTGACCAGTTTTAGGCAGAAACGAACCGAATTTTCTTCCGATTGTCTTCGAATCTTGTTGCTTCTGATGCACATTGATGTATATTTGTGATGAGATATATTTTGTTGAATATATCAACAATTATTATAAGCATATGCATGATTTGAACAAAACTAACATGAACGAACTAGCAACAGAAGAAAAATCTGCTTTCAAGGAAGCAACAGTTTGCCATATATGCGAGAAAACCATAGTCCCTAGTGGGATAAAAGTTTGTGATCATTTTCATCTGACGCAAAAGTATAGGGGATCGGCTCACCAAGATATTAAGGATAATTATCAGGATTCGCAAAATTGCATCCTAATCAGATGAATATAACATCAGGTATTCCAAGTGTCCAATTTTAAAGTAGAAATAAAATTACATTGCTCACACATAAAGGTGTATTGCCTTACGAGTACTAAGACTTGAAAGAAAAACTTTGAGAGAAGCAATTATTCGGAAAAAAATAATTTTATGTTACTCTTAATGATTCACACATCACCGATGAAGGCTATGCGCATGGGTAACGCGTATGTTCTCCATTCAGTTATAAAAGTATTGGTGAGTACGTTGAATCTCACATGAAAGTCGATGTGCTGTTATTTGCGGATATATTTGAAAATTTCGTATTGTTCTTTGGCCTCACAAACGTAAAAAAGTACCTTGCCATCTACCAAGTAGTAGCCGTCGGATATGATCTTGAATCTAGCATCAAAAGGCCCACAACTTGTTGCAACAGTTCAATACAGTTGACCTCTAAACACGTCGATACTCATCGTGATAATGCCAATATTGTTATGAGAACACTCCTAATATATGATTTCAGCTTCCCGTAGTTCCTCGAATATGGATCAAGTCATTCGCTAGGGTCTGCCCAGTAGACGTAGTCTACTGTCAATAAAGTTTTTGTACTTGATCCCTGCCGGTGTGAACACATTCAGTTGGGCTGTACCGCTTCTTGTGTGCATTTATATCAATCAGTATTCCTTTATAATAGTTTGAATCATGAGTCCTTACAGATGACTTTTCCGCAGTTTTTCTAAGCAGCAGTTCAGGAAAACCAACGGTTTCCAGATACTATTCACCATAAACTATGTTATTGCAGTATTCTGAGAAACTTCTTTGTTCAATACTCATAATTATCATCAGCAGCAGTCATGAATAAAGCGTTATAATTCTACTCCTTATCTTTTTCCATGACAGGCTTATCTTGTTCCACTTCCTCTTTCATTGAAGGATTGGATATGTCGACCCATCTTGAGCGTTAGATGTAGATTTTGCGATGTGACGAAGCATCTCCTTCTCTTTGTGAAAATTTGACAGGTTGATGTGCTGATTTCTCAACTGCCATCTAAAAAAAATGTCAATAGCCCCCAGTAGAACCGCGGTAAAATACACCTATGGCCACGTCTCACATCCGTGAGATGGGTGGTCACAGGGCACGACGAAATCACAACGACAGGCTGGCGAAACCCTCGTGTGTCTTGAGGACACGAAGCGACCCAAGGATGACAGCTTTCCGCATCCATCTCGCAAGTGCCTTGGCATATTTTTGGCACGCGGGTATGGCTTTAAGGTTAAGAACCAGTGATAATTTAGCACCTCCGAGAGCACCTATCACAAGGACAATTAGTCTTACCGAATATTTTGGGTACAGTCGTTGCAGCTCTCTTTTAAGGTCTTGATACATCTCCTCTTTTCCTTTCTCCTTTGCAGTGATGTTGTATTCGGACGGAGCCGAGAATTCGATCACGAATATCGTTCGTTTCTCGGAGTCTTGGAGAACAATGTCAGGCCTCGAGTGCGCAACGGAGACTGCTGCCCGAAAATCGTAGTTCCAGAAAATCTGGCACTTCTCGTTTCGGACAATTGACTCTATATCCCTTGAAGCGTTCGGCAGAGCAGGGTCGCGACAGACACCGTAAGAGCGACAAAGGTTGTAATAAAGCACTCTTAGGGCCGCATTATGTCTATAGATATACGTTGTTCCTGCGTGGGTCGGACACCCGGATAGTATGTGTTGTAGGTACTCAACGTGTGCATGACACGCTCTGCACCTATCACTGGGAACTTCTTGACATAAAATGCGGGCGCGGTATGCTAAGGTGGAGATTACACCGTCCTGGCGTGCGATAATGAAGCCCTCTGTACCTGAATTGAGCCCTGATGATTTGAGGAAAGCAAAAGTTTGCTCCTTTGACAAGGACTGTTTTTCTACATTTCTGATGTTGAAATTCAGGCCAAGGGCCTCGGCAGCTTGCTCCGCGGCTTTGTAAAGGAACGCTCCTTCGCCAATCATCACGTGGTTTCTGACCATCTTTAGGAGAGGATCTCTGTCATTCGCAACGATGTTAGCTGTACTTAAAACAATTGGGTTATGAAGACATTGGAGATTCAGAAGTCCACGTCCGCCTTGACGGCGTGAAATGTATAATCGCGGAACTGACGAATTGATATGCAAGCTTTTATGCATATGCATGATCTTACGCGTGGTGACATCAAGGGCCTTAAGCTCGTTCTTCGTCCATTGAACCACCCCAAACGAGTAGAGTAGAACCGGGACGGCAAGCATGTTAGTCGCAGATACCTTGTTCAACGCCGACAGATTGGAAGACCAAATCTGTCTAAGAAGATGCTTGTATCTGCTTCGGAGAGACTCCTTCAATGATGTTACATCCTGAATGCGGCTTTGAGGCACGCCCAGGTATGTATAGGTCTCTGCAGTGTTGAGATGTCTAATAACACTTATATCCACAAGCTCAGGGTCCTTGGGAACGCCAGTAATCTTTCCTTTCTTCAAATGAATTTTGGCACACTTGTCCAAACCAAAGTCCATCCCAATCTCTCCTGTGTAGTTCTTGACGATATTTATAGCAGTTTGAAGTTTGCTTTTACCAGCGGCATAGATCTTCAGGTCATCCATATAAAATACATGAGTGACCTTATGCTCACGCTGATTAGTGTCGCCACAGAGGTATCCAGGAGAATTTCGAAGTGCGAGAGATAGAGGCAGAAGTGTGATGCAAAAAAGCAAAGGGCTCATACTATCCCCTTGAAAGACGCCCCTCTGGAAGATGACCTTGTTCGTCGTCAGACGATGATTCCTAGATGAGATGGTAAATCTAGTTTTCCAAAGAGGCATCAGTCTCTCTATGCATCTCACTATGTGTGGATGTACCTTCAAGCTTTCCAACAGACAGATGATACATCTATGAGAGGTTGAATCGAAAGCTTTCCGGTAGTCAATCCAGGCCATTGAAAGGAGGCGCTGATGGGCGGCAGCGTCTTTACAGACACACCTGTCAATTAGCAGGTTCTCTCAACAGCCTGCTACACCTTTTTTCGAGCCTCGTTGTTCGTACATCTCTCGCCATATAGGCTCAATTCGTCGAACGATCCTGTTGTTTAGGACAGCTGTAAAGATCTGGAATTCTCTGGTCTGAACAAGTTGCCTTTTTTCGGTAGGAGTATAGTGCGTCTCAACACCAGCCACTGCGGAATGGGCGTCTCCGACTTTAAATATGAGGTGAATATGCGGGCCAAATGTTGGTGTATAGAAGTAAACTTCTTCCACCATAAGTTTTTAATACAAACTGGTCCAGCACCGGAAAAGTTCTTCGTGCCTCTAAGTGCTTTTCTCACCTCTTCGGCAGTGACTGATGGGCACTCCTGCTCAGATTTTATGAGGCTGTCGCAAAACTCTTTGAAGCGGATGATATTGTCAGTATCTTTTTTCAACTCTAGTGATTTCGGGATCTTGTACACCTCTCTCCAAAAAGTCTCTACCTCCTTGGGCTTGGGTGGATTTTTTACAAAAACAGGGGGATCACTGAGGAGGCGTGAATGGTCAGCAAGAAACTGTTGATTCTCCCTGTTCCATCTCTCCCTCCTCTGTATCCTCCTCCTTGCGTCAGATAACAGCCTTATTTTGTCAACAATATGCTGCTTGATGGTCAGCAGCTTTGACTTGTTCAGTGTGTGATTCAAGGTCCTTAGTTCTTGGGCGAACTTTCGAACCCTTTCCGTGAACAGTCTACCAGATGTTATGTAGTCAATCACACATTGAACACGGGACGCATTGTGTCTTGCCCATCCAATTTTCTTGTTCAGTTGATGCAAGCGTCTTCTGGTCTTCTGATCCATCGTCGGTATCAGCCTTTGATTTGAATCAGCCAAAGCTCTCGCAGCACCATAAACTGAGCAATTGATGGTCCAGAGGTCGGACTCTTGCGAGATATCTCCACGAAGGGAGGCATCCATTTCAGCCAGATTTTGGGGCTTAAGAGTAACTGGAACGTTGATGTTCCTCCTTGTACTGAAATTGCGATCATCTCCCAGAAGGTGCCTGCTTTCAGCGGTTGGTCTTAATTCCGTTTCATATTCGTCTGCAGCTTGTTCAAGCAGTGGTTGAGGAAGCGCTCCGCGTACATATCCATTTTTCCGGAGGTAGTCGGCTTGATGTCGCAAAGACTGATGCGGAACGTATTGAAGCTCTGTGTTTCGGGCACCACAGAGTATGCATACGCGCCATAAAGCCTCCGCGAACAGGGATAATACTGGCATCGTAGCAGTCTAGCACGTCATTCTTAAGTTGATCCGTCCACTGAATGTGGGCGTTTCGCCGGTTCTTCGTCGTGTTTCCATCTAAATTATTTTCAGCACCCCGAACTCTAGGATGATCGGCATTGTTTGCCGATCCATTGTCGGGTGCTCTGCGCGTTCGATCGTTTCCAACCGCATCTACAACATTTTGGTGGTTTGTTGGTTCCATTGTTGTTCCCACGAGCAGCTAGGGAAAGGGTTTGTCAATCCTTGTAGAGCCTCGCGTGCAAGGATAAGGCTGATACTCTGAGACACGGTTCACACACCTTCGCTTAGGGGTTATTCCTTCGGGACCATCCCTGGACAATTGTCCGCGATTGCTCATTAATTATTGTAACCATATTCAGCAGAAACTCTTGGTACGGGGACCCTCTATCCGCAACCCGAGGACGCGTTCGGTGGCTTTGTCATAAGCCCTTCGGTTCTATTCCAAGGGAATCGAATCCGAAACTGAATGACGACCGTGACAGGACGATATATATATATATATTTGTCTGCCAGAAAAAAAATATATATATACACACATATTTTGGCAGACCTAGTAGTATGTACACGGAGAAAAATGGATAGTCAAAGTTAGAGAGCCAACATTTGGGAAATAAGTCCGTACTTCTAGATAGTCGAAAGGGCCTTCCATAATTTTCTCGGCATAGTTAGAGAGACTCTTATTTTATAGCCAGTCTGCGTTTCATGAGAATATTAGACTCACTATCAGGATAATCAAGCTATCCTTCCGCGTGATCGATAGGATCATCTTATTTTCCCTCATTCTGACAATATTTGCGCATCAATTATGCACGTAAAAATTAAAAGGCCAAGACCGTTTTCGGAGTGAATTTCGGAATTCTGTAATGTAACTCATATAGAACAGAGTGATAGAACTGTCATGTCGTCAGAGTTTCACAAGCCTGACATTCGCAACACGTTGCCCTTCTTTATATCCACATATGGAGGAAAGATTCTAAAGTAGGGATAGCCCTATATTCCGATGAGTGCCCATAGTTTTTAGTTCCTTATGCATAGGTATGCATGATGAAGACGTTAGAATGATACAGATGTGTCGTACAGCTTCCAGTATTTTCAAGTGTAGGAGAATTGAGAATGTATTCAGTTTGTATCGTTATCTTAGGGATTGCTTGATAAGTGCATAACTGGTGGGCATTTTCGTTGTGTTCGTGCAGCGACAAGCGGCGCGTAGTATTTAGGCTATTGCGCTGTTTCTTTCGAATCTGGACCTTACGATAGCTTATGGGATTTTATAAAAGTTTTTATGATAATCAAATATGATATTTCAACTTATTTGTTTATTCATTGAATATGAATGTTTCATAATTATAATCCGTTAGTTATGAATAATAATTATTTCTATGAAAGTCGCAGAAATCACGCAGAATTCCATAAATATACAAAATAGTTCAATTATAACGTGGAATAGTTATTATTTCATACAAAAAAGGTAAAAAAGGTGAAAAAAAGTTAGGAAATGTTGTAAAAATAAAATTTGTTGACACCCATTTTTAATAGAAAACTCACTTTTTCGAATGCTTCGAATTAAAAAAAAATGGAGAAACGATTTTTCTATTTGAAAAAGTGTTGAAAATTGTTAAAATAAAATTATAATGAATATATCAAAAATTACGATTTTCGATATCCTCTGTTAAATAAATGAAGCATGAAAAAATATTTAAATATCAACAAGAAAATAAATAAAATACAATTCTATAGAAAAAACATTTGCTAATTGTACAAAATGTATGAAAGCCTGTGCAGAAAATAGCGGACATAAAACATAGAAATTTTCTAATATTGGGGTGAGTCACTGGACTATGTACGGGCCTGGACATAACATAAGACGCGCGCTACTTGACGTAACATGTATGACTTAGTACCGGCAGGTTCCCGCTAGGTGTCTGACTTCAAAAGTCAAGACAAAAGTGAAATAATTTGCACCGTCTGTTAGTGGAGGGTCGGCAGACGCCTTTGCAGAGTTCGACTAGTAAGTTGTTTAAGTAAGGGAATTTTGTTGATCGGAGTATAAACCCGTGCTGTTTTAATATTCTTTTTATCATATATTATTTATTATCATTATATTATTTAATAATACATATTTGTTACATATTTCAGTTGCATATTTGTTACGTATTTGAGTTACATATTGGTTACGTATTTGAGTTCCATATTTATTACATAACGGTGGCATATCCTAGTATCACTATCCTAGAATTAGCACAGGACAAATTTACATCGTGACACTGTGACATGTGTGTTACGGCACTATTGCAGAACAATATTACTCTGTATCCCTATCCCTAAGTTGTTCTAAAAATATTTTTCCACATATAACGCTGTTCCAGAATTGTTACAGAACGATCACAGAACAAAACATCGTAGCACTGTTACATATGTGTTACGTCACTTCTACAGAACAATGTTACTCTGTAACCTTGTTCCTGAATTGTTCTGAAAATATTTTTTTACATGTATGGGATAATAAAATCGTCCCTCAATGATGGTCAGGTCGACCATCCCAGATGATCAAGTCGAACATTTGAGATGATCTTGTCGACCATCCGAAATGGTCAAATCGACCCTCAATGTAGACCAGTTCAGCCCTCTGTAATGAGCAATTTGGCGGTCTCTCATTGGTAGAGTCCACCGTCCGAAATGTTCAAGTCGACTCTCTAAGTAAATTAGCTTTCTTGTACCTTACATCACTTTCATTGGGGTGAAAGCGTATTTAATCCGGTCCTAAGTATTTAAATTACATTTTTCTGTTACTATGGTTTCTATATATTCAATTAAGGTTCATAGATATTTTTATAATGAGTTACTTTACAGTTACATTACTTTTAGTATGCAATTATTTTCTGCAGGCATAAACATTGAATATTGTATACATTAATACCTAAGATATACAGGGTGTTTTTTTTAACTTGAGACAACCAAATATCTGAAAAAATACGCATCCTACGGAAAAAATGTCTGGAATCAAAACTTTTTATTTTCGAGGGGAAAAAAGATTTGTTAAAATTTACCCCAAACCCACCCCCACAGGAGGCAGGGGTGGGGGTAACTTTGTAATTTCAAATAGAAACCCCAATTTTTTATCACAGATTCAGATACTCCTTTACGAAATACGTAAGTTTTATTCGGAAAATGTGTTTCGATTCGCGAAAGATGGCGCTGCAATTGCGAAAAACAAAATTGTTGACACTACTTTTTGCCTCAAAACCTTCAGTTCAAGCGAAAAGGAACTGATTTAAGCATATTTAATCCAAAATACTTCGACTTGTTGGATTTCAAGCGTATTGAACGAAGGAGTCAAAAATTGAGGTTAGGTTGCGGGCAATTCAGTCTAGGAGGAAAATTCAAAAATTAAATCTAATGGACTTTTTCATGCCACTCAATACGTGATGACATTTTTGTACTTGCGATTCTTGATAAACTGGCGTGGGAGAATCGTGGCAATGATCTGGCCATTTTGTAGAGTGCAATTTCAACCAGGGTGGGCCTTACCACCATTAAGGAAGCACACAATCTTTTCACAGGCGGTGCCATAAATAACGGTCAAAAGATGATAGGCCACTACTCTATTATTAGGAGAGCATTATACCTGAAACTGAAGTTTGAGGATCTGTTGTTCTTATATATGTAATCTCCACGATGCCTGTGATTAACCAGAGTGTCCCATTGTGGGGATTGGTCAAACTTGATTGGCCAATCAAGTCTTTTTTTAAAAATCCGGGAGGATGGAAAGCCAAATCGGATTGGTATTATATACATTGTCCCTATTCGTGTTATTATGGTGTTTCAAGATTTCGATTACTTCTCTATGTTTTCCTGTAAAAATATAGAAGAGCTGCGCTTAGTCTTTGGTCAGACCGGCAAAAGCTTGGAACAGCTGCAGCAGGAAATAAACCACATGTGCCAGATGCGGAACGAGCGAGTTGAAAATCTCATGAAACGTTACGCAGACCTAGAGAGGCAAATACAGAGGGCGATAGACGTATCACCAGCTGAGTACAGGAAAATGAAGAGACAAGAAGAAATGCAAGCAGTTGTGAAGAAGTTTATCAGGTGCCTGCGACCAGAGACAAAAACAGAAGTGCACTGCACAATGCCAATGAAATGAACGAAGCCTATCAAAAGGTATTAGAAGAGGAGAAAGAATTCTTCGACAAAGAGAGGGAACGCTGGCGTCTGATGGAACAACACCAAAAAAGGCAAATGATGCGGAACCAGCTCACAGTCACACCAAGGCCAGGAGCATATAAACCTCTAATAAAAACACCTATCGACAAGTTACCCACCTGTACATACTGCAGGAAGTACGGACACAGTGAGGAGAAATGCTACCTAAAACAGAATAAAGAACGAAGACAACATTTTCCCCAGGAGCGGCCTCACAGCAAAGACGCGCCGCGGAAAACTTATGCAGTAGAAGAAGCGACACCAGAAGTGGATGGGGACGAAAACCAGGGAGAATATTTTTATCCTCAGGAGGAAACGGACACCAGTCTGTTCACCGAGGACTACTGGTAGACAGTGAAAGTCCAGAATCATTTATAAAAACATCTTGCTTAGAAAGAGGATGTACGCCAGAAAAAAATCCCGATGGAACAAAGACGGAAATTGGAAATTGCCAACGGCATACACACAGTACTGGGCTCATGCGAATTATCACCAAAAACCCGTAGGCACAAGTTCCATGTAGTACCTCATACGAAGCAAAAATCAATTTCATAACCAATACTCTGGATCTCGCACAAGTAAAAATCCCACTCCACGGTGAATATAACCCAGTCATATACCATATCCGCCCAACAACAAACAGCGTATCTATGATGTTGCCACAGGGAGCTTACATCATTTCAGGGGATGGAATACTACCCGTTATTTACCAAAGTAAGGAAGGAGAACCAACAAGAATCCTGACTACTAATTGCAATGGGGATGCAATAGTGAAATAAATAAAACAAGAAGACATCAAGATAGAAAAATTTAAAGAGACAATTCAAGCACAAAAGGAACCAATCAAAGCCCGGCCTATACAAAGGGTGTTCGACAATAGAATACCTAACGACGAGAGAAATATGTTGCAACAAATATATAAACAAGAAACAACCTTGCCAGTTTTTTCAATAAAGAAGGCACATCAGGAAAGGGTAAAGGAGTTGTTAGAAAGAACCAACCTCAGCCACCTGGAAGCATCAATCGAAAATAAGCTACACGATTTGATAACGGAGTGTAATGACATATTCGACCTACCGGGATATAAAATGCCAACCGTCTCTGACGTGGAACACCGGATCAAATTAAACACAGACAAACCAGTCAGTGTACCATTATACAGACAGCCCATCGCACTTCAACGAGAGATAGAACGGCCAATTGAGGAATACGAAAAACGAGGTTTGATACAGCCATCATTCTCCCCATATCAGGCAAATGTATGGCTAGTCAAAAAAAATATAGACAGCAGCGGCATGCAGAAACGAAGACTAGTAATGGATTTCAGGAAATTGAATGAATTCACTACACAAGACAACTATCCACTGCCCTCAATTGAAGAAATACTATGCCTGTTAGTGAGATCTAAATACATGAGCTGCTTCGACATAGCAAATGGGTTTTATCAAGTAAAAATACACACATGTCAGTGTCGAAGACTGACAAATCAGGGGAAGACCACTTTTGCAGAATCAAAAGCTCCATTAAGAAAACATCCGAAGAACAGACATGCCGGGGATGGCTTGTGCTGAAAAAAGGGAAGAAGTGCGAGGAGAAGTACTTGAAACTACAGAACACATACGTGTACAGTTTTTCCAACGGGTATCAATGGTACATCCTGCCCATCAATAAAGAAAGAGTTCGTTGCCCACAATCAATAGACACCATAATAACACTCAAGCGGCCAACTATCCTTACAATGAACGACTACTGTAAAGCCCTAACAGACACAGACATATTCCTACCAGCAAGACATTACTCCAAAGGACATCCCATCACGGAGAACCAGATATTCTTCAATTTTTCAGCTATTACGGCCTCCTTTATGAACGATTCAGAGGTACTTTCGCCTATTTTCCATAGCACACAAATAGTACTCTCAAAACTCAGAAAATCAGCAGCTACTCTCGCAGAAGCAAAGACAGCTTATTAAGAACTGCTGAGGTCTAGGAGGTAACACCCTTGGTGGGAAAAAGGCACGATCTTATTAGAACGACCCGGATACACCAGCCTCGCAATCCTCATATTCGCCGGCCTTTGGAAATGTGGGCTACGACACATCATACGCAGACTCTGCGTAGGGACACCCTGTGGAAAAACCATCTAAAAAACTCGAGACGACACCGTGATCTACCATCATCCTACCGCGCAATCAGCTCACGCAGCCTACCAGATGCCTGCAGGACCATCAGGGAGCCTCATGAGAAAAAAAAATACTGAATCTCGATTTGCAGGAACAAATCTCCCTGGAGGAAGCAGATGTTGACTTTCTGTTGTCAACTGATAACAAGAGTCTACATAAACCACATGAGCCAAGACAAGCCAGTCGCCACTTAGCTCGAGTCAAAACATGTATCTATATTCATATATGTAAAATATACCTTAAATCACCTGAGTTCACCTTGAGACCTCAAATCCCATTCCCAAGAGCCTTTGCTCCTTTTTAAAAACTCAATCAAGAAAATATTGGGACAACTGTTCTTTCTTCTTACACATCAATCTAAACCACTTCCTCAATTCTACGTACTCCTTCCTTTTCGCATTACCCTCTTTCCACTTCTTGCACTTCCTCTTCACCTTCGTTTTCATCTTTTTACATTCCCTTTCCCACCACCGCTTCACCATTCCTTTCTCCTTCTTTCTAAATACCTTCTTTTGCACACACCCTCTCACCTTCTCTTTCAGATCCTCCCGTATCTCTTCCACCGACTCCCCTCCCAAGCGTACATTTCCTAGCTGCTCCTGATACTTCTCTATCTCCTCCCTCGTCCAGGTCACCCTCTCGCCTATCGATACTTCTTCATCGCCTTGTCTTCCGCCTCCCTTCCCTCTTATCCACAGACCTAGTGGCTGATGGTCTGATTCCACATTTCCCTCTACTGCGAATTTTTCCGTCTCCCCCCATCCTTGCATATTCATGACCACATAGTCTATCACCGATACCCCCACCTTACTTGCATATGTGTATTCTCCCTCTTCGTCCCCAGTTTCCATGCCATTCGCCACTGCCCACCCTCTATCCTCCATCCTGTCCCTTAGAATCTCCCCCTCCTTATTTATCATGTTATCCTTCGATTTCCTTTCGAAGCTCTCCCCTTCCCTGTAAAGTCCCTCTTCCCTTCCCATCCTCGCATTAAAATCCCTACCCAGTACCACCATACCCTCCTCTCTTTCACCTAGCAAATCTTCCACCCTTTCTTTAATTCTTTCCATCCCATCCTTATTGTACACTGTCACAAACTTACATGCTATCCCTCCTATTTTTACTTCCCTCATTTGCACTCCCTCCCTCTCTTCCTCTCCATGAACTTCTTCCTCTAATGAATCTCTAGCACCAGTTATAATTCCCCCCACTAGCCTTTTCTTTTTTCTTCGCTCTGACCGCCTCCTCGAGTCTCCACTTATACGCCCTTGGCAGCTTTGGCTCTATTCTATCCCATTCCTTTCTTTCTACCCACGTCTCTACCAGTCCTACAACATCAAATTGCTGGATGTACTTCCAGAACTCCTCATCCTCCTTCTATATCCCTACTACGTTCCAATACAGCACCTTCACTGCTCCTCTATCCTGCATTACCCCCCCCCCCCTACTTCCTGCGCAACGAAGTCGCCGCCGGGGCGGTCGGCGCCGCTGTCTCCTCATCCCCCCCCCAAATTTTCTTGGCGAGTTTTATTTTCCGATATCCTGCCT
>CAKNXH010001377.1:162946-176543 GCA_932178445.1 Andricus quercusramuli
TATATATATATATATATATATATATATATATATATATATACCTGTATATATATAGACATACTGAGACAAACCGCGAGCAGGGATCCAATAGAGGAAGAGCCATGCTTTACAACCCGGAGGAACGTCAACATTCAGGTTTCTCTCAAGCCCAAATATCTGGCTGAACTGAATGACAAACTTTATGGTGATTTCTTCGCAGAATCCGACCTCTGCACTATCAATTGTAGTGTGCATAATGCAGCGAGAGCTTTGGCAGACGCGACCCGCAAAGCAAAACCAGCGGTTGATCATAAGACCAAAGACGAATGCATTAACTCAGCACAAAGCTAGGCTAAGAAAGACAGCACGCGTCCCACATTCAGTGTGTGATTGACTACATAAAATCTGGCAGGACTTTCACTGCCAAGATTCGATAGTTGGCGCACAAACTGCGGATTCGTCATCATACGCTCAATAAGTCAAAGCTACTGACCATGAGGCAGCATATTGTTAACAGACTACGAGTACTATCCAACGCTAGGAGAAGTCTGGAGCGGGGAGAGAGGTGGGTCACAGAAAATCAACCATCTCGACCCATTTCGACTTTTTCAAGACCGACCAGTTATTGTCGTCCGCCCGCCCACACCAAAGGAGGTTGAGGCATTTTGGTGAGTAGTCTACGAAGTCCAGCATCCAGTGAAAGAAAACTCAAAGAATATAAATAGCTTCAAGGAACCGTGCATTGCCCTCATAACACCTGAGAAGGAATGCCCACCTATCACTACTAAGGAGGTGAAAAACCTATTGAGAGGCAAAGAAGAACTATTCTGCTCCGGGACCAGATGGTATCAAGACCTTCTGATGGAAGAAGTTTCCTCCAGCCCATCAGCATCTGACCGAAATTTTCACCACATATCTATTGATTTCCGGGAAGCTTTCGATTCAACCTCCCATAGACTTATGACCTGTCTGTTGGAAAGCTTAAAGGTTCATCCACACATCGGGAGGTGCATAGAGAGATTAATGCCTCTCATCTTTTGCCTCACATTATTGCCACTATTTATCAAACTTTGCCATTCCGAAGGATACCTCTGCGGCAAACCTGGTCATGCCACATAGCCGCACTCACGACGAGACATCTATAAAGGATACTCTCCGATGCAGATACAAACGTCTCATCTGACGGATATGGTCTTTCGAACTGTGCACCTTGAGTCTTCTGTTCCGCGACTTTACATCTCACGCCGTCAAGGCGGTCGCGGAATACTGAATCTTGAATGTCTTCACAACAGGATTATTTTGGGTATAGCACATGTAGTTGCAAACGGACAAGACTTTCTTCTTAAGATGGTCAGGAAACACGAAGAAGTGGGCAAGGGGCCGTTTCTGTACAAAGCAGTGGAGGAGGCTGCTGAAGCACTCGGTCTTGATTTCAATATCAGAGGTGAACAAAATGCATCAGATCTTATCCATCGCAAGTACTCACTCCTAAAGGCCTGGATTAAGGAATCACAGGAGAAGAAGTTTCGTGAACTGCTCTTTGACAAGAGGATGGACGGCATCTTCCACAGAAATGTGGAGGGTCAGTCGATGTCGCATGAGCTAACGTTTGATTTTCTTGAATCACCTGGATTAAGGTAGGGCACGGAGGGTTTTATTTTGGCATGTCAAGATGGTGTCATTTCCACTCTAGAATACTGTTGCCACATTTTGAGCCAAGACATTCCCGATGATTGCTGGAGAACGTGTCATGCACACCTTGAGCATCTAAGACACATAATATTTAGCTCTCCAACTCACGCGGAAACGATCTACATCCAAAGGCACAATGCGGCAGTAAGAATTCTTTATTACCGTCTCTGTCTGACATAGTTTAACTAGACCTCGAGAAACGATTTATCGAATTTTCGGCACCAGCTAACAAAAACGTCATAGCCAATCAGGAAGAGGATAAAGAGAGGTATACCGACCTTATAAGGGATTTTGCCGGATCATTGTAGTGAATTTGTCGCAGACTGTATCCACCTATCTCATGGTCGTAAGACGTTGTTACAGCTAAAATTTTACCGCGCTCTCTCTGGAAGCGTTTGCAATTTTTCAGATTAGCATCCACTCCGGGTGAAATCCTGCGGTTGTCTTTATGACAAACTTTTAACTATATAATTCAAAATAAGGGTTGAATAACTACTACAGGGTCCCACCGGGAGAAACTGTCATTCAAAAATGACAAAGGTTTCCATTAGAACCGCGGTAAATCACACCCCAAGGATGACAGCTTTCTGCATCCATCTCGCAAGTGACTTGGCATATTTTTGGCACTTGTTCCTATACTTACCGATACTTCTTTTTTAGGTGGGAATTTTGCACTTTCGAGAGCATTGATCACAAGGACATGGACTTTAACACTAGAAGTACCAGGATTTTCTGCCACCTTTGGTTACCACGAGGGTCAATTGACCGCTGCCTGCGTTGGGTGTCAAATAATGATTTCAAACAGTTTCTACCGTCAAAATTCAATGATAGAAGTGTGCTATATTCATATTTCATCGTTAATATAAGTGGAGAAGTGTATTGAGTCCTGAAAAAGTACAAAAAAAAAGTGAAAATGCTCGCCGACCCCAGCGCAGTGCTACCGACGGCGCACAGTGTAGCCAAAAGCACTTTTTGTGGACAAAAGTCTGTCTGCAATACAATTTTCAATGGACTTTTTTTTTAATTGAACGTAAGGTTTTCGGGTATATCCAGTCGGCGCGAGAATTTCGATTTGGCTAAACCAACATCTTATATTTAACAACATGATAAACAATATTTTCATACTAACTTTTCAGATGTACCTTTTTTTGTAAGATCTGAGAATTGACTAAAGAAGAGCTTAATTCAGTATAATTGCTATCTAGCAATAGTCTTCAGTAGATTAGAGTAAGAAAAAAAATTGTTCATAGTGGTTTAAGCAAATCAACGAACAAAAGCCATTTTTTGTGATTCGCAATGATTAGTTGTTTGGAATTCACAGTTTTTGAATAGAATATGAGAGAAATGTTTGCCTAATTATGATTATTCAAAAATATCTGCTGCTTGGCAGCATTATTCAAACAATTTTTTAAAACAAATACACAGTTTTCGTATGTCACAATGAATAGGCTCAATTTTTTGCAGAATCGACCAAAAGTGTCTTTCTAATGACTTCTTGCTGTAATTTTTTCAAATCCACAACAACTGGTAAATCTTTAAACAATATTTGTAAACAAATTCACACTTTTAACATTATTCCACGAAAACTCCCAATTTTTTTGTGGAACCAAAGATGTTTTGTAATGAAATACCAGACAAAATGCGATAGGGGTCAATTGACCACTGCCGGTAACAAAACAAAACGCCATCTCTCTGCAAGCAACCGATGCGGAGATTTACCACTTTAAAAATCTAAAGGGGTCAATTGATGCCTATCCTCCATTTACTTATCCTTGACAATGATTTTTGTAGACAGCCGAAGCCGAGAATTCTATCAAAAATGTAGTTCGTTTCTCGGAGTCTTGGAGAACGATGTCGGGCCTCGAGTTTGATATGCAGACTACTGTGCAAAAGTTGCAGTTCCAAAAAATTGGGCACTTCTTGTTTTTGACGATTGATTCCATCTCCCTTGGAAAGTTTGGCAGAGCAGGGTGGCGGCGAACACCGTGAGAGCGACAAACGTGGTAATGAAGAACTTTTAGGGTCGCACTATATCTGTAGAGATAGGTCGTTATCGCGTCAGCGGGACACCCCAATAGTTTGTGTTCTAGCTACTCAGCATGTGCATGAGACGCTCTGCACCTATCACTGGGAACTTCTTCACGTGTATACGGTGAACAAAGGTGTGAACCACACATATACGGTATACTAAGGTGGAAATGACACCATCCTGGAATTCGAAAATGAAACCCCTCTGCACCTGAATTTATCACTGATGACCTGACGAAAGCCGAAGTTTGCTCCTTCGACAAGGCCTGTTTTTCTACATTACGGTGAAACTCTTCGTGCATTTTCTGGTCGAATAGCTTTTGGCGGAATTGTTTAACCTTGCTTTCTTTACTCCGTTTTTCATAAGTGAAGCATCTAGGTGGCGTTATGCACTTTCCTTACTTCGGATGATAAAATTTAGGCCATGGGTCTTGGCCGCTTGCTGGGCGGCTTTGTAAAGGAACGCTCCTTTGCCAATCATCTCGTGTTTTCTGGCCATTTTTAGGAAAGAATCTCTGCCATTTGCAACGATGTAAGCTGTACTTAGCACAATTCGGTTACGAAGACATTGGAGATTCAGAAGTTTGTGTCCGCCTTGGTGGCCTAAGAACTATAATCGCGGAACGGACGAATTGATATGCAAGCTCTTATAAATATGCATGATCTTACGTGTAGCGATATCAAGGGCCGTAAGCTCATTCTTTGTCTATTGAACCACCCCAAACGAGTAGAGTAAAACCTGGACGCAAGCATGTTAGTCGCAGATGCCTTGTTCAACGTCGACAGATTTGAAGACCAAATCTATGGGATGAGATACTTGCATCGGCTGCGGCAAGGCCGTAGCCAGAAAAATTTTTCGGCGGGGATTTCCAGCAGGAAAAAATTTCGGCGGGAGATATGCAGCAGAAAAGATTTCGGGAGAGGGGTTATGCAAACGGCCATACCACGCTGAAAAAAACCAGTTCTCGTTAGATCACTGAAGTTAAGCAGTGTGGGGCGCGGTTAGTACTTGGATGAGTGACCGTTCGAGAATACTACCAACTGCGTGCTGTTGGCGTGTCGTGGATGTGGTAAGCCCACACTTGTAGTTACTTACTACAAGAAACTATTCACCTAGAAACACTACCCGTATCGAGTAGTGTCACGCCTACTCCGAAAGCATATGTATATTATGTACATGTTTCAAAAATTTCGGGGGGGGGGGTCAACACGCATCATCCCCCCCCCAGGCTACGGCCATGGGTTGCGGGGAGACTCCCTCACTGATGTTACGTCTTGAACGCGGCTTTAAGGCAAGCCCAGGTATGTACAGGTCTTTTCAGTGTCATTATGTCTACTAATGGTATATCCACAAGCTCGGGGTCATCGGGAACGCCAGTAATCCCGTGTACTTCTGGACGATATTTGAAGTATTCTGAAGTTTGCTTCTACCAGAAGCACAGATGTTCACTTCATCCACATAAAATAAATAAGTGACCTCATACTCGCGATGATTATCAGTATCGCCGCAGAGGTATCCAGGAGAATTTCGTAGTGCGAGAGATAGAGGCAGAAGTATGATGAAAGAAAACAGAAGGCTCATGGTATCGCCCTGAAAGAAGCCCTTCTGTATGGTGATGTTGTTCGTTGTCACACGATAATTTTGAGATGAGATAGTAAGTCTAGTTTTCCAAAAGGGCATCAATCTCTCTATGCATCTCACTATATATGGATGAACCTTCAAGCTTTCCAACATATATATGTATATATAATTTAAATAAAGACATGAACAACCACCGTAGAGTCCTACTGGGAGCAACTGCCATCTAAAAATGACCCTGGCTCCCAGTAGAACCGTGGTGAATCACACTTACGGCCACGTCTGACGACCGTGAGATGGGTGACACGATGAAATTACGAGAACAGCCCGCCGAAACCCTCGTGTGTCTTGAAGACACGGATCGACCCAAGGATGACAGCTTCCAGCATCCATATCGCAACTGCCTTGGCATATTTTCGGCACGCGGGTATGGCTTTGAGGTTAAAAACTAGTGATAGATTCGCCCCTTCAAAAGCACCCATCAAGGGGACAATTACTTTAACTGAATATTTTAGGTACAGTCGTTGCATCTGCCTCTTAAGATCTTGATAAAGACATGTATATACTATGATAATGATTAATATTCGGTGAACTTGCTATGATCTAGGTATATTTTCTTGTTTTTTGTTTCATGCTATTGCAATACAATGTTTGGCGGCGAATTTTTTATTTGTTTATAAATGAATGTAAAATCTGGCCAGTTTTGAAGTTTTGAACTGCCAATTCGGAAAAATCGATTATATCGAAATGTATATCTTGGGGACCTGCTAAACTTAGCAGTCACATTTGTGGACGTTGATGTTTAAAATACCTCCTACCTTTTCTACTTAACAAAAAGGACAATTAGTGCCTGCTCGGACCAATATATAGTTATTATCAACCCCTATACATCATAAAAATTGAATAATGACGTAAAAAATAATTTTAAAGAATTGATTACCTCCAAAGATCATAGGGGGTATTCGGACACCCGGTTACTTAATGACCGTCGGAGATTCGGTTATTGACAAGACGGTTAAATCAGATAGGAGAAAGTTTGTTTCTTCAGGGTTGATAAATCCAGAAATAATTCCCCAAATATATTGTATGCATATGTAACATTTACGCGCAATAAACGTCATCTACACGGGAAAAAATAGTTGTATAAAGTTTGCGGAAATAATTCGGGAGCAGCGGCTATGGAAGATAGTTTAGTGGAAGTCAAAAGGTCTTGTTATACGATGTAACGACTCATTTTTACTAGACATATAGGATGTTTTAATAGTATTTAAAATCCAAGGCGATATAACATGTACTGGCGCGCAGGTAATGTACTCTATATTACAGTTCTGAAAAATGTAAATTGAAGCGAATGCAAAATCTGATAGACTAATTTGACCACGAAAAAAAATATTATTTTTGATAATATTATTACAACGCCTAATTTATTTCACACCTACAAGCTTATTGTCTCTTTTTCCTATTATCGGATGCTTGAACGGGTTAAAAAATACCAATTAATCGCTGAGGGATCAAACCTCACAAAAACTACCTGACCATAAATCTAAATCACGCCACACCGCGCCGCACCGCAGGCTCTAACTAACTGAGCTATCGAACGCTTGGACTCTTGTGTTGAAATCTTAGTTAAGCATTACAGTCAGATGATAAGTATATGTCTCCCAACTTATGATTAACTTGTCGGTGTCGTAAATTTTATGAATGGGCGATTCAAGAAAATTTGATTAGAAATTTTTTATTTTGTGTCTTATAAAATAAAATAATTTTCAATGTAACAAAAGTCTCCAAAAATTTACCGGCTGAAGAGGACAGCTTTTCGCCAAATTCTATGGCTTGTAGAAAATATTTGAAAGATTATTTTCTCGAAAACAACGAAAAAGCGAATCAGCTTCGTCAAATTAATACTCAGAAAATGAGCTTAGAATAACAAATTATGAATCGAAACTAAAATTTACAATTGGCGGTTCTGAATTTGTTTCCCGAAAGATAAAATCAATCTTTAAATTTGCTACAAAATGAAAAAATAGATGTGTGCCCAACGCGATTTACTAACCTTTATTTCAACATCACAACCACCCGTATAATTATCGACCTTCACATATAGTGAATTAAACATACACACTTGCATGAAGTATTTTCGAAATCGTTTCGAATTTTAAGAAACTCCCTTCTCCATTTTATATAATACAGCGCTTCAAAAAAACAGTCAGTATCTACAAATTAATCCACACGAATATTTTAAAGATTTCTACGAATTTTTACGAATCTTTATTCCACAATAATTATCGAACTTTTTTATTTCAAGCTAACTTCAAAAACTACAGAACTTTTTCTATAATGACGCCTGTATAATTTTACGGTTTATCTGGAAAGCTAATATTTGAATATAATTAACATTTCGCACAGAAAATGCAACGGCTCAATGCTTCCAAAGACGTTTATACTCAATAATGAAGAACAGCCTGACTATATTTGTAATACATGTAACTCTTCGATATCGTGGCGTATGGCAGAACAAATAACAGACGAAATAGGAATAGATTTGTCCCAGATGAGAAGAGGGGACGAACAAGCTTGTAAAACTTTCATTCATCGGCACGCGAAGATACTTCATGAGAACCATTTTTACATGACGGATGTAAAACTAGCTTTATCGCAACTAATAGGCCAACAGGAAGAATTGCCAACAATTAATATCGAGATGCTGAGTGAAAAGATTTTACTTTGTAAGAAGCTTGACGAATTGCTCCGAACCTTAGCACCGGGTAAGAATATATTCATTTTCTAATAGCTCATAAATATTCCTATGAGCATAGACAGCACTTCTCTTAATTTTTATTTTCAATCTATTACAGTCTTTCATCATTGTGTCTATTAACGATTTAGTTGAACTGAAAAATATCACAGTTGTGAATTTTGAATAATTTATTTCAATATTCGAAATTGTTGATGACAAATTTATATTGTGCGATTATCACAGATTTAAATTCGAAACTCTACAATTTCTAATAAGTTTTGATTTGAAAGAGTTTGATAATTAAGGCTTTTATTTCAAGGATATTCTGCGATATGAACAAAGATTCATATTGAAACAAAATTTTTTTCTATATTTCAATCCGCAAGGTTGACTGCTCAATTTTGGTGTGTGTGCCCAGGAAACAAAAATCCATTCACTTGTTTTGAATGTGTTTCGAAGTCGTTTCGATAGCGTATCTGTCACTGGAATTCCAGATTGCCGCCGATTAGTTTTTTACAGAATTTTACTCGTTATTATTTTTTTGACAGACTTATAAGCCACAAAAGTCTTCACCTTCTCTAGACCTAAAATATTAAAAGGAATCTAACAGCCTTGCTTATGATTTTTCTCAATCTATCAATAATTTTCAAATTTTAAAAATCATTTGAAATGTGGCAGCCTAACCTGAAAAAAATCGGTCTCATCCAAAAAGAGGTAAACCGATTCAATATGACTTTACTTGAAATGGACATTGTAGTACACTGCAGATTCAAAACCATTCGAGAAACTGACCGATTCACATAGTCGCAAACCAATTCCGTTTGAAAAATCTCAATCTGCAAATGACAGATACGCAATTCACAGAGTCGCCTTTTCAATGGTTTCTGTTTTCCTGGGTGTGTGTGATTGATATTTCCACCAAGGATCTAAATATTATTCATTGAATCATGGATTTTGTATACAACTCACACAGCTCTATATAATGTATTTACACGTTATATCTCTTCCATTGGTCATCTGACTTTAGCTAATGTCTTTTCTGGGGAAAGTCAAATAAAAATATTAATTTCTTCAGTGCAATAGTGAGAGAACATTTCTCCAAGTACGTAGAATTTTCAGAGTCAACTTCAAATATCTCTCAGAAACAAAATAAAAGTTTTTCAATTGCTGTTTCTATATCTGGAATGAAGCAAAATTTTATCTCAAATTTCATTCATTATTAGAAGTAAAGCTGTTACAATGAATTAGAAGGGTGAAAATTATTACACCTAAAAATCAGTCTGCAATTTATCAGTGCAGAAGGCTGACCACCTCTAGAGAATTGGTTAAACATCATGATGGAAATTATGTACTGTACAAAGACCTGTCATAATCTGTTCTGTTTTTACAAATGAGGCTGAAGACTTTTAACATTTTTCTCAAAATGAAACTTTTTCATGAATCTCAATTGCAGTTAGCTTTTCGCTGAATTTGTCTTAATTTTCATAGATTCAGACAAACTCTTAGTTATAAGAGTTTTTGGTATGAAAAAATTGAGATCATATTTCAATATGTCTCATTTTCCGAAGAAAAATTAAATATCCTTTAATTTCACTTTTAAAGAAAGAACAAAAGTTTTGCATTTTCATCTCGTTTCTCGTCACCGTTACTATCCTTAAAGGAGAATTCCGTTCAATTTTCATTTCATTTCAAGAAACATATATAACGAAAAGCAAGTGAAGGTAAGGTGTCCAACACAGATGATCCGCGTTTTTGGAGAATCGAAAGGGGCATCTAATGTAATATGCAATGAAATGTTTCATAATCACTGAATACCTATATATATATATTGGCATCTTGTAGAAAAGTTATATTAGCGTGCTTTTTGTATCTACATTTAATCTAAAATTAAATGTATTTTTGACACTTTACACTGATTCTCAATTCCACTTTTAACTGATATTTGAGAAAAATCGGAAAACCCGTTTGCAATTTTAATATGCATTTAATATACATTTGTAAATTAAATCTAAAACCTAGGTATACGAAATTTCCATGAAGAGACTATGTCATTAAATTTCATGTACCGCATATTGATCATTTATCAAAAAAGTCAGATATTTGGACTTCAAACAAATTAAAAACAATTTTAGCAGCGATTTTTGATTATAAATAATCAAACATAATATTTCCTCCTAGATAAATATAAATTACACTGGTTTCTAAGAGCACTCTGTTTTACCGACTTTATTATGCATGTATATAAATTTTGCAACATGATGGTGTATTAAAATTAATTCATAGTATATGCAAACGACTTTACTCACATGTATATTAAATTTCGATCAGATTTTTTTAACAGTGTACCTATGTATATCGCTGCATGGCACCAGGGGAGTGGTGTTACTAACGGTGTCTCTAGGATACCAGGTCGCCTTCTAGAGTATACAGACCTTACCCCCGCATGCGGGGCTCTGCGGGGGTGGACTTTTATTTCCCTAGCTACTCGTGGGAATTTAAATGGAAGATGAACAAACTTTGAACCGTAGTGTATGTGAGGAGGTGAAAGGAGATCTAGATGTGGTAGAAGTGCTGGAAGACAGTGAAAAGTCGTCCAGACAGGACCGAAGAAATGCGGAGGAAAAGATGAAGGAAGCTAGGAAAATCTATGTTGATTTGGACGATGTGTTGGAAAGGATGCAGGACTTCTGCTCCACGAGGAGGAATATGTTCATGCCTATCAGGGATGGACTGAAGGAGGCTCAGGTTCTAATGGAAAGGATCGCATTGACCTTAGGCTCTGCTGAAGTTTCCTACAAACAAGCGATTAGACCGAGGGGTACATAACTTTAAAATTCGGTGTACACCGATTGCATGATTGCACTGTAAAATTGCAATGCGATTGAAGTGATTGAAAGGTGAGAACAGGGTGATTGCAATGAACTGTGTACACCGATTGCAGGAGTTGTGTACCCCTCGGATTAGACATGTCGAAGAGAAGGTCGAGAAAAAACACCTTGATACGCAGGAGAGAAGGAACGTAAGGCAGACGGGGACTCAGACCGAATATGCCGAGGAAACTCACGCCCCCAAACTGGGGAAGCGTGAGCGGAAGCTCACACTGAGTCCCGTCGAGGCGAACGAACCCAGACCGGTGATGAAGAAGGCAAAGACCCGCAAAGCTGCTGCGAAAGCGACGTCTACGCCCAAAAAGGGAGGAGAGAGTGCTGCAGCAACAACACAGATGCCAAAAGCAATGAAGAAGACGACGAAGAGAAGAGCTCGACCCGAGGCGGTTCTTATCAAACCAGCCGAGGGTCTAAGCTACGCCGAGGTCCTCAAGGACCTCAAGTTGAAGGTGAAGCCGGACACCCTTGGTGTAAAAATCAGGGGGGTCAGGCAAACTAGGAATGGGGGGTCCTTGTGGAGCTCGGACCTAGAGCAGAGGGCAGGGCCGAATTTTCGGCCGCTGTCAAGGAGGCGGTTGGGGTGGAGGTTATCGTGCGCGAGCTACGACGGATGCCGGAGAAGTAGAAGCGGCTGTGAGAAGCCACTTCCGTAACAAGGGTGTGAGAGAGGTGAAGATCAGCCTCACGACAAGACCCTTCAGGGTCAACCTGAAGGCTTTCGTGGAGCTGGCCGAGGAACTGGCCGCGAGGTTGGTACGCACAGGGCACCTGAAGGTGGGGTGGGTGTCCTGTCGTGTACAAAAAAAGGTGAAAAGGGTTCGGTGCTACCGCTGCCTGGGCTTCGGCCATATGGCAGCCGGTTGCGATGGCCCAGACCGCACGAGGTCATGTTGGAGATGTGGCAAAGAGGGCCATAGGGCTGCGGCGTGCGAAAGTTCGTCGCAGTGCTTCCTCTGCGCCACAAAGGAAGATAAGCCCCGGACAGACCATCGTCCCGGGACAATGAGGTGTAGGGCGTTCCGAGAGGCAGCCTTGTCGAGGAAGCCTCAAGGACACGCTACCTAGACGAGCAATACCCAACCAGGATGCCGAAGGCCGACGAGCCCATTGTGTGGTATCACCACACTAGTGAGGACGATGCGTGCATCCTGGTTGGATGATGATTGGAAGAATGCCAAGGTGGCACCCAAAAGTGAAAGTCGAAGCACGACTTAGTGGCCTTACCCCCATGTCCTTGAAGTAATGCGAAAGCGGTTCCGAGGATATGGGTTGGCGGAAAGAGGAGGTGAGTTTAATGGGTATTACCATTTTTAGGTCGAGTCCCACACTCAGTGCGTAAATGCATTCTCACCTCCTCTCCAAAAAAAAAAAAAAAAAAACTTTAACTTAGATGATACCTAAGCATTTAAGAAAAATGTTAACATAGACATTCACTATGTTTATACAACGGCAACTGAGAACCGACGGTTAACTGCGAACCGATCTTTTCAGAACAGTAACGAAGACTAGGGCTTTCTGTGTCCCAGTTTAACAGTTTTCAGAAAGATAGTAATGTAATATCTAACAAGTTATCTTGTGTAGTAAATAATGCAAAAAAGGTTTAATCAAGCAAAATATGTTTCTCGTCAACAGTATGTTCAGAAAGAAGGAGAAAAAGGAAAGAGCCAGTGAGACCACTGATGGTTGCAAACATCTTTTTCTTCGTTAAATCTCCTTGCATTATTCGTTCCGTAAAACGACCTTATGAGAGTGACTGCTTCTAAATATCGAACTTGAAAGCAGTTAAAGTTCTCCGTTTATTGAATCTGGAGGGTGAAAATGTGTCTATTTGCACTTAAGGATACACGGGGATTCAAATAGCATAGTCTTATAAATGTTTAATTTTGTGAATGTTCGAATAAAAACATTTGATATTTACAGACCTGATTCTGCAAAAGATTTAATTTCATTTGGATGTGCCTAACATTTTGGGTTAGTTTTAGGAAGAACATCGTTATGAGCTTAAATCATTCCGACTGCGGTCCGATTGATCATCTAACTTTGGCTAATGTCTTCTCAAATGTAAGTCGAATAAAAATAAAAATATCTCCAGTGTAATAGTGATGAACTTGAAATCTCGAGTCATTTTTGCGCTCAGATGGATGGTTATCCGAACATCAGCTTGAGTGTTTTTCCATCGAAATTTATGATATTTTCAAGGAAGAAAAGAACGTTTCCCCATTTAAGTTAAGTTTTCAAATTCAGCTTCAAATATCTTTCAGAAAAAATTTAAAGTTTTGCAATTACTGTTTGAATATATAAAATAAAGCTAAATTTGATTTCACATTGGACTGAAGATTAGAAATAGAGCTGTTATAATGAAACTCACTTGAAAAAGTGAACGTACAAAAGAACGTAAAGAAGTACGTACAAAGGGACGTTAAGAAGTACGTATAAGAGGACGTGAGAAAGGACGTACAAAAGGACTTTTCTTGAGAGTCCCTAGTTTAGCAAGTTTTTGGCATAAAAAACAAAGTGAGAGTTTCATTTCGTTTTTAGAAACAAAAATAACGAAAATCAAATAGAATGGAGGTCTTCAATCACAGACGATCCGCGATGTCAAAGAATCGGAAAAGATATCTCACAAATAATTCCATGAAATCTTTTATAATTACTGAATATATATATATATATATATATATATATATATATATA